>VZQC01013061.1:814188-911726 GCA_009823505.1 Rhizomys pruinosus | reverse complement strand
GAGAGAGAGAGAGAGAGAGAGAGAGAGAGAGAGAGAGAGAGAGAGAGAGAGAGAGATATTTTCTTTTAGAAGAAACCAGTGTCTGGGCAGAGCCCGCCTCCCTGCTGGCTGTCCTGGCGCTGCAGTCCTGGCACAGGTGTTGGCTTGGGATCTGCCGCTCTGGTAGATAGTTTTTGTCCGTTTGACATGCCTGGAGTCACCTGGGGAGAAAGAACCTCAACTGAGGAATTTCGTCCACCAGACTGGCCTGTGAGCATGTCTAAGAGGCATTTTCTTAACGGTTCATTATGCTGGAGGCCCCACTCCTCTGTGGGCGGTGCCATCCCTGGACAGGTGGGCCTGCGCTATGTAAGAAAGCAGGCAGAGACAGGCCACAGGAAAAAGCCAGTAAGCAGTGTTCCTCCACAGTCACTGCTCAGCTCCTGCCTCCAGGTTCCTGCCCTGCTTGAGTTCCTGCCTTGTCTTCCCTCCACGATGGATGTGTAAGCCAAATAGACCCTTTCCTCCACTAGTTGGCTTTGGTCAGTTTTCACCACAGCAATAGAAAGCCAAGTAGAACAGCCACCAGGGACTGCATCCCATACCTGTAACGGCCACTCTCTCCGAGGATGAACCCCTTCCTTCCCCATCCTCAGAGCACATCTCAGATTCCTCCAGAAGGAAAGGAAACATCGAGACCTTGGCCTGGTAGAGGACTGGATTACATGTGATTGTTCAAACCTGTTTCCAGCTCTCAGGGCCTACATCCTTCTATGCCATGAACCGAAATCTGAAAAGAAACACTCCTTCCTGTCAGGAGTCAAAGATCTGGGGAGTAAGCTTGATGTGGTAGAACAGTCCTATAATTCCAGCATGTGTAAACAGAGGCAGGATGATTGCAGGTTTGAGACCAGCCTGAGCCACATGTGCAAGCCTCCAGCTCACTAAGGCCAGGATAGCAAAGAGAAGACGCAAGGCACCCACACACTATGTATGACTGGGTTGGACTCCCGTCTGTTCAGATCTGCTGGGCTAGGCCAGTGTTCTGGGAAGGTATGGGGCCTACTAATCTACTAAGGGTCTGAAGTAGCTTTGAGGCCTCGGTGTGTCAGACTTCTATATGTGGTTCTCTTTCCACCAGGACAGACCCTTGAGTTTCAGCCCCAGTTGGAGCCATGCACAGACAGCATCCATGACCTGTATCCATCAGAAAGAGACCTCACAATCATCCCCTGATACTCTTGAAGAGGACTCCTGGAGGGGTCCACTCCACACCTCTGGTACACCTTTCCCCCTGAGAACTACCAAACAGCTCAATAACCAGGTCCTTCTCAGAGAAGAAAAATAGTAGCTATCCAGATGTTCCTGTTTAAACCCAGAGCAATGTTTTCACTTGAATAAAGCAACCTTGCTGGTGTTTTGAGCAGGCTAACTCCTAGAGCTTTGACCCCTGAGGACAAGATTTGACAGCCATTTCCTGTTTTCAGGCACCTGCCTGCACCTAGCATATAGCAGAGGTGAATACTGAGGTAGATGACCCGCAACAGCTGCCTTCACTTTCCATTTTTATCTATACTTCATACATTGTCTGACAATGATGATATGAGATTTTTCTAAGGCCTCCATTTTCTTCATCTTTATGATGGAAGTTAGTCCTTCCAACTCTTAACTTTTGGGGATGCTGTTTTAAACAAAATGGTAGAAACACTGAAGACCACAGGAAGCACTGGAAATTTTAGGAAAAAAATTCTGATGGGCATACATTATGTGCTCAACGAAAATTAGCACAAGAACTGAAAAGATCTGGAATCAGTAACGGACTGTCACATCCACAGAGCCCCTGGGGGAAGGGAGAGATTCAGGAGGTGCAGGAAGCTGAGAAGGAGATAGAGCCTGGGGGACGGGATGGGAAAGGAAGAAGGGTGGAAAAGTGAAGCATGCTGAGAGATTTCTGCTTGGTGTCATTGTTGGGGAGGGGAACTAGTATCTGGTACCCTTTTGGTCTCTTATCAGCCTTTCCAAGCTTCCTCTCCCTTACAGTGAGATCGCATGGTTCCCTTTTCTCAATCAGGAAGTCATTGAGAGTAAGTAAACAGCTGTCCTTCATCTTGTAGAAGAATGTGGAAAGGGAGCAAAGGCAACTCACCTCCCCTTTCTCATGCCCCTTTCCATACTATCTCAAATCCTCAGTGTTATGAAGGAGATTTCCCAGAATTCCCAGGCTGAGTCACATCCAAAAGTAGATACTCAGTGCTGCCTTTTCATGCCTGGTGCCCACGAGCAGTCGCTCTTTCACATTTTGGACATCATAGAATCCCTCTGAGAATCTAAGGAAGGACCTGAGTTTTGATAAAAATGCACACAGAGAGCAGACAAAATGTGTGTGGATAGTACTTTGCTGGGGCTCCTGTCTAAAGCCATTATGTGCAAGGAATCCTGGCTAAGAATCTATACGGAGTTATTGAACCACTTACAGTATGGACCTGGGCAAGTTGTTTGCTCCTCTGTGTATCATTTCCTCATCTATAATAATATCCACCTTATAAATTATGAGCTGTCAATGAGATAATGTCCTTCACAACTATGTCCCCAAAGTATTCAATTAATGTTAGTTGTTAGTCTCCTTGTGTCTCTTCTGTGGTGACTCATAGTGGCATTTAGGAATGTTCCCACCCTTCTAGTAAAAAATGAAACCCCAAACAAAGAGGACGTTGTTTTTCACCTAATTGAGAGAAAAATAACTGGTGGTGACGCCTCCAGAGAAGGGGTCCGTACACCCCTGAGAATCCATGTTGACCGTCTCATGTATTTCTGTGAGGCAAACATTGTTATTCTCACCTTAAATATAGAGAAATTAGGACTCTGAAACCTTGTCACTCAGTGACCTTCTAGAAACTCATGTTGGGGAACACAAATCATTGCCAAATGCCTTGGCCTTGACCTTCCTACTATCCACCTGCCCCTGCCACAGGCCAGGGGAGTCAGGAGGGATCCTGGGACAGTTTATCTCAGCCTTTCTCTAGGGCCAAGATATAAGCCCTTTGCCCAGGCACAACTCTGGGACTCTTTGAGCCTTTATCTGTGCTTCTCAATATCTCTTCCCTTCTACCTTCCTTCCTTTGCAATTGTTGAGTATGTCTTGTCTATACTTTTGGAGGGAAAAAGGGGGGGATGGGGGGAGGAGAAAGTTAATTTCCAGGAATTGTTTTAAGATGGCCGTTCCTGCTGCTTAGAGCAAAACTGTGTGGGGGAGCCTAACCTTGACCAACCCTCTCTCTTCCTTCCAGTTTTCTCATTTCTGATGGCAAAACACACACACACACACACACACACACACACACACACACACACACACACACACGCACGCACAAAGGGGAGGGGAAAAAAAAAAACCTGACTTGAAAACTGCTAAGTTCTCATTCCTTCCTTCCTAAGGGAGCAGCTGTCTCTCTGAGACTCTGCCAGAAGAAACCAGCATAACTCTCTTGCTGACAAGCAGTGGGCAGAAGGAGAATGGAGGGCAGGAGCAGGTAGAGGAGAGGCTGATGGGAGTGACGTCTCCACATGTGAGGGAAGATTCAGAGAGCCAGCAGGCAATCACTAAAGTACCACCATGTGAGAAGACCAGAGAAAGAATCTTCCTTGGCGGGAAGCTTTGGTCCAGCAGAGGTTCTAGCTGCATGGCTCAAAAGCATATAGAGGGCCAGGCGGATCTTTGTGAGTTCAAGGCCAGTTTGGTCTACAGAGCAAGTTCCAGGACACCTGGGGCTACAGGGAGACCCTGTCTCGAAAAGACCAAAAAGCATAGAGAGAAAAATGAAAGTATTAAAAGGGTCTTCACTGGAAACAAAAAAAATAAGTCCCAATACAAAAGAGCCGAGAGAGAAAGAGAGAGAGAGAGAGAGAGAGAGAGAGAGAGAGAGAGAGAGAGAGAGAATATGAATACAGGACTACCTGAAAAATCAAACCATATTTCACATTCTCACAGATCATGAGACACTTCATCTATATGTGGTCTCATAGAAGAGAGGATTTTTGTAAAAATACCAAAATTAGGACTGAGCATTGTGGTCCATACCTATAGTCCCAGCACTAGGGAATCAGAGGTAGGAGGATCAAGACTTCAAGGCCAGCCTGATCTACATTGAGACTCTGCCTCCCCCCAAAAAAGAAGAGGGGACAAGGAGATGAGTCAGTGGATAACTGAGCTCCCCTATAACCCCAGAGCTGGGGGCAGGGAGGGCAGATAGGACAAGCCCAGAGCTTTCTAATCACCTAGTCTAGCCAACCGGGGAGCTCCAGGTTCAGAGAGAGCTCTGTCTCAGAAAATAAGGTGGGTAGCTGGGTGTGGTAGCACACACCTTTCATCTCAGCATTGACCCTAGGCAAGTGGATCTCTGTGAGAGGGCCAGCCTGGTCTACATAGCAAGTTCTAGGCCAACTGTGGCTACAGGGAGACCCTGTCTCAAAAATTCCCCCCAGATTAGTTCCACTTGTTGATTGTTGACCTTAATTCCAGGGTAACTGATGTCTGACTTAGGAAGTCCTTTCCTACACCTATATCATAGGTTACTGCTAATGTTTTCTGACAGTTTCAGAGTTTCAGGTTTCCCAATGAGGTCTTTGATCCATTTGGAGTTGATTTTTGTTCAAAGTAAATAATAAAGATCGAGTTTCAGTCTTCTACAGGTGGTGATTCAGTTTTGCCAGCGCCATTTGTTGAAGATGCTCTCTTTCCTCCAGTAAGTGCTCTTGACCCCACGTGGCTGATATTGCACGTACTCATGTGTGGGTTTTCAATTATGTTCCACCAATCTATGGGTCTACTTTTGCGCCAGTGCTATGTTGTTTTTATGACTATATAATATAGTTTGAAACCTAATATAGTAATTCCCTCAGCATTGCTCTTTGTGTTCAGGGTTGCTTTGGCTATTGAGGTCTTTTGTAGTTCCATATGAATTGTAGGTGGCTTTTTCCAATTCTGTGCAGAATGTCACAGGTAATTTGATTGGGATTGCAATGAATCTATAGATTGCTTTTGGTAGAATGGTCATTTTCACAATATTAATTTTCTAATCCATGAGTACGGGAGCCCCTTCCACCTTCTGGTATCTTCCTTAATCTCTTTCTTTAAAACTTTACATTTTTCATTGTAGAGATCTTTAATGTCTTTGGTCAGGTTTATTCCAAGATTTCTTTTTGAGGCTATTGTGAATGGTGTTTCCTTGTACTTTTTCTCCAATTGCTTGTTATTGATATATGGAAAGGCTACTGATTTTTGTAGGTTAATTTTATAACATGCCACTTTACTGAAAGTATTAATCATTTCTAGGAGCTTTCTGGTAGAATTTTTGGTATTTCTTGGTTATGTCATTTGTAAAAATGGACAATTTGACCTCTTCTTTTCCAATTAGTACTCTTTAATTCCCTTCTCTTTTTTAAAAATTTATTATTTTTATGTGTATGAATGTACTGTCTGCATGTAGGTTGGTGCACCCATGTTGTGTAATGCTGCAGAGGTCAGAAGAGGGCATCAGATTCCCCTGGAACTGGAGTTGAAGACAGTTCTTAGCCGCCATGTAGGTACTGGGAATCGAACCCTGGTCCTCTGCAAGAGCAGTTGGTACTCCTAACTGCTGAGCCATCTCTCCAGCCCCCTAATTTCCTTCTCTTGTCTTATTACTCTAGTAAGAGTTTCAAGCACTATATTAAAAAGAAGCAGAACTAGTGGACAGCCTTATCTAGTTCCTGATTTGAAGAGGAATGCTTCCAGTTTTTCTCCATTTAGAATGATGTTGGCTGTGGATTTGTGATATATAGCTCTAATTATGTTGAGGTATGTTCCCTCTGGTACAATTCCTGCTTGGACTTTTAACATAAATGCATGTTGAATTTTATCAAAGGCCTCTTCTCAACCTATTGAGATGATCACATGATTTTTGTCTTTGAGTCCATTTATATGATTTATGACATTTATTGACTTACATATATTGAACATCCCTGCAGCTCTGAAGTAACGCCAACTTGATCATGATGAATGGTCTTTTCCACATGCATCTGTTTGCAGTTTACAAGTATTTTGGTGAGAATTTTTGCATCTATGTTCATTAATGATATAGGTCTATACTTTTCTTTTGGGGTTGTTATCTTAACCTTGGTTCGGTATTAGAGAGATTCTGGCTTCATAGAAGGAATTTGGGCATTCTCCCTCTGTCTTTTTGAATAATTTAAATAGTATTGGTTGTAAATCTTTAAATGTCTGGTAGAATTCTGATGTAAATCCATCTGGGCCTGGGCTCTTTTTTTTTTTTTTTTTTTTTTTTTTGTCTTTTTGAGAGAGGTCTCCCTGTAGCCCCAGCTGTCCCGGGGCTGACTAGTAGACCGGGCGAGCCGTGACACTCCACAAAGATCCATCCTGACCCTCTGCCTCCCTAGTGTGGGGATTAAAAGGCATGCACCACATGCCCACCAGCTTGGGCTTTTTTTTTACTTGGGAAGATTTTGACATTTTACATTTTTCCAATCCTCTATATGTATGGGTCTGTTTAAGTTGCTATGACCTCTTCTTGTGTTATACTTTGGTGATTCCCATGATTTTAGATATCACATCCATTTTCTTATTAGGTTTTTCAGTTTCTAAACAAAGTACAGGTTTTTAACTATTCCCTCAAATGTTCTGGACACATTTTGTGCAGGCTTTTGCTATTTGCCCCTTTCCCATCTTAAAGCTCCTGTATACAGCAAAGAAACACAACCAAGGAAAGTAAAGAAAACCTGGTAAGAAAATCTCACCAGAGACACATCTGACTGAAATTTAACATCTAGAATATATAAAGAACTCAAAAAAACAGAGAACCAAGTGATTAATTAATTAAAAGGTGGGCTAAGGATCTGAACAGACTTCTCAAAAAAAAAAATAAAGATAGCTAAGAAACATCTTTTTTTTTCTTTTTCTAAATTTTTTTATTTATTTTTTTATGTGTATGAGTGTACTATCTGCATGTACGTTGGTGCACCCGTGTCGTGCAATGCCATGGAGGTCAGAAGAGGGCATCAGAGTCCCCTGGAACTGGAGTTAAAGATAGTTCTTAGCCGCAATGTGGGTGCTGGGAATCAAACCCTGGTCCTCTGCAAGAGCAGTCGCTGAGCCATCTCTCCAGCCCCACTAAGAAACATCTTTTTTTTTTTTTTTATGTGTATGAATGTACTGTTTGCGTGTAGGTCTGTGCACCCGTGTCATGCAATGCCGCGGAGGTCAGAAGAGGGTCTCGGATTCTCCTGGAACTGGAGTTCTCCTGGAATTGGAGTTACAGACGGTTCTTAGCCGCCATGTGGGTGCTGGGGATCGAACCCAGGTCCTCTGCAAGAGCGGTCAGCTCTCTTAACCGCTAGGCCATCTCTCCAGCCCCAGAAACATCTTAAAAGTATTCAACATCATTAGTAATTATGGCAATGCAAATTAAAACCGCTTTAAGATTTCATTTTACCCCAGTCAGACTGGCTAAGATCAAGAGAAAAAAATAACACCAAATTCTGGAGAGAATGTGGGGAAAGGAGAACGCTCATTCACTGGTGGTAGTACTGCAAGCCCCTGCAGCCCCTATGGAAAGCAGCATGGAGAACCCTTAAAAAACTAAAAATGAACCTACCATATGACTGAGTTACACCATTCCTTGGTATATACCCAAGGACTCATCTTATTGCAGAGATACTTGTACATCCATTATTGTGGCTGCTCTTTTCACAATAGGTAAGAGATGAACGTAACCCAAGTGTCCCTCCAAAATGTGATACATTTACACAGTGGACTTCTACTCAGCAGTAAAGAAAGGCGAAATTATGAAATTTGAAAGATGGATGGAACTAGAAACTGTTATACCAAGTAAACTAACAGACTCAAAAAAAAAAAAACCCCAAACAAGTATGTTCTCCCTCATTTGTGGAACCTAGCATCAAATCCTTATATGTGAGTATATATCCTGATATAACTGCAGGAACCAAGAAAATGGAAAGAAACCAGGGAGGTAAAGGGAAAGAAGGAATCTGAGAGAGAACAGTAGGAGGCAGGTGTTACTAACGAAGAAATGGATAAAATGGAGGTGTTTATATGGGATGGGGAAGGAGGGTTATACAAGGAAATTTGGAGATAAAGGGAAAGAAGGAGCTCACGAGAGGTGGGAACCACAGGAGACTGGTGTTATAAAGGGAGAAACATGGAAAACGGGTCATGTAAAATGGGGAAGGTATGGAAAGAGGGTTGGACAGGGAGGAGAGCGGGAGGAGAGATAAATAATGCATAACTAGAGAAAAAAAAGAGGTAATCATATTGGTTTAACAACCTAATGACAAATTACACCTTAATATCTCTATGTGAGTCCATGTGCATAGCTGAAGGCTACATAACAAGAAACAGTGCCAGACAAGAGAAATCTTCCTTTGAGATGTTGGCCACGGTAATCCAAGAGACTTCCAAAATTACACAGGCTATTGCCACAGCCCTTGATTTCGTACCAGAACTTGAAGGTAAGACCCTATTGCTGAAGACAGGACACACTTCAGAGACCAGATTTGGAGCAGCGGAGCCGGAACTGGCCTGGAAGGACCCCCCCCCCCAAGGCCGCTCTCAGAGCTTTGGAGAGCACTGCTCAAGCTGCTAAGGGAGAACAGCAATTGATGGTCCAACGCCAGCTTTAAGACCAAATAACCACATCGATGAGCAGCACAGCTTTGGAGCAGTAGTGGCACTTTTATCTTGGGAGTAATCTAGGAAGTAATCTACAGCTATCTAACTGACTTAAAACCCACTCTGGGAGGCAGAAGCAGGCAGATCTCCATGAGATCAAGGCCAGCCTGGTCTTCATAGTGAGCTACAGACCAGCTGGGACTAAAGGGAGACCCTGCCTTGAAAAGACCAAAAAAACAAACAAACAAACAAACAAACAAAAAAACACTCAATGGGAGGAAACTCATGTGTGGTACTGTAAACATAGCCAAATACACATGGCTGGAAAGGTCATAGATCTTAGAGAATTCCCCAAGATTGTCACATACCTAGATTACTGTAATTTTTTACTAAGTGAAAAATATGTATCCTTACACTTACAGTCAAGTATCCCAGTCACCACTCATCAAAGAAACTTCTTTTGCACCAGAGACTGTTACAGAGTACCACAATTGGTCACATGCAGACATTGTCTGTCAATTGCCCAAGCCTAAGTGGCACATCTACAATGAAACCTCTATACCTAAAGCCCATGAAACATAGAACAAGGGCTAAAGAGAACATTAATGAATCTCTCAGCCCTAATTAATGAAGCTCCCTCATGCAACTGAAGTCCAAGAACAAAAAAGGTCACAAATGGCTGAAGTGTCCATATAGTGTGGGTCCTTGACAGGACCCCTATATTAATCTTCACTCACCCAGGGCTCAGAGACCATTGTGGAAGGAAGAGGGAACAGAAAGTTTGTAAGAGCTAAGGAGGAGGTGTATGACCATATGAAAATGGAGTCCTACAAGCTCGGACCCTGCCCACATCTACAGTAGTGGTGTCAGCACCTACAGCAGTGGTGTCAGCATGCACAAGACCCATAAAAACTCAAGCAGACAAAAACCCAGCATGGAACTGGGAAAATGAGCAGTAGAGCCTAATCTTAGCTGAAGAAATATTGGCAGCTGATTAGTGCAAAATGAGGAAGGGGTGATCTTCTTAAAGCAAAGGATGCTGGATAGGCTGACTAGACCACCTCAGTGGATGAACTTGTATTGAGGAACATCCAGGGACACTAACTTGACACAATAGACCTTAACACAAATGACAGAGTATATGGTGGCAGGGAGGAGGGCGCTGAGGGAGGGTTCCAACAGAGAAGGGGGTTTAAAGGTGATTAAGATTGATTGCGATGTTCTTATGATGTATGCAAAGATTCAATAACATTTTCATTAAAAAATTGCAAAAAATAGAGATGCAGTTGGAGCTTGAGAAATGGCTCAGCAGCTAAGTCCTTGCAGCTCATCCAGGGGATCTGAGTTCAGTTCCCAGCACCCACGTGGAACAGCTCACCACTGCCCATAACTCCAGCTCCAGGGGATCTGAGCTCAGTTCCCAGCACCCACGTGGAACAGCTCACCACTGCCCGTAACTCCAGCTCCAGGGGATCTGAATTCAGTTCCCAGCACCCACGTGGAACAGCTCACCACTGCCTGTAACTCCAGCTCCAGGGGATCTGAGCTCAGTTCCCAGCACCCACGTGGAACAGCTCACCACTGCCCGTAACTCCAGCTCCAGGGGATCTGATGTGCTCTTCTGGCCTCCGCAGGCACCTGAATGCAAATGGCAAAAATTTACACAGCCATACACACATACAAATAAATGTAGTGTTTTTATTTATTTTTTATTTTTTTGGTCCTTTTGAGACAGGGTCTCCCTGTAGCCCCAGCTGTCCTAGAACTCACTGTGTAGACCAGGCTGGCCTTGAACTCACAAAGATCCGCCTGCCTCTGCCTCCCAAGTGCTAGGATTAAAGGCATGCGCCACCACGCCCGGCTAATGTAGTGTTTTTAAATAAATCTTTGGGGTCTAGAAAGGTAGCTCAGTGGTCAAGAGCACTGGCTGTTCTTCCAGAGGACTTAGATTTAGTTCCCAGCACCCACCCACGTGGTAGGTGGCTAATAACCATCTCCAGTTCCAGAGGATGCAATGCCCTCTGCTCTCCTCTGTACGAATGCCACACATGGGTGCACTTACATATATGCAGGCAAAACATTCAAACACGTAAAATAAATTTTTAAAAGTTAAAAATCTTTTTAAATAAATAAGGTGTAGAGAGCAATGGGGAAACCTCTGACCTCCACAGCACATATATGGGCACATATACCACACACACACACTCACTCACACACCACACACATACACACACACACACACACACACACACACACACGCACGCATCTTTTCTTTGTCTTTCTGAGACAGGGTCTCCTTGTAGCCCCAGATGTTCTGGAACACTCTATGTAGACCAGGCTGGCCTTGAACTCACAGAGATCCACTTGCCTCTACCTCCTGAGTGCTGGGATTAAAGGCATGTGCCACCACACCGGTACATTTTTAGAGGTTGTTTTCCTTAAAGGAAAGGAAGGAGGGGCTGGAGAGATGGCTCAGTGGTTAAGAGCGCCGACTGCTCTTGCAGAGGACCTGGGTTCGATTCCCAGCACCCACATGGCAGCTAAGAATTGTCTTTAAGCTGGGCACGGTGGTGCACGCCTTTAATCCTAGCACTCAGGAGGCAGAGGCAGGCAGATCTCTGTGAATTCAAGGCCAGCCTAGTCTACATAATGAGCTCCAGGACAGTGGTAGCTACAGGGAGACCCTGTCTCAAAAAGAAAAAAAAAAAAAGAAAGAAAGAAAGAACTACAATATCCTCTCTCATGGAAATGCATGACAGTGGCACAACAGTGTTAACACAATTAATGTCACTGAGCTATACCTTAAAATTGTTTAAATGGTGTTATGTGTAACTTACCACAATGAAATATTAATTAGCAAACTAAAAAAAAAAAATCTCTTCGTTAGAAAGACTGAGAGAGTGTAAGAGCCAGATGTAGTGGTGACCGCATGGAAGTGGTCTTCCCGACAGCTGGCCAGCTGCTCATAGGAATGCACAGCAACGGTGACAATGGGCACGAGTCCCACGGAGACTTGAGCCACACAAAATCCCAGCATGGACATGGGGAGAAGGGTGGGAAACCACAATTCAACCCAGGGAAATTTTGGCTGTGGGGAGGGGGAAGACCATATCTTTCAAAGATGGGATTTGGGGTAGGTTGACTAGGTTCCAGTAGAAGGACATTCAGGGACACAAATTAGATTCTATAGGCCTTATTATATATTTAATAAAACATATTAGGCCTTAAAGAAAAGCATAATGATACAGTAAAAAATAAAAAACATAAAAATCCCTTCCTTGGGTAAATAAATAAAATGTAAGCCAGCCATAGAGGCCCCTACCATTAATTCCAGCCCTCAGGGCAGAGGTGGGCAGGTCTCTGTGAGACTGAGGCTAGCCTCATCTATTTAACAAGTTCCAGACCAGCTGGGGCTAAAGGGAGACCCACAGCCATTACACAGAAAGTGAGGTACTGACACATATGGCAATGTGCTCAAACCCTGGAAACTTTAAGCCAAATGACAAAACCCAGACACACAAGATCCCCTCGTCTAAGATTCCATTTATAGTAAATGTGCAGACGGAGTAAACCCAGAGAGGCAGAGAGCAGATTGGTGGTAGCAAGCTATCTCTGATATGATTAAGATCACACCCTCCCACTGGCCACAGGACCTGTGGACAAAAGCAGTTCCATGTTCCACATGTATGGGAAGTATCATCAGGACAACACAGACTTCCCCAAGCTATGTGTCTGCATCAAGGGCACCGGGAAGAACAACAAGGTTAAGCAGAAGTTGTTTGTTGCTCCTGAGGGCATATGCACTGGCCTGTTGTGCACTACAGCAAGACGAGCCAGCTCTGCACCTGGCAGTGTTCTCTTGTGGCCATGCCTGAGGGCACCATCATGTGCTGCCTGGAGGAGAACCCGGCTTAAGCCTTTGGGAACAAAAATGCCACTGTTAAGTCCCAGGACCCAGAGACCTGGAGGACAGGCCATAAGCTGCCCTGGGCTCTATGAAGGTCATTTCCTCTAAGTGGTCAGTGCAGTAGCCTGGGGAGGCTGAATTGACACACCCGTGCTGAAAGCCAGCTGGGCTTACCTCGGTCATTAGGCAGAGGTGCTACTGGCTATGGGAGCCCTGTGCGGAGCACCCATTTTGAATGGTAACCACCAGCATGTGGGCAAACCCTCAGCATCTGCAGAGATGCTCCTGCCAACCAAAGCAGAACTCTCTTTACTCCCTGCCAGACCTGGCATTTCCATGGAACTGAAACAATGAAGGAGAGAGAGAACTGGGGCTGGGGGGCTTCCTAAAGTTTATCCTGCCACATGAAAATAAAATCAAATTAAAAGAGTGGTGGTTTCTGGAGGCTGAGTGAACAGGGAAGGACTTAACGAGCGCGGCACTTTTTTGAGGATGAGGAAAATGTTTAGAACCTAAAGAGAGCTGTGTGTACTAAATGTCATTGAATTGTATACCTTAAAATGTCTGATTTGGAGGTTGCATAGATGGCTCAGAAGCTGAGTGCTGCTCTTCCAGAGGACCCAAATTCAGTTCCCAGCACCCACATGGAGTGGCTTACAACCACTATATAATTCCAGCTCTCAGAGATCTGACACCCTCTTCTGACCTCTGTTGGGACCCAAACACATGGCAGACAGTCTCACAGACACACAGATGTAAATAAAAATAAAAATATATCTTTAAAATGGCTAATTCGTGTATGAGAATTTCAACTCCTTGAATATATCTGTCTTTCCATCCAGCACCATTCGCCCTGCATCCTGCAAAACACAGACACAGGTCCAGATGGCTCTGCCGTGTGCACAGTGTGGCTTGTGTAAGACAGGCCATCTCTGGGGTCCCAAAGAGTATAAAAAAAAACTCCCCACACAGCTGCCCTGAGGGTCAGTGGAGACAACTGAAGTTGACTCTCAGCTCTGATCACAACACAGAAACCCTGGAGGGGGGATAAGCAACTAGCAGAGACCCCACAACCCATCAAAAGCCTGAAGGATTTTCGTGTGTGCTTTAGCCTGTCCCCCAATTCTACTTGAGGAAGATTAAGACAAGGGAGAGTGAGACTTCAAGCCACTGGGAGAGAAGAAAACACACATTTGTACATTTTCCTAAAACATGTGCCCTGGCCAGCCCTGGGCCCTGTAGGTTTCATGAGACCTCTTCCCTGTTAATTATTTATTTTTACTAGATACTATGGTTGCTCCCACTTTGCAGAGATGAGAAGAACTGAGGCTTAAGGAGGCCAATTCATACCAGTAGGGAGTAAAGAATTGAGGTTTCAATGCTTGCAGCTACACACACACACACACACACACACACACACACACACACACTTTTTTTTCTGGGACATCCTCTCTAATTGGATTGGGAGAATACAGGAAAATTCCCAACCCTCTCCCACAGAGCCTCAGCCAGTGAAAGCCACTTCCTGACAGCAAGCAGGGTAGACTGAAGCCAGCAGTCAAGCCAGCAGCTGTCCCTGCAGCCTCCTGGCAGCTCACAGCCCCCCACCCGCAGGCTCTCCAGGACAGGTGCTTCCAGGGAAATCCAGGTGAGCACTGTCCTCTCCCTGGGAAGATGGGAGCCGGGGTTTGGAGATGAATGGCTTTTCTGTAGGAGCCTCATTTTTTTTTTCCCAGAAGCAAATCAGAAGTGTGCGTGCGTGTGTTCGTGTGTGTGTGTGTTTATCTGCATCTCTGTCTGTGTCTGTGTGTCTGTGTCTGTGTGTCTGTAACTGTATGTCGCATACCTGTGACCAAACAGCAAGACAGAGCAGGAGCCCCTAATGAGGACCTGCACCAAAGGAATAAAATCCCAGTAGGGAAGTAAGTAGAGGTTAGAGGTTAGAGAGCACTGGAGGCTGGTGGTAGGCTGCAAGTGTCAAGACTGGGAAGAAACCTTGCTGGATACAAATAGCACTGATAGTCCTATAATATGTCCACTCTTGGGTCAAGGTTGAGCAAGTCATAGTTTGAATGCAATAGCTTTTCTGTTTCTTCAGCCTTTCCTTTGGCAGGAGGGCTGCCTTTGGGGGGCCTCCCTTCTCTTCCAACCGTCCCTTTCTTGCCAACAGGCATTAATAGCTGGTCTTCATGTCGATCAAACCCAGCCCAAGGCCTGACCCCTCTGCCACCCCTCACCATGATTTTGGAGAGATTCACAACTGGACCGAACTGCTCCACTTCTTCAATCACACTTTTTTGGATTGCCAAGTGGAACTCAGCGAGAACATCAAACAAGTGGTCCTCTTCGTCCTCTACCTGGCCTTCTTTGTGGTAGGGCTTGTGGAGAACCTCCTGGTGATATGTGTCAACTGGCGCCGCTCGGGCCGGGTAGGGATGTTGAACCTGTACATTCTCAACATGGCCATCGCAGACCTGGGCGTCGTCCTGTCCCTGCCTGTGTGGATGCTGGAGGTCATGCTGGACTACACGTGGCTCTGGGGCAGCTTCTCCTGCCGCTTCATTCATTACTTCTACCTTGCCAACATGTACAGCAGCATCTTCTTCCTCACGTGTCTCAGTGTGGACCGCTATGTCACTCTCACCAGTGCCTCTCCATCCTGGCAGCGCCGCCAGCACCGGATTCGAAGGGTGGTGTGTGCGGGTGTCTGGGTCCTCTCGGCTATCATCCCACTGCCTGAGGTGGTGCACATCCAGCTGATGGATGGCTCCGAGCCCATGTGCCTCTTCTTAGCACCTTTTGAAACATACAGCACATGGGCCCTGGCTGTTGCCCTGTCTGCTACCGTCCTGGGCTTCCTGCTGCCCTTTCCTCTCATTGCAGTCTTCAACGTGCTGACGGCCTGCCGACTTCGGAGGGGAGGGCAGCCCGAGGGCAGGCGCCACGGCCTGTTGATGTGGGCTTACATAGTGGTCTTTATCATCTGCTGGTTGCCCTACCACGTGACTTCACTGCTGCTCACTCTGAATGCCACCTACATCTCCCTGCACTGCCACCTGGCTCACATTCTGTACTTCTTCTATGAAATCATTGACTGCCTCTCCATGCTGCACTGCGTTGTCAACCCCATCCTTTACAACTTCCTCAGCCCAAGTTTCCGGAGCCGGCTACTAAGTGTTGTGGTCCATTACCTTCCAAAGGACCAGGCCAGGGCACACAGACAGGAGTCCTCCTCTTCTTTCACCCAGCACTCTATCATCATTACTAAGGAGGGCAGACTCCCACTGCAACAGATCCTACCCTCACCTCAACCTGAACTTCCAGGTACCCTCTCTGCCTCCTAACACCTCATCCCCTCTCTATAATCCTATAGGTGGCTAAGGTAGATTCTAGGCTCTTCCATCAGTAATGTTAAAGGCTAGAGGTGGATGTGAGACATCTGGGGGAAGGGAGGAAAGAGGGGAGGATTGGTTGACTCATGGTCAATTCTGAGTTTGATTATCAAAGTGTTGCTGCAGGGAGAGAGAGAGAACAGGTCCTTCCTTGGTGTTGTACTATTTGCTTGGGTCCTTGTGTTCTATGGGAACCACAAAGGAAAAAAAAAAAGCGGAATAAATAAATAATAGAGACAACCATGTTCTGAATCTCTGAAGACTCTGTGCTTCTAGCTGGGCTCAGGAAGGCAGCTGAGGCTAAGGGGTGCTCTGCAGGGGGAACCAGACACTCTCATTTCATAAATCACCTTGGCTGGAAAGAATGAGCCCTGCAGGAACCTCACAGAATTTTCCTTTTGTGTTTCTGTGCTTGTTGATCTTCCAGCTCACTATGCAAGTTGTGAGGACAAGAGGCCAGAGGCCAAGGAACCAGGAGGCTTCAGCAGGACGCTCCCTAGCTGTGCATCCTCAGTGCGATAAGCGGAGGGGGTGGTGGCTGCAGCCAGGGCAAGCTGGGTCAGCAGGATGGTCCCTCCACCCCAGCCATCCAGGAAACTCCATTTCCTTGCCCATGCCCCTCCCCTCCCCATCCATCCTGTTCTTCCAGCAAGCTGTCACATAGTCAGCACTCCTCACAGATGATCCCAGCTTTTTTGGGGGTGGGCACAAAGCCACCAGAAATCACCACCACCACCACCCTCATCTCTCCCTTTCTGACCAGATCGTAGGACATCCATTCCAGGCGCAGACTTTGCAACCTCCTGTAGCAGGTGCTACCTCTCTCTCTGCCTTTGTCCCCGTCCAAGTACAAGGTAGGCCAGTGTGAAAATTTCCCAATTTTCATAGCTCTAAGTTCTCTCTAGCCAAGTCTTTTATTAATTTTTCTGTCTGGCAACTTTACATCTATTAACATTTGTTCTATAGCTGGGGAAAGATGTCTTCTTCTTAACAGTAAATCCTCTGGAAAAAGCTCATTTATCAGTCTGGGAAACTGGGGTCATGAACATGAAGAACTCTGCTTAGGGGCCCAGCTCCTGCCTTCTAATTCTGTGTCCTCGGCCTCTGGGAATCATGCAGAGATTGATGGATTTGCAGGCACAACCACCTGAAGTCTGCTCCAGGACCGATGCCCCTGATATTCTCCTCTGCTCTGAGCACCACCCCAATTCTGCTCACCAGCACAGTGTGCCTGAATGGTGTGGGGTATGTCTGTGTGTATGTGGTGTGAGCGCATGTTTGTATGTGTATACAGGTACATATCAGCATATGTGCACATGTATGAATGTGTATATGGAAGCCAAAGGCCAATGACAGGTACCTTTAATTTCTTTCCACCTTATTTTTTGAGGCAGGATCATCGATTGGCTAGACTGACTGGCCAGCAAGCTCCAGGGATCTTCCTGTTTTTGCCCATCCCCAGGATCCCCTCAATAGCACTAAAGTTGTAAATGTGTGCCACCATGCCTACTGTTTACATGGCTGCTAGGCATCCAAACTCAGATACTCATGCTTAGTGACTAGCACTGTGCCAACAACTACCTCTCCCCACCCTGGAATGTTTCACCTTGGAACAACTACTCATCCAGAGGCCATTTCTGCTTTTAGGAATCTCAATCTAGCAAGGTGTGGTGGTGCCCGCCTTTAATCCCAGCACTTGGGAGGCAGAGGCAGGCAGCTCTGTGAGTTCAAGGCCAGCCTGGTGTACATAGTGAGCTCCGGGGTAGCTGAGACTAAAGAGAGACCCTGTCTCAAAAAAAGACCAAAAAAAAAAGAAATCCCAATCTATACTTAGCAGACGCATTCCACACGTGCTCCAGGGTACATGTACCCCTGGCTTATCAAATGCATGGCAGTCAACCTGCACCCCTGGCTTATCAAATGCATGGCAGTCAACCTGCACCCCTGGCTTATCAAATGCATGGCAGTCAACCTGCACCCCTGGCTTATCAAATGCATGGCAGTCAACCTGTACCCCTGGCTTATCAAATGCATGGCAGTCAACCTGTACCCCTGGCTTATCAAATGCATGGCAGTCAACCTGCATTGACTGTTCACTGTCCCTGCTCACTGGTTCCAATGCTGAATGGGTCAGAGCTGAAGGCTTTCTGACCCAGGAGTCTCAGTTGTGGCTGGGGGTAAAGATTTAACCAATAGTGCAGAAATTGCATTAAAAACTTTTGTCCCTTGTCCCCACTTATAAAGTAAGTCAAGTCCTGATACCCATATCTCTGATTTCTTTGACTTGAGCTCTGCCCTGAAAGAAATCCAATGTTACATCTGTGGTATCTCAGATCACCACAACGGCCACTTCCCTAAAACCGGTCATCACCCTAGCATTAGGATGCTCCCTAGGGCCTTTCCACCCATGGAAAGTATGAGCACAAACTAGCTCTACTGACAAGGTTGTCCTGCTCAGAAGACATTTATCAACAGCCAGGTCTCAGCCAATGTATTTGGGGACCAAACAGACCATGAGCTGTGCCCTCCGTGCAAACACGCTGGTATTGATCTCACTAAGTGATGCCAAACCTCTGCCTCCTACTTGACTCCTCCTCTCTCCTCCCATCTGCCTCTCTCCACTCAGACACACTACTTTACCACGAAGTAGCAATGGCTAGATGCCCCACATCCTAACATTGGGCCAACTGGACATCTGCAGAGGCCCACTGTCCTCTGTGGGCTGACAGGCTACCTAAGGGATGCCCCCCTGAAAAGGTTGAGTCTTTGACTTCATTTCCCACCAAAAAAACAGTCAAGCTAATCTTGGGGAATTCCAGCTACAGGAAAAGAAAATGTGTTGTCTGAAAGAATTCTGGCACCTGCTGGGCAGACACAGGCTACTGAAGCAGGCCGGAGCCCAGATGTCCGAACTCAAGCTACAAGTATGTGCAAGGAACAGAGGATGAGAACACCCACTTCAATTTTTTTTTTTTTATTATTCTAAATAAAAAACCACACTTTGTGCTGAACAATGGAATATAAAAGAATCAGATGTACGATTTTAGACATCTACTATTTGGGAAAAAAGGTTTACAAAATATACAAAACTTTACAGCAATAGATAGTAAACACTTAAATATTAGGAGGTCAGTACTTAATTTAATGGAAGGAGTTAGACAGCAACAGCTCTTCTGCACTTCATAGGGGCTTTAGCTATTAGAGGCGGGGGGAGGGGGTGACTGACAGAGGGGAGGGAGAAAAACATCATCATCAAAACTTTCGTTTTCATTCTGATGTTGTTTATGACATATAATCACATTGAAACTAATGTTGAACGCCCTGCTTTCTGACTTGCTCAGTGCAGGATTTAAGGGAGCGGACATGTAGGTACTCCCAGATGGGCAGAGACCACTCCATATGGCCTACTCCCAAGCCAACAAATTCAGTGTCCACCTATAAAGGTATTTAAATTCACTTTCAAGGTTGAGTAGTCTAGGTCTGGAGGACAGGGCATCGCAGGAAGCCAAAAAAAGGAAGAAACTTAATCAGTAGCAAAATCCTGCCTAAGTAAAAGGTATTGAAGCTCACAGGTTTGCCCTGTAGAAAATTGCTGATAGATCATAATAAAGTCAACTCTGACCTATTCCTGGTTGTAAGGATTACCTGGCCTCACCCTCCACCTTACCTCTTCCCAACTAGCCATGAACTCTAAGGATCCCATGAAATCTCAAAACTTAGAACCAAATACTAGGGTTCAATTGGCATCAGAGGTCACCAGCATACAAGGACACAGCCTGTCCTCTGGCCACAAGAAGCCCGTGCTATTCATGCCACCATGCCACACCAACATTGCCATTTCCCCTTAGGAAATGGGCTGGGGATGGTCCCAAGTTTGGCTTAATGCACTACAAATAGCCAACTAGAAATTCCTAATAATTAGTGAACAAGAGGGCTCTTCAAATTTTGTAGCTGGTCCTGAGTGAAGACCAAGAAAAATGAAAAAGGGACAAAGACAGAATATTCAAAAGTCAAGTAGAATTCCAGAGCAATACAGCAGGGGGCAGTTCTAAATGAGGGTCTCTAAATTAGAGAAGATACAAGATCAAATGCACGTGAAATTGGAAAACTAAAAATGCAAAGTACAACGAATACCTTCCACCAGGTATCCTTGAGCGCCCTGGCTACCACGTGCTGTTTCAAGTAGATCCAACTCAAGAGAAGAGCAGGCTAGAGGCAGAGGAAGCAAACACAACTTCACACAGGAGGGAGACAGGCTGAGTGTCGGGGATACCCAAAGAGGCAAGGTTTGGTCAATGAGCCTCATGAGCTACCGAGTCTCCTTGCTACATGTCTGACTGGGAACCAACTATGCCCCCCTGATCAACCAGTTAGTGTTAGCCTCAGGGGATTGGAGGCTACAGTCTTTTGTTTGTTTAGTGTTTCAAGGGCAAAGCTTCAAAGATCTGCTTTTTGGTTTACTGGCAAAAAGGGAAAACTTCACAGTTTCAGGTTAAGTATACAGACCACCCAGCGTCCATGACGCTATGTAAAGGAAAAGGGATTTTTCACTTAGCTACCTGGCCAGGCTCCAGTAAGTATGACCCCTCTCACATCAACCATTCAATATTCACTCCTTACCATCAGTCCAGGGAGGATCTCCCATGCTTGAAAAGCTCAGCAGATATGTAACTGTAGTCTATTAGACAAGCCCTTCTTAAATGCCTAATGATCAGCGTAAGAAAGTGGGCAGTTAAGAAGAATGAAGAATATCAGCAATATTTCCTGATGAAAATGCCACAAGTTGAGTTTACATGGTGAAAGGTGGCCTTTGACTGGCCACTGTCCCAATCTCATCATTTGGGCCCACAGGAGTGCCCTGTGCACAATCTCAAATGCTCTCTCAGTTCTGGGCTAGGGAGAGAGGCAGCAGGCCCAGGAGGAACAGAGCTTTGGTTTGCCTGTGCTATATCATAGACACGACAGAGAATAAGAAACTGCAAAAAAGGTTCTTCACGTGGCCTGATCTGCTCAGTTCATCTCCAATTTATCCTATCACAGGATGGAAGGTTAATGAAAGGTCTAGGAACTTAACTGTCCCAACTTTTTACACTGATTGCCAAAAGGGCCTCTGGATCTGTTCCACTAGAGACTATACCTGGAGAGAAGAAACTGTGCTCGTTTAAAAGGCCTGGCACGTTCCACAAAGTCATACCCCTGTTCTTAAAATCCACAGCCACAGCATCGATTAGAATATGGCTACTTGCTTAAAAGAAACTCATCTTCCTGAAGCTGCTTATCTAAAAGAGAGGCTGGGTA
This sequence comes from Rhizomys pruinosus, assembly GCA_009823505.1. Lineage (NCBI taxonomy): Eukaryota > Metazoa > Chordata > Mammalia > Rodentia > Spalacidae > Rhizomys > Rhizomys pruinosus. The sequence goes on along the minus strand of VZQC01013061.1, from coordinate 890,467 downwards.
ATATGTATACAAAAACAAAAAAATAAATAAATATTAATGTCTAAAAAGGCTTTGTGAGTTAATTAAAACCACTTGCTTATGAAACAGCCTGGGGTGTTGCAGAGTCCCACCAGGGGCAGTGTCAGTGGCTGGGCCCAAGGCTAGGGACTCCCAGAGCTCACCTGAGCAGGGTGAGGTAGTATAAGCGACTGAATTGCCACCTGATAAGTAAGTATGCAAGATCAAGGTTCTCTCCTCCAGACTGCTTTGGGCAAGACCCCTTCAAAGAGTGGAGCCAAATAGCCATGGGAGGGCCTAAACCAGCTGTCGTCCATTAGCGCCCCCTGGAGGTGATACAATGACAGATCAGGATCAATTCCAGCAGGTCAAAAGGTGAGCTGCCAAAGCTCCTACACTTTTACCACAAAGTAAACAACAGGTTACCAACTGGGACAGTTAGAACACACACCCTGCTACAGACCACCAACTGCTCAGCCCCTTTAATCCTGAAGGGCTCATGGCCCATCACACCACCACCTCCCAGGGCCTTTTAACCTACACTGTAGGCCAAACCACCCTGGGTGGGAGTCTGGATGTAAATTAAGGCAAGGCTGCTGCTGTGAGGACATCCCCTCCTCCACTAGGAAACTCAAGGTTAGAGAGGTGGCCAGATGACAGGTGACTATACTAAACTAGCTCTCTGTCCTCTCTGCCTGAAATCCTGGGTCACCACTCTACAAAATCATGGTTCTTTGGAAATGGGGAGAAAAGAGAAGCCTCTTCTAGCCGTTCAGGCTGCCCCATCTGGTGGCACCGTGGGGCATCCGTAGCTTTCCAACCAACAGAAAACTCAGTCCTCAGTTTGGATCTAACTGCCAAGAGATTTTCACTGTCCAATGAGTAGATTAGGGCTGGGGAACAGAGCCCCCTCTGCTCCTGACACCTCGGCCCTGCTGAGGACTGGTGTGGGAACCCAGGTGAGCTGTCCTACTGACTAGCCCTTTCTGGATGACACTCCCTAACCCTTCTCACAGTTAGATGTCTGGCAGCAATATCCATGGTGAGAACCTCTCTCTACCTCCTCTATCCAGCGAAGCTGTTGGTTGGCTTCTTAGCAGCATAAAACCTATCAGTAAACTAAAACTAGAGAGCCTGGAGAAGGGAATCTAGTTGACAGAGCCGCTGACTAGATCCTAAAACCAGCCTCAAAAGAATTGAGAATGTAGCCCTTTGGGGGCAAGAACAGGTATGGAGGTAAATGTCATAGGGCTGTTGCTTCTCAAAAGCAGTAACAGCTTATGTGCTATTTCTTCTTTCAACACAATACAGAATTCTCAGCAAGGCAAAACTCTAGCTTCGGCTGGAGAGGGACCAACAGCCTTTAGAAAATCCCCATCCCGGCTACCACCTGGGAGCTCCCTCTGGCTCTCCTGAGACCCAGTCAGCTGTCCGGGTTCTTCTCAGCCTCTTTGGAATGGATAATATACATGAAGGTCTGCTCAATGGTGAAGTCAGGCGGGAGGCTGCCTTTGTGCACACCAACATGTTTGCTCATGAGGTTAAGAGTGGAACTATAGTGGCCACAGACTGTGCAGCGGTACATGAGTGCTCCAGAATGTGTCTTGAGGTGGCACTTGATGGTCGAGCGGCCTCGGAAGAATTTGTGACATACCTTACACTGGTAAGGTTTCTCACCCGTGTGGATCCGCCGGTGGTAGTTGAACTCGCTTGTGTGGGCAAACCTTTTGCCACAGACCTTGCAGCTGTACTTGCTGTTCCCAGCTTGGCCCTGCAGAGCCAGTTCCTCACTCAGAAACTCCTCGGCCGGCAGCTTGCGCTTCTGGAGGGCTAGCTGCTGTAGCCCCGAACCAGGCCGCGCAGCATCCAGGCCGCTGCTGCACTTGTGCTGGCTGACATGGTAGCGGTAGGCAGCCTCAGACCTGAAGCTCTGGTTGCACAAGTGGCAGCGGAAGAGGGCATCCTCCAGGCTTTGGTGCACAGCCATGTGCTTCTCTAGAAGGTGCCAGTCCACAAAGCTGCTGGCACAAACAGAACAAGAGAAGACCGAAATGCCCAAGTGGGAGAGTGTGTGCCACATGAGGCTGCAAAGATTGAGGTGGCGCTGGTCACAGACACTGCAGGCCTGGCCCTTCAAGTTCAGATGCTCAAGGATGTGGCCTCTGACCACATGGAAATCTTTGGCCAATGCTTTCCCACAAGTAGCACATTTCAACTCTGGAGAGGCCGCCCCTGAAAAGAGGCCCAGTTTCCCAGACAAGTGCTCATTAGGGTGGATGATGATGTTGTTCTCAAATATTCCGTCCCGTCGATGCAGGGTTAGCTGCCACTGGGTAAAGAACTTTGTTTCACACATGTCGCAAGAAAATAGGAAAATACCAATGTGGGACAGGACGTGGGTCACCCGAGAGTTTCGGTCCTGGAAGTGGGTCTCACAGACTTTGCAGTTGCCTGTGAGCAGGTCCACATGGTCCCGAGCGTGCTGCCGAATCAGTTGAATGTTGGGCTCTAGAACTTTCTTGCATACCTGGCAGGGCATGGCCTTATTCTCCCGGTTGTCGTCCTCACCAAAAGTCAGTTCGTCCTCACTGTCATCACTCAGCTCAATCACCTCCTCAGTCGTTCCAATCTCCTCAGCAGGGTCTTCAAATTCCAAGTCATCCCCCAGGTCTTCCAGCTGGAGCTCATCCATCTGCCCAAAGCCTGGGTCTTTGGAGTGGTTGCTATTGCTCAGACAGGAATTGGTACCAGTCGTAATGTCTATGGCATTGTCAGAAGTAAAAAAGCTGTTTTTGCTGAAGTCTCCATTGCTTTGAACTTTGTATGGCTGGGAAGAGCTTGTGCTGGTCTGCATGCCCGAGCTGGCAGTGCCAAGGACTGGCTGGGTCATCATACTGGGAACTGATGTGAACGGAGCTGGGGCATCATGGTCTTCAGTCTTTGGTGGCAGTAGTGGTTGTGGCAGAGACAAGCTGTGGTTAGTGTCACTGGTAACACTTCTCTCTTCATCCTTATAGCTTCCTCCAGCATCACTAGGCAACACGTAGTTTCTATCAGGACCAAATTGTTCCCCGCCACCCCGGAGTTCTCCAAGGGGATAGGTGGGATCTGCTGAGGGACAACTTAGAGTACCAGACTGGCTGTCACTGGAACTGGTCAGGGACTTAGCCACAGCAGTGCTCTCTAGGTCAGGAAAAGTGGAGTGACAGGCCTGGAGAAGGTCCTCCATACCCAGACGCTCAGCTACCTCATAGATGACCCCAACGTTGATCAGGTCTGTGAAGAGCTCTGATGTGTACACAAAGCTCAAAATCTTCTCAAAGTTTGCAGGAGTAATGAAATCCACCACGTAGGTCCTGGCGGCATCAAGTCCAGTATTTAGGAAGAGGTTCTGGAAGTAGCCAGCTGCGCAGGCCAGCACGGCCTTGTGGGCCGGAAAGGAGCGGCTCCCCACCACAATAGTGACATCACACATGGTCTCCGATAGCCGGCACTTGTTGAGCTCCTTCAGCAGGTTGTTGGGGTGGTTGGTACTTTGTAGTTTGATCCTCATGCCCATCTTAGCAGCTCCTATTCAGTTGCCTCTTTATCAGCAAGGTCAATCTGGAGACAAGACAAAAAGATGGATGGCCAAACATCCCTGAAAAAAAACGGGCTCTCTACAAAAGAAAATACCACTGTTCTGAATGTGTGTAAGCTGAATAGACAAGAGAAACTGGAGTCAAGGATAGCAAGAATGGGGAGAGAACGATCTGCCCCTTGCAATGCCCAACTGCAGGGTCATGACAAAATCCAAAAGGACTGAAAAATTCTTATGAGTTCGGTCTTAAAAGTTTAAGAGGCTAGAGAGATGGCTCAGCAGTTAAGAGCAATGGCTGCTCTTGTGAAGGACCCAGGTTAAGTTCTCAACACCCACAGGGTGGCTCACAAACAACTAACTCCAGTCCCAAGGGATCCGCTGGCTTCTTTTTCCTCAGACAGCAGGCACACATGTGGTACACATAATACATACATAATACATACATACATACATACATGTGGTACACATAATACATACATACATACATGTGGTACACATAATACATACATACATACAAGCAGCACTCATACACATAAAATTTTTTTTTTCTTTTAAATGTCTAAGACAATAATGTATGGTAGCACATACCTATAATTCAAACACTTGGAAGGCTGGGCAGGAGTATCAGCAGCTCCAGGCTAGCCTGGGCTACAAAGACAAAAAGAAAGGAAGCGGTTGTAGGCATGCAAGCTAGGTCCTTCAAACTGAGTGAGACCTTCCACTGAACACAATTTTCTACATTATCAAAACAGGCTCAAATTTCTTTATTAACTTCCTCCTAAATAAAGCTCTCCTTTGTAATTAAATCTGTTCTTTCCCCTTATGATGCTAAATGCATACAAATACTTGATCATCATTATCAAAGCTCATTAGGGGCTGAGCAAGAAATAAGGGTTGCATTGCCTTTTCGTTTTCTGTCATTGTCCTGTCCTTTTAGCCTTTAAAAAAATCATATATTTTCTCTCTCTCTCTCTCTCTCTCTCTCTCTCTCTCTCTCTCTCACTCACTCACTTTATTTTTTTGAGTCTGGGTCCCATGCAGGCCAGCCTGGCTTCAAACTTGCTCTGTAGCCAAGGATGGCCTTGCATTATTGATTCTTCCAAGTGCTAACTTATAGGCATGAGCCACCACACCCAGGTCAAAAAGCTCACACTCTTGAACTCCTATGTCTCCTTACCTACTGCTATCTATATTCTCTAGCCCTTCTATAACCCAAAGCCATTCCAGATGCTGCTTTCTCATATTATATTCTGTGAAGTGAAACTCATAACCAAAGAAGAAAGCAAAGTGAAACACAACTGTGGTGTTGAACATTACTGAAGTATACTTTATTTCTTTGTATCAATCTTCTCGGCGTGTATTTTTATGTTGACCTTATACTAACAACTGGATGCCTTAAAAAGACATGTATTGGGTAAGATTCCTAGAAGCCTTTTCAATACCACTTCCCCCCTCCCTTTGGATTCCTGCACACCTCAGAACACCTAAGTTGCCTGTCTCTCAGCTCACACCTCGGCCTGAGCAACACAGCCCCTTTCTCCATCTCACCAACAAGTCCCAACTTTTCTGGGGCCCAGCACTCTTCTGAATATTGTTGGGTACCAACCACGCATCTCCCGGGCCCTGGCGGCCACTCATCCGCGGTGGGAGGGTCTGCACTGGGCAGCCTCAGAGCCGGTAGAACCGGGTGGATTCGGAACTTCCGAGGAGTGAACCCCAATGGTCTGGTCTCCCCTCCCAAGGGTGGGATCCGCGGGGGCAGGGCTCAAGACTGGACTGGGGCACACCACTGTGTGAGGGGGCACCTCGGTTCTCCCCAAACAATGTGGGGTACCGCCCGGCCACCCCAGGCCAAGCGCCGGGAGCGGGCCGGAAGGGGGCCCGGGAGCCGCGGCCGGGGCCGGCCCGGAGGCGCTGGGCTAGAGACTGGGGCCCGCGGGCAGGAGGGACCCCGCGAGGGACAGAAGGGCCGGGCCGGGGTCAGGCTCCGCCAGGGGCAGCCCTCTCCCGGCCGTGCTTACCCGGCTCCGCGGGGCCCGAGCACCATCGCCGCCGCCACCGGCTCACACAAAGGCCTCGGCCCGCCGTGCCCGGTCCGACGAGGAGGCGGCGCCGCCGGCCGCTGCCAGACTCTCCATCCGTCGCGCCGCTCGCCGCGCCGGCCCGGGCCGCCCCCGCCGCCCGGCCCGCAGCGCCCCCCGCCGTCCCGGAGGAGGCAGCGCCCCCCGCCGCACTGCCGCAGCGCCCCCCGCCGCACCGGAGGAGGCAGCGCCCCCTCACGGCGGGGCCGGCGCGAGCGAGTGGCCCAGCTGCTTCCCAGCTTCCACGCTGCCGCCAGGAGACCGGCACCAACCCCTCTCTTTGGCGCCTGGGGAGTGAAAAGCCTTTCCCAGGCCAGGTCTGAGTCAGCTCAGGATCTCCCTTAATTCAAAACTTCTCGGAACACCCACAGCTGCAGTTTTACAAAAAGTTGCATGTTTATTTGGTTAATTTATGTCTCCTCCGCTAGGCTGTGAGCTTCCTGTGATGTGTGGTTTTGCAAAAGCTCCTAGTTTCGAGTTTGCCACACTTCCTGGCACAGATGATATAGGTGCTTAATAAAGCCTGGGTGGGTGGGCAGGCGGGTGGATGGATGGATGGATGGATGGACCAACAGAGGAACAGAAGAGGACTTAAGGTCACACACATGGAAAGCCCTTCTGATAATTCCGGGCTGCCCCTCCTTCCTCCTAGATAGCCAGGTGAAGTCACAAGATCCACTGCACCTTGGCAGCCCAAGCTAGTTCCTGAACCCAGTCTCCTGACTCTAGAACTCATCGCTAGACCTCACCCTTCTCCCGAATCTTCTCAGCAAATGTTCCCGCTGGAAAATACTCTGTCTGCATCCTCAGCATAACCACAGACCTAAGGTCTTGGTCCCCCAACTCTGGCTCCTCCACAGGAACTTCCCATTCCACAATGCCCAGTACAGGCACGTGGCAGGATTCAACCATCTTGATGGTAAATAGAAAGGAGAGGGCACATCAGCTTTTGCTGACTGACCTAAGCCAGTTTGACCATTCCGTAATAGTCAGTTCTTTTAAAAAGTTTGCCAGGCGTGGTGGCGCACCCCTTTAATCCTAGCACTTGGGAGGCAGAGGCAGGTGGATCTTTGTGAGTTCAAGGCCAGCTTGGTCTACAGAGCGAGTTCCGGGACAGCTGGGGCTACAGAGAGACCCTGTCTCGAAAAAGACCAAATAATAATAATAATAATAATAAACAAATAAATAAAAATAAAAAGTTTGGTACATCGTGTGTTTTCATTTCCACTACCTGAAGACTCTGAGTCTGCAGCAAGCATGTAGCCTATATTATCAAGGTGCTGTGAACATTGTCCTCTGGCAGTGAAAAGATTGTTGCTCTCTTGAGCTGTCAGTAGCAATGGTTACCACCACAAACCAGCACAAGACTGGGACCTTTAACATCTGCATGGAGGGAAGTGGGTAAGAAGCCCCTTCCCCTCCCTGAGGATATATGAGCAGTTAATGGTTGCTGGAGGGATATTTTCTTCTTTTTCTTTTTCTTTTTTTTTTTTTTTTTTTTTTTTTTTTCGTTTTTTCGAGACAGGGTCTCCCTGTAGCCCCAGCTGTCCTGGAACTCACTCTGTAGACCAGGCTGGCCTTGAACTCACAAAGATCCGCTTGCCTCTGCCTCCTGAGTGCTAGGATTAAAGGCATGCGCCACCACGCCCGGCTCTTTTTCTTTTATTTTTAATAATTAGCTTACAAAGTAACAGATTTCCTTATGGAATTTTCATATGTACTTAGCTTTGGGTAACCCTCACCCTAATCTCCTCCTTTCCCCCATCTCCAGGTTCCCATCCCTGGTAAAATTTTTCCACCCCCCAGGAGTTCCTCTTCCACTTTCAAATCACATTTGTTCTCAGACTTTCCCATCCCTCTCCTTTAAGACCACTGTTCTAGTTTGTTTTCCATTGCTGTGACAAAACACTCTGACCGACACCAACTTGGGGAGGAAAGGGTTTATTCAGCTCACATCTCCTGGGTCACAGTTCATCACTCAGGGAGCCCAAAGCAGGAACTCAGGGCAGGAACCTGGAGGCAGGAGCTGAAGCACAGGCCATGGAGGAATGCTGTTCACTGGCTTGCTCCCTGACCCATGCCCAGCCTGCCCTCTTATACAGTACACAACAACCTGCCTAGGGTGGCACCACCCATAGTGGGCTGGGCCCTCCCACATTGCTTGACAATCAAGACAATACTGGCCACAGGCCAGTCCAATGGAGCCAATTCCCCAATTGAGGCTCCCTCAACCCAGGTGTCTAGTTGACACTAAAGCTCTCCAGCACAACCACTTTTTCTCCTCTCATGAGCGAGTCCCTTTCTAGTTTCCTGGTCTCTAAATACAAACATAAAAACTAGAACTTAGAAGCTAGATCCTACATATAAGAGAGAACATGCAATGTGTATCTTTCTGAGCTTGAGTTACCTTGCTTCTAGTTCAGTCTATTTCCCTTGAACATTTCATAATTGCATTTTTCTTTATGATGAGTAAAAGTTTTGTGTGCATGTGTGTGTGCGTGTGTGTGTGTGTGTGTGTGTGTGTGTGCCTGTACAAGCCCTCTTGTGCCACATCATCTATCCATCAGTGCGTGGCCATCTAGGTTGATTCCACTTCCTTATTCCTGTGATTAGCAATAAACATAGATATGCAAGTATCTCTGTGGTAAGATAGCAAATGCAAATCCAGGCTGGAGAGATAGCCTAGCGGGTAAGAGTGCCAACTGCTCTTGCAGAGGACCTAGGTTCGTTCCCCAGCACCCACATGGCGGCTGAGAACCGTCTTTAACTCCAGTTCCAGGGGAATCTGACACCCTCTTCTGACCTCCATGGCATTGCACAACACAGGTGCACAAACCTACATGCAGACAGTATATTCATACACATAAAAAATAAATAAATTTTTAAAAAAAGAACTTTAAAAAAAAAAAAAAGATAGCAAATCCTCTGGCTACATGCCCAGGAATGACACAGCTGGGTTATATTGTAATTCTGTTTTTAGTTGTGTGTGGTTTTTTTTTTTTAAAGAAAATTCAACACTGATTACATACTGGTTATACCAGTTTGTACTCTCACAAACAGGGAATAAAAAGATGCCTCTTTCCCCACATCCTGAGAGACATGTTCTTTATTGGTTTAGATACTCAGGAGTTGTCCAGGCTCCTGTGCATAACCTCTCATTCATGTCTGTGTAAGTGACACTAACTAAACTCATTGGCTCACCAAGCTAGACTTGATTGACTTGTTCCTTTGGTTGTCATTGGTGCCCTATCTCAGGTGAACAGACATTTGTTCATCTCCATAGGAAAAGTTCGCACAACACTTGGCACCCAGCATTGGGTATGACAGAAGCAAAGATGAATTTGGGAGGAGCCCTTGCATGGTCTCTACCATAGTTGATGAGACATGCAGTTGAAGCTAAGCTGTCTGAGGGTGGAGCATTCACAGGTGCAGTCCTGACATGGCTGTCCTTCCTATGTGGTGTGAAATGGCATGCTTCCTTCCTGAAGTTCCATTGTCCTAGCTGTGGGTAAAAGAAAAAGTCCGGGCTGGAGAGGTAGCCTAATGGTTAAGAGCACCGACTGCTCTTGCAGAGGACCCAGGTTCGCTCCCCAGCACCCACCTGGGGGGTGCTCTAAGAACCGTCTGTAACTCCAAATCCAGGACGAGAAACTCCCGTTCCAGGGGAAACCAACACACCCTCTTCTGACATCCAAAACATTGCACGACATGGGTACAAAAAAAAAAAAAAAAAAAAAAAAAAAAAAAAAAAATACAAAAATAAAATTAAAATAAAAAAAAATATTAAAAAAAAAAGTCCAACAGTGTCCCAAGGTGGTCTTCCACTACATGTTATGGAGTAGCAATCCTCCTTGATGAATGAGTCTTCCATAAGAACACCATCAAAGTGACTGACAGAGGAGATTATATATTGCCATCTCTGAAAACAGCACATATAGAATGAGGTTTGTAAGCAGCTGTGGCCATTGGTTGCACAGCCCTTGCCCTGAGCAACAAACCTGCAACTGAAGGTTGGCTGCCCACCCAGAGAGAACTTGCCCATGTGAAGGAGGAATTACATTAAGAAAAAGGCATACGGATACTGGCCTCTGCACTTGTCTCTGAATTGACAGGAAAAGAGAGAGACAGAGAGAGAATGAGATGGAGCTGCTAGCTTCCCATTACTTATGGCTGGGAGAAGGAAAGAGTACAAAGCAGATCATGAACTGAGAATGTAGCTCAGTGCAATGCTTCCCTACCCTGCATGAAACCCTGGTTTCAAGCCCCAGTGCCAGAGAAACCAGGTGTAGTGGTGTATATCTCTAATCCCCAAACTCAAGAGGTGGAGACAAGAGGATCAGAAATTAAAGATTGCCAGCCGGGACGTGTGGTGGTGTTTGCGCCTTAATCCAGCAACTTGGGAGCAGAGGCAAGCGGATCTCTGTGAGTTTCAAGGGGCCTGCTGGTCTCCAGAGCAAGCTCCAGGCCAGCTGAGGGACTAAAAGGGAAACCCTGTCTCATAAAAATACAAAAAAAAAAAAAAAAAAAAAAAAAAGGGCTGGAGAGATAGCCTAGCAGTTAAGAGCGCCGACTGCTCTTGCAGAGGACCCGGGTTCGATCCCCAGCACCCACATGGCGGCTGAGAACCGTCTGTAACTCCAGTTCCAGGAGAAGAACTCCAGTTCCAGGGGAATCCGACAACCTCTTCTGACCTCCGCGGCACTGCACGACACAGGTGCACAAATCTACATGCAGTACATTCATGCACATAAAAAATAAATAAATAAAATTAATTTTAAAAACTGCTTTAAAAAAATACAAAGAAGGGGCTAGAGAAATGGCCTAGCAGTTAAGAGCGCCGACTGCTCTTGCAGAGGACCCGGGTTCGATCCCCAGCACCCACATGGTGGCCAAGAACCGTCTGAAACTCCAATTCCAGGAGAACTCCAGTTCCAGGGGAATCCGACACCCTCTTCTGACCTCCGCAGCATTGCACGACACGAGTGCACAGACTTGCATGCAGGCAGTACATTCATACACATACAGAAATTTTAAAAAATTAAAAAAATATATACAAAGAAGCTAGCCTGAGGGGGGAAAAAAATTCAGCTCTGTGCTGTATACCCCCTCCTAGGATCCCAAAACGTGAAACCCATGGGAAGAATGGGACAATGAGGCGGAGGAAGAGGTAGAAATGATGGAAAATGTTACTCAGGCCCAACCCTTAACAGAGGAAGGCAAGATCTATGGTACACCACTCAGCTGGGGCCTTAATGGCCCAGCATGAGAAGCTATGATGATTATGAAACATTCTTTTCCTGAGCTACTTCTATTGGGAAAGACTTTGCTCTCTGTGCCTGATGAGTTCAGCTTCCAGTTTGAGTTTCTTTTTTATTATTTTTTTGGTCTTTTTGAGACAGGGTTTCCCTGTAGCCCCAGCTGTCCTGGAACTTGCCCTGTAGACCAGGCTGGCCTTGAACTCACAGAGATCCACCTGCCTCTGCCTCCTGAGTGCTAGGATTAAAGGCGTGCACCACCACCCCCAGGCCAGTTTGAGTTTCTAACAGCGTGAACTGTCTCTCTGAGGTGAGCCATGCCTGATGGGAATCCAGCTCAGCACACACTGCTTGGTGTGGCTGGGTGTGGCAGCTGGGTTCTTTGTGGAGAAAAATCATACCTAGTCTTATTTCTGTTTTCTGAAGCTCTTTCTTATTTCCCTTTTGGTGGCTTTTTGTCTTGACTTTCTTCTACCCAAACTCCAGGTCTCACAGACACTGCCCCGACCCCCCATCTTGGCCTTATAACCCCCCCTTCCTCGCAAATTGCCTTCTAAATATTTATGTTTTTGCTTATAGTTTACTGCTGCTGGGTCAGGGGAAGCTGCTTTTTGCAGAGGGCAATGGTCACTACAAAGACTCATAGCTGGTCAAAGTGCTGAGAAAAAGTGACAATTGAATGGGACCCCGATATCACCCCCTTCAAGGCTCAAGGAACATTACAGAAGAGGGGGAAGAAAAGAATGCAAGAGCCAGAGGAAGGGGCGGAGTGTTGTAGACACCATCCTCAGAGCACAAGGCCACTGTCCTCTTGACTCTCAGCAGGTGTGATTACTGGCTGGAGACAGCCACTTGTAAGTAACCCTGCTCCTATTAAAAAAACAAACAAACAAACAAACAAACAAACAAAAACAACCTTACCCATGCTCCTATAAGTTAGCCCTCACTCACACTCCTACAAATAACCCCAGTGAGACTCACTGGGTCACCAAGCTAGACAGAGGTGGAATGGTTCCTTTGGTCTGTCACGGGTGCCTTATCTAGAGTAAACAGACATTTGTTCTCTCCAGGAAAAATTCACAACAGCCATGGAACTTGTCCTCATAATTTTGGGTGGGGAATTCTACTTCTCTGTAGTGAAAAGAGTTCTGTGAAGGCTGATGCAATATTCCAGTGGCAGGTCCTGCTTTCACACAGCTGGGCCAGGTGCATGTCACAACCAGCAGCCTCCAGAGCTGAGGCATGACTCCAGGGACTTGAGGCACAAGACTTTCAAGGACCATATCTGTTCAACTTCTCTCTTCAACTGCTTCAGTCATGTCTGAAGTGTGGACCACAGTAAAGTTCACCAGCAAACAAATCACCCAGAGGGTATAGATAAAAGTTCATATTATTTATTCTCCAGTCTTTTTATTTTTTTTAATTTTTTTATTTTATGTGTATGAGTGTGCTGTCTACATGAAGGTAGGTGCACCCATGTTGTACAATGGTGAGGAGCTCAGAAGTGGGCATCAGATTCCCCTGGAACCAGAGTTAAAGACAGTTCTTAGCTGCCATGTGGGTGCTGGGAATTGAACCCGGGTCCTCCACAAGAACAACCAGTGCTCTTAACCACTGAGCCATCTTTCCAGCCCGTCTCTAGTCTTTTTAAAATAAATAACCACGCAGTCATAATGACACATATGCACAAAGCTAAATGGAGAAAAAAAGGACCAGGAATTTAGTAGCGGCATCAGCGTCCTTTTTTTAGCAGGACAGTACAGTAAGTAGGAATTTGAGAAGACGATGTGGTATCAGTTGCCAGTCATCCCAGAATTTAGAAAGCTGAAGCAAGGAAGGTCTTGGGAGTTTGATATAGCCTGAGCGATATAGGGAATTCAAGGCCAGTTCGGGCTATGCTACATTGGGGGTGGGGGGGACGACAAAAGAGAGAGAGAGAGAGAGAGAATCTGATTTTTTTCCTTGGATCCCAGTACTGTAATTTTTGTCAGCCCCACCAGAGAGCAGCCTTCCTGCGTTGATGTCCTGCCTGGCCACTGGCTGTCTCGGCTCTGCAGGTATGCCCAGTGGATCCAGTAGACAGTCTGAGCAGAGCCGACTCTGGAAGCTTCTGTGATTCCATGACCCAAAGTGAATTTTCCACCCTACAGTTAAATTTTCCAAAAGTCAAAGAGGCGATTCCTTCTTTAGAATGTGGTGCAGGGCCATTCTTTGACCTTTGCTATAAAGGGATTTTTTCTCTCCTTTCTCTAACCATGCTGTAGGGAGAAAGTGGCCCCAGACAAGCATTCAAAGCAGAGAACTTCTAAGGTGAAAGAGCTTCGGGAAACAGCCTCTCTGGCTCCAAAGTCCAGTCCTGACACTGCCTTGGGAGGGCTAAGTGTCAGCTTTGTATCAGCACAATTCATGCAACCACCTAGTACCTGGCTAAGACTGAAAGCTCAAAGGTTTCCTAGGTTGTCCCACTGGTGTACAAGGTTCCTACTTGGGGATCAGTGGGGCTGCGATCATTAGCACACAGATTAATAAAAGATGGCCACACTCATGGTGTCTACATTGTATCGACTAGTAGGCTGGTGTTGAAAGTGCTGGCAATGGGCACATCGGAGAGCAGGAATCTGAGATAAATGTTTTCCCTTTATGTGACTAAGACAGTCAGTTAACAGTAAGGGTACTTGCTCCTGTCTTTTGTCTCTGTAGTAACTTTCATGTCTACCTTCTACACCAGCTGGATCAAGCTGTGTTCACTTGCCCATAGCCCTGCTAGACTATAAAATCTGTGTATGAGTGTTGTAAGGTTTTTTTTGGGGGGGGGCGGGGGAGCCTCTATTTTTATTTGCTCTAGATAGAGTGGGAAACAACAGAACAAAGAGACAAGTTCATCCAAGTTCAGCTTGATGAGTCAATGAGTTGGGGATTGTTGCAGAAGGTTATCCCATTTCTGGGAAGCTCAGCAGCACAGCAACATTCATAAAAACTGCATCACGGAGCACCTGGGGAATTTACAGGCAGCTATACTAGGAAGAAGCCTGTCTCCTGAGGAGGGGCAGGGCTTCCTGAACCTTCCTTCTCCCTTTTCCTGGGAATGTTAATAAGCCAACCTCAGGAGGGCCTCATGCAGGTGATCACAGCTGTTCTGGTTCAAGACAGCAATAATCACGTGTAACCCAGAGGAAGCAGCCACATCTCATTCCCAGGATTTGTCAGAACCCATGTTAACATTTGGAGAAAAGAAGTATTTACATAGCTCCCCTCTCTAATTAAGTGGTGTCAGATTTGCTGTCTGAATTTCCCCAGGCTCCACCTAGAAACACAGGCAAGGCATTCAGATCTCTTTTTCCTTTGAGTCTGGTACATGAAACTCTTTGAATGTTAGAAACTATCTTCCAAATTAAAGTTGTTGATTTTTTTTTTTTCCTTCTTTGCCTTCTCTGAAACAGAATCTCCCTATGTAGCCCAGACTAGCCTGTAAATCAAGATCCTCCTGCCTCTACCTCCTGAGTGACAGGATTACAAGTATATACCACTACACTGACCTGTATATTCTTTTAATCAGCAAATCTGATGCTAATTGGATAAAGAATTGTTTACAGCACTATTGGGGCAATTAATATGTACTAAGTGGAGATATGTCTATTTAAACATCACATACGCATCATCTTTTTTGAATTTTGTTTTACTTATCATTGTGTGTTTATTTGTACGTATGGTGTGTAGGGGTATGGATGTGTGCCATAGCACACGACTGAAAATCAGAGGACAACTTCCGAGAGTTGATTCTCTCCTTTCACAGTGGATTCCAGGGATTAAACTCCAGTTTTCAGACCTGCGTGGCCAATCCCTTTACCTGCAGGTTCTGTATCATACCCATTCACCAATCAACAAAACAATCCATCGCATCACTCATATGTAAAAATCCTTTATTGTTGAAGAGAGACATTGCATTTTTAATGCGGAACACTACAGAAACCACAGTCAACCTGTAATCAGTGCTCGTGGAATTGAGGTTATTCACTATGCAGCTTCTGTGCCAGGCATGAGTGGGAGTCAAACATGTTACAAGCATAGGAGAGAGAAAAGGGAACAGGAGAGCATGCACCAAGAATGGGACAGGGATCGTGTCATTATGATACAGTCCGGGCCAGGTCCACAAGTGGAATACTGAAGACAAAAATAAATAAAAATTTTAAATCACATATTTGTCCCATAAAACTCCCACTGTCCCACCCACTGGGGGAGGGGAGGGTAGGGAAGGCTTAACTTTCAGTTGTCCCTATAGCCTTAAGGCTAAAGAGCTAACTGCTGGCAGCAGGGGCTTGCCCCTCCCACAATGCCATGTTTGTTGTGAGAAATATTGTATCATGCATGGTCTGTGGGGCCCACAAAGAGAGGTGGCCTGACCAATCTGTATCATTCATTGCCCCCAGCAGGCTGGCACAGACAGAGCTCATCCACATCGAGGATGGGCTGATGTTCCCCCTGCCTTTCCAGAAACCTCCCAGAGGAAGGAGAGGCCATCAATGATTTCTGTATTCAATAGCCTCATATGAATGAAATAAGATGACACGGTGGTCTGTGTCTATCTGCTTCTTCTAATCTCCTTTAAATGATAGCCTCCAGGGACCTACGTCCCATTCTGTCTGGCACCTGACAGGCTGAGAATGCTCCCACAGTGGTTGCAATCACCGGCTTGGTCCCTCTGAAAGAGCTTGGATTCACCAGAAAAACATTAAAAGATTTCCACAATGCACTTGTTTTTACCATTTGCATAAAATACGATGGCAAAATCGCACTGTAATTATCTTTATGGCCGGTGCATAATGCTGGAGGAGAGTATGTCATCCAGATATAGCTACTTGTATAATTATCTGGCCATCGGCAGGACTGAAATAACCATTTAATGAGAGCAAAATGATATGGCAAGTACCATGTAATCAGCAAGTTACAGTTATTATAGCTCTTTCTGCCCTCTCACCCAACAGAAAATGGGGGGCCAAACTCTGTCTCTGGTGCCAAGGAGTCATGCCCAGGTGGCATCAATAGTCATCTTCTTGGGTCTCAGGCCGGCTACTCAGAAACCAGTGGCTGTGTAGGAGCAAAGGGAGAGAGGCAGGAGCCTCCTCCTCCTGACTGCTGAGGCTTCTCAATGCCCCACCCTCCATACCTGTCAGCCCTCTCTTTGGAAACCAGGAAAAAGGAAGCCATCAGTTGAGCTGCTATTGCCGTGTGTGGGTAGATGGCATCAAGGCGGAAGGTTCTGGGTTTTAACTACATACTTCCCTGGGAGACTTTCACACCGGTTGCTGGTCGACAAGTGAGGAATCTCTCAGCCTACTCAGTCATGAGGTCTGGCTTAGATGGCTCTCAGCAGGCTGACCACAGCCAGCCAAGGAACACATGAGAACATGCCCCGCCCCCACCCAGTTCCCAGACCAGAAGAGCCGTAACACAGCTGACTGCCCGCTGTGCTGTGCTGCACTAGGAACCATTCTGAAGGCTCTAGCTCTATTTCATCCTCAAAACCACAGCCCTGGGAGATTCTATTACTGGCTTCATTTTCCAGATGAGGCAGCTGAGGTGCAGAGTAAAGAGACGCAGCTAGAGATAGCAGATCCGGGATTCAAATCCGGCTGTACTGTAATCCATTCCACTACACTGAGAGGCTACAATATGGCTTCCAGCTGCTCCCACACTTCAGCATCCTCTGCATCTCTTCCTAAATCACCACTACATCTAACTCTAGTCTAAACTTAGCACTCTGAACCAAAAGGTTCAGTCTGCCTGGAAGGCGAACACTTCACCTGTGAATTGGTCTGTAGCGACCAGAAGCTCAAAGGACTATCCTACCTGCTTCCCAACACTCCTTCCATCTGCTCAGAGATCAGTAGGGACACAAGGAGGAGATGACAAAGAGCAATAGATTAGGCGATGCCTCAAAGTATCATGGTGTCCGACCCACACTGTGCTGCTGGACACTAGCAATGTATTTGTGTGGGGAGCGAAGGTATGGGCATTGGTATCTGCAGCATCTGAGAAAAGGCACAACTGACCACCTCTCTCTGCAGTGCCCTCTCTTACCAGCCAACAATGCTCACCTCATTCTGCACTGGGGGGAAACTTGAGCGTGCCAAAGCTGGGGGTGTCTTCTTCATTCGTGTCAGTGGGGGTGTCTGGGGTGAAGCAAACAGTGTAGTTAGCAGGGGTCCTTGGAACCAGTGGAGGCCTGGCTAAGGCAGCCTGGAAGACAGCTGGGAGGGTGGGGGGAGGCAGAGCCCCTGTCCCTCCGTCAGTCACCGTAGGACTATTGCAGAAAAAACTCCCTACTCTAGAGCTCAGGGAAGTGACTGAATCTGACTATTGAGAGTGAGGTTCTTGCGTCTCAGGCTGGCTGCTTTGAAACCGGTGGCTGTGGGTTCCAGGAGGCAGGGGAGAGAGGCCGAAGGCTGGGCATGGTAGCAGACGCTTTTCTCTCTACTTTGGAAGCCAGGGGAAAAGAAGCCATCAGTTGAGCTACTGTTGCCATATCTGGGTAGATCTGAGATGACTGAGAAGAAAGGGCCACAGAACACTCCCCCTGAGAGGTCTCATCTTCCTCTCTGGACAAATTCAGAAGCACTTCCGGCATTAAGAGTACCCTCATTCAAAATCATGTTTATAAAAAAAAAAAAAAAAGTACCATCCTACCTGGCTGGCTGTTCCTTTTGCCCATAAGTCCCACGAAGAAATCATGCATGTCACCTGCAGAAAAAGGCCAACACTGTCAACATATATATGTCAAGCCTTCCGAGATTAGATTTCTGGTTCTCTCTCTCTCTCTCTCTCTCTCTCTCTCTCTCTCTCTCTGTAAGTCTTACTATGTGCTTGCTAGGCTGGCCTGGAATTTGCCTTGTAGTACCAGCTAGCCTTGAACTCTCAATCCTCCTGTCTTACCCTCCTGAGTTCTAGAATTATAAGTATGCACCACCAGACCTGGCTGGTCTCTACCTCATTGCAGCCTGCACCCCACAGCTCACAGACCCCCCCTCTGCCCACCCTCTTTGCTCACCTCCCCTTCCTCCACATTTTACCAAGTCTCTCCACACAGCAGGTGCCTGACTTGGAATCTTCGTTGTCACCAGGAGAGCCTCTTAGTTCCCAATGACCAGCCAGTGATGGCCAGTGGCCCACGCCCCTCACACCTGCTTCTTCCTGGCTCCCTGGCGACATCTCCCACTCAGAAAGGCTAGCTGAGCAACTGCAGCTTGCATACTGTCTGCACCTGCTGAGATGAGGCTAACCAAAATGGCCATCCGTTCAGTGCCATGGAACTCTGGGCAAATGGTCAGCACAGACAGGGAAGAAGCACTACTCACGTTTCTGTGGAAGTGACGGTTCCTTTGGATCTGTGAAACCACAAACAAGTGTGTAAATAGGAAAGCAATGATTAAAGGGGAACTCAACTCCCAGCCCTTCACCATGACACCCTTGTCGCCCTCCCACCTGAAGGGTTCCCCAGGCTTACCTAGTCTTCAGAATCCTGCCCTTTGCCCTCCTCCCCCACCGCAGGGTTCCTTCTTACCCAGGCTAGCCTTGCTCAGCACTTTCAGCAATCCTTCCAGAGAAACTGAGCGGCTGTCGTAGAGTCTCCGAAGCAAGGATGGGGGCAGTTGGTAGAGATCCGAGTCCTTGTGGGGAAGAGGAGCAGGGAACTGAGACAAGGTTCACGCCCTGTCTACTCCTCTCTTCCCATAGAAAACAGCCTCACCCAAACCTAGTACAGCTGGATCCAGCACCCTATTTTGTTTTGTTTTTAGGATTTCCTCTGGTTTGTCCTGGAAGACAAATGGGTGCTCAAAGTGTGGTGTGCAGATGGACCAACAGCCCCGGTACCACCGGGAGCTTGTTAGAAATGCAGAATCCTACCTGAGACCTGCTGGACAGGATCTGCAGGTGAATAGACCCTGCAGGAATGCTCATATGCACAGAGCAGTCTGAAGCCTTAAGGAAGCATTCCTGCGGGCTGCCCTGCTGTCCTGGTTACCCAGGACTGACTTCCTGGGATGCAGACCATCTCCAGTTGGGATGTTGCTCAAGGGAGATTGTTCCCCCAGAGCTGCCGCATCCCAGCTTCTACCACCTCTCAGTGGACAAGGCTCTGAAACCTGCTTGCCCAAGGATGTCTGATTATTCTACCAAGTGATCCATGAAGCCCCATGCCCAAGAAATGCCAGGCATCCAGAGCAAGTATCCCCTAGCCTGCCCTCCATGACTGAGTCGCAGACAGGACTTGGTCCTGGGGTGGGGTGGGGTGGGCAGCCCGGCACACCTGAGCCTCCCTCCTCTAGGTATGTCAGTGGCTGCCTCTCTCCCTCTTTCCTCCCTGCTTCATTTACTCTTCTCTGTCGCTTTCTGCCTCTGGTTTTTCTGTTCTCTTCCTTTTCCACCCTCGGTCTAGGATTTCAGGAAAGCTACCTGCCCAGAATGATGTTCCTCCTTCTGCCCCACCCACAGAACCCTAGATTCAGGACAGCTGCCCAGCGAGGGCCCTTGATTATCCTCACAATTTTTTTCTAGCAGCCTGGGCACAGCAGGGTAGGTGGGTCTGTTCCATGAACACAATTAACCAGCTCCCCCTAAAGAGATGATGATGATGAAGATGATGTGTTGGAAAATTCTCACCTGAATCTCAGCTGCGCCTTTCCCAGAACCCTGGTGTCCTTGGGCTGCTTTGCAGTCATGGATGTGCATTTAACCAGGGTTCATCCCCACAAGCCAACCCAAGCACGTATGCACACATGTATTCCACCCTCTTCCTCCCCTATTTCCCTCATTCTCACAGGCCCTGGGGACAGAGATAGTCTCTTTTATTGACCATGAAGGACAAAGGAGCCCTGAGAGTCTGGCTGCCGGGAGCTGGACCTGCGCAGCTCCAAATGCAGGGTCCAGCCTGCACTTGGCGCTTCCTACGAATTTCTGAGTGGAATCTGGTTGTTTGGATCTGGTGCAAATGCTGCCACCTGCAAAGCTGCCCTGGCAAGTGTGCTCCCCCCCCCACCACCTCTTGGCCCAGCACACACTTCCCAGAAGTCACTTTTCCAAAATTGTTCAAATACTCAGCCCACCTCCTGTAATGAGATGCTAAACAGATTGGAGCTAGAGAGGCAGTCAGGCTTCACATACTGAATTTGTAATAAGTCCCACCTGTAATCATCTTAAAAGCATTTGTACCGATGTAATTGCTGTCAACTCAAAGCCCTGAAAAGACTTCCTCCCTGCACCCCCCCTACACCCGATCCTGACAAGCCCTATTCTTTTCTTAAAGGAACTTTGGAAATCTGGGCTTAACCTGGCTTGTTAGTTTTTGATTCTTGTTTTACTAGTCTGACTAAGCAGAGGCTAGGAGTTGGCAAGGGAAAGCAGAGCAGGTAACGGTGGGATCTTAGAGACATTGGAGACTATGGGGGAGGTGAGGATATGGGAATTTACTTGCATATTGAAAATAAAATAATACGTGTAAATGACAGACAAAATAGCATACAAGCAACCACTTTGGAGAAAAATTTTGACTATTTGGTACCATCCAGGGAGGAAATCTGTCCCCTGACAAGAGACAGATCCTGAGTGAGATTACACAGAGCCTTGGCGCACTCCAGCTCACCACTCATTCACTCGCCGCATCACTAATCAACCAACCAACCAACCAACCCAACAACATATTTTAGGGCACATTTTTATCTATGAGGTGCCCAAGACACGCACAGAGAAAGACACAGACATACTCTGTAGAAACATGAGGAACAGAGACACAGAGAAATCCAGAGACAAAATGTCTCACCAACCCACCTTCCTCCCTCCAGCTATCTAGACAGGCAGAAACCCAAGTCTCCATGACATAAGGTGTGCGGGGGGGGGTCCCTTACCTTACTCTGTCTCCTACCGGGCACCACCTGCTCCTGTGACTCGTCACAGACAGCCTTGCTCCAAGCCAAGCTGAGGGCCAGAACGGCTACAAACAGCATGGTGCTTCTCATGGTGCCTGGAAGACAAAGGTGAGAGGAAGAGGAGGATGGCGTGGTGGAACACAGGCCACGAGGCCTTCCTGATCAGCAGCAGGGCTCTACCTTGCTTTCCTAGCCCCCAGCTTCCCCATCTAAACTCTGATCTGAAGACAGAGTGGGATGCACCTCTGAGAAGGGACTATATCACCTGGGCTCAGCTTCCCAGAATCTCCAGTAAATATCTCCCCAGGATGTGCTCCTGACAATGAGCAATGTATGTCATGGTGCCGGGAACTCTAGCTCACAAGGAAGACGATGCACTCATAGGACGTGCACTGCCTGTTTCCTTAGTTAGCTTGAGAAGGGACCCTGTCTCGCAGTATTAGGTAACCCCAAGACTTACGAAAAAACTTTTGAAAAGAGAACCTGTCAGCGATTAGCCCCAGGCTGCAAACGTTAACCAGCAATCCAGCCTTCAGACCCTTTCTGCTGTCCTTCCCAAGTCCCTGCCTGACTAGCGAAGTCTGCCCTCTCTTTATCCCCTCCTTGTTCTGGCCCCTTATTCTTGGTGCCAGCTTCAGTTCACCAGCACTCCTCCTAGAGCCTACCTGTGGAGCCTGTGGAGCTGCTCTGAGCTGGGTGCTGAGTGGACAGTAGGACCGAGGAGCAGGCTTGTGCTGCTGTGCAGAGAGAACCAGAGTGGAAGGCTCTGGAAGGTGGCAGGAGCCAGTCCCAGCTCCCTGATAAAGGTTCTGGGAGGGTTTGGGGGAGCCGAGGGGAGGGGCTGCGAGTCACCAATCCCAGGGTGGCTGGAGAGGAGGGGGGAGCTGGTAGGGGAGAAGATGCAGGCTGCAGTCACACACCCAGACACGCACGCGCATACAACACACACACACACACACACACACACACACACACACACACCCCATACCCAGCACTGAGCTGGAGTTGTCCAGCAGCCCACTTTCCAAAAGCACCAAGGCAGGTGTCTACAGAGCGCCGTTTTATGTGCTTTGTCACCAAATTGCTATGCCAGCTCTGGCTCAATAGCTGTGTCTCCAGGACCTCCTTCTCTCAGTGTTCACTCGGTTCCTCACCCTGTCTAGCAGGCTGGAACAGCTCGGACAAGTGCCTCTGTGTCCCTGCCACCACCAAGACAGCTGGGGCCGGGCCCCCATCTGAGGACTGGGGTAGGCCTGGCAACCCCTCTAGTCATCGGGTTCACTCTGTCTGACTCTCATGAAAGCTGTCCTGACACACCTGTCCTCACCCCATGGGAGTCCCAGTGCTGCGGACCGGGACCACAGCCTGCCTCCACACTGTTAATGCTGTGGCTCTCCATGGTTGTCCCCATCCCTTCCTCTCCTCACGGACCCTGAAGCAGCTGCCTCAGGTGCACCCTGATGAAGTTGTTCCACCTTCCATCCCTCCTGTCGCAGTCTGAGAGAAGGCACAAACACTGTGGCCAAACTTATCCTCAACCTACCCTGCTCTGCTTGCCAGTATTCGTTACTTTTTTCTTTTTTTCCTTCTGAGACAAGGTCTCTTTGTAACCCCAGCTGGCTGGCCTAGAACTCACTATGTAGATAAGCTTGGCCTCCATCTTGCAGAGACCCGCCTGCTTCTGCATGCACGACCATGTCCGGGCCAACATGTTCTCACTCTGCTATGTCCCCAACGCTCAGGCATCTCCTCCTCTGACCCTCCCAGCCCCTGTTCACATCCCACACAAATGAGGAGGCTTTTCTCTATGTTTTTCACCCCAGGAGAGAACACCAGGGAAGGGAAGAGAAGAGAGAGAGCCCCCGACGCAGGAGGCGGGGTTGTGGGGGACGCACCGCATGCAGCAGCTGGGACCTGGCTGCAGGGTTTGAATACTCACCAAGAGCTCAGACGTCAGTGAGCATTTGATTTCCCAAACTCCTGATATAAGTACAAAAGTTGCCTATTTTCCTGGTTAGAAAACTGAGCCCTAGGAAGTTAGAAAAAACTTCCTCCATTATACACAGCTAGTGCTTAGTGAAGAGATGGAAGTTGATGCTCTTCTTGCTCCAAGTCTCTCATTCTTTTAACTACATTGACATGTTGTCCTGAGAGGAAACTGTCCCCTCTCCCAAAGGGCATTGGGGGGGGTGTCATCTCTGAGCCTCAGTCGTAGAGATTTGGAAAGCTACTCTTCTATATCTTGGGATAAGGAAAGGGCAGGATAGGTCCCCTAGTTACTACAGACTCCTGCTTAGCAAGGCCCTCCCCAGACGCCCTCCCTAAAATTACTGCCACCCTACTACTCCCATCTCCTACCTGGTTTTGCTTTTTCTTCCTGGACTTATTACAACCAACGTGCTACTATTTTACTGTGTCATACACATCAGTCCTACTAAGCGTCACAGGGCAAGAATTATGCCTAATGTTTCCCTCACCCTATAGTATTTGGCAATAATAGGTACTCAATAAAAATCAATTAAATGGCCGTGCATGGTGGCACACGCCTTTAATCCCAGCACTTGGGAGGCAGAGGCAGGTGGATCTCTGTGAGTTCAAGGCTAGCCTGGTCTACATATGAGTTCCAGGACAGCTGGAGCTACAGGGAGACCCTGTCTCAAAAAAAGACAAAAACAAAACAAACAAACAAAAACTATAACTGAAAAGTCTGGGTCCAGCATTTTTTTTAAATCTCTAAACCACCCCCAAACATGGGGCCTCCATGAAGCCTTTTGGAGTGCTGATGGGGTACAATGTCCTTTCTCCCCATTCCACCCACCCTGGGACTTGGGGCATAGTGATCAAAGTCACCCTGGCCACACAAGTCCCATGTTCATCCCAGAGTGAGGGCAGCAGCTGAGTATCAAGGCCTCTTTATGATGTGAGAGGCTCATTAAAAACTTCTCGTTACCCAGCTAATTGCAGGGCTGCGTGGGCAAAGAACATGGGCCAGGACCCAGTACTGCAAACATTTGGTGGGAGGAGGACTAGAAGTGGAAGGCCATTTATATGCAAATAGTATGACATGGTCATTCCTTATAGAGGCCCAGGTGCTGTTTCTAATTGGACCTAGTCCTAGCTGGCTCCCTCCTCCTCCTCTCCTACCCACACCAATCTGGAGACAGAAGACCAAGCTGGGCAGGCTAAGAGATTGCTGTACAAGAGGAAGTGTGAGTCCAAAAGCCGAGGGCTGGGGCTGGGGAGATGGCTCAGCAGTTAAGAGTACTGGCTGTTCTTCCAGAAGACCTGGGTTTGAGTCCCAGCACCCACATGGTGACTAAGCGATCTTCCAGAACTCCAGTTCCAGGGGATCAGACGTCCTCTTCCGGCTCCTGCAGGACATTGCACACATGTGGTGCAATTATATACGTGCAGGCAATAGTCATACACATAAAAATAACCATTTTTTATTTTTTATTTTTTTATTTTTTATTTATTTCTGTATGTGTATCAATGTACTGTCTGCATGCAGGTCTGTGCACCCGTGTCGTGCAATGCCGCGGAGGTCAGAAGAGGGTGTCGGATTCCCCTGGAACTGGAGTTCTCCTGGAATTGGAGTTTCAGATGGTTCTCAGCCGCCATGTGGGTGCTGGGGATCGAACCCGGGTCCTCTGTAAGAGCGGTCGGCGCTCTTAACCGCTAGGCCATCTCTCCAGCCCCCCCCCAAAATAACCATTTTTAAAAAAAAGCTGAGGACCAAAAGCCTGGTGGGTCCTGGTACTGTCCGCCCCTCCCCCATCCACCCAGCTAGCTCACCCCTAAGCACTGGCTGGACCAGGGCTTCAGCAAAGGTCTGCTATGAATAATGTGCTTTGATGATGCCGCATCTCACCAAGGATGGCAGGAGTCGAGGCTTGGGGGGGGGGGGCTAGGGACTGGCAGGGAGAGCTGATCACCCCTTGATCTCAGGGATTAGCAAAGACTTGAAAGAACTGATGCCAACCTAAGTTAGAGAGGTGGTGAAGGAGAGACGCCATGGAACGAGAGCAGGAGAAAGCAGCTTCATTTTGCCCACAAATCATATGTAAATGACATGTAAAGTGTCTCTCGCAGTTATAGAGCACCTAGATGGGGTTTTTTCCTTTGAACATTTCTTTATTTAAGCCTCATCTCAGATGCTGTCACCATAGAGGAAAGGGTACTTGGTATGGTGGATCTGTAGCAGATCCTCTGAAGCTCTCCCTCTGCTGGGGGTGAGGTCGTAGAAGGGTATGTGTAGAGGTGGGGCAGGTCAGATAGCCGTTATCCAGGGCATGTGCTTACGGTCACAAGGTAACTACCACAGGCCCACCTATGTGCTCAACCTGAAGACTCCCTCCACTTCTAGGAGAAATGCAGGGCTGAGGGTAGGGCTGGGCCATGTGGAACTCTGGGTGGAGGTATTAGTAAAGAATGGACACATGCTAGTTCCTATGATATGTCATTTCCCTCAGCAAGAAACAGGGAGAATCCCTCAGAGCATGGGGAATAAGTGGACTGAACCAGGACTGCCAGGACTGTGCCACAGCTGGATTAAGCTATGAGTTGCCTACGCGGCTCTTCCTGAGAGTTACAGCGTTTCAGGATGGTTTGTAGCCTTCAGAGGTTGAAGCAGCCTCCACTTTGGGAATACAGGGTGGGTCAAGGCAGGAGAAGGCTGGAAGAGGAGGACTGGGGGCAGAACCCCCAAATCCCACAGTTGAGAAGTCAGACCCAGCTCTTCACCACAGGAGGGAAAATGGAGCCCTACTGGTTTCAGGCTCCTGGGCTCTAAAAGGAAGGAAAGGCAAAAACACTGGAGAGAAGAGGAAGGGGGAGATGGAGGAGGGGACAGGGGAGATGGAGGAGGGGACAGGAGCCCCTTCCATCCTTAAAACTAGCGTCCCTCCACTGAGAGGAAAAAGGGAGGCCAGAGACTGAGCTAGCCCTCTCTCCCACTCCCCCCCCACTCCCCACCCGCGTCCAGGAAGCTGGCAGTACCCTGAGCCCTGGGAAAAGAAAAGCAGGATAGAGAGCAGCAGCTGCATTTTCTCTTGAAATTGCTTCTGAAAATGACCAGACACTTCACTGGGAAAGTGACGACAATTTGGGCCCTGGGAGCAGGAGATGAGGTGGAGAGCGGGGGCGATCAGGCTCAGGTCACCACCTCCTCCCAGCCAGCCAGAATCTTCTTGGCCTGATTCTGAGAAGTCAAGGTTGGGGGAGTTGTCATCGGGGCAGTAGAAGGCTAGCCAGAGCCTGATTTACCCCCTTCTCTGGACATGGTGTCTCTCAGCTCAGAGCAGGGGGTGCCAACGCTCAGAGTTTGGGCTTAGAGAGCAAGATTAATCTGCAGGCAGGAAGAGAAGTTAATCAGGTCTCCCCGCCAGCATGATTACCTGGGTCGTGAGCTGCCTACAGATGGATGGAAGCTTCGAGGGACCCCAGCCTCAAGGCTCAGAGACCTTGGAGCTCAGTGTGGAGGAGGCAGGGAGGGAGGGGAGAGACTGGCAGAGACAGAACAATGGCAACCCTTCGTAAGCTCTCAGAGCACAGATCTAAATTTCACTGCCATGAGCACCGTGTTCTCTAAAGAGAGACAAGGATGGTGAGACAAGTCTGAGTCTATGGGGAAATAGATATGAAGAGCAGAGGGAAGAGATAGAATAGAAAGCGAAAGCATTCTACAAATATCACGTAAGAATACTAAAGCCCACACAGATGGGGACAGTAGGATGGGATGCAGCAGTTAAGAGATGGAGAAAAAAATAACAATGACAGAAAATAAAGGAAGACAAGTGGAAAGAGATCAGCCGTGGGAGTGAGAATGTCCGGGTGGGGGAGTCTGCCCCTGCCAAGTGCCACCAGCTGTGGGCCCCAGCTGGGGGACAGTGACTGGCAGTAGTTTGACATCTTGGGGACATGGAGAAAGAGGGGGTTCCTGGGAGGCAGGTGTGATACAGCCCATCTCTGGAGTGGAGAGTGATGCAGATCCTAGGAGCAGAAAGAAGACCCTGCACACCCCAGCTGGCCTCAGCTTGCCCGAGCCCTCCAGACTGAGGCCTCTTTTCAGGCCATAATTCCAAAGGATCCCAGTCTCCAAGACAGGGATCTTCACTTCTTCCCTCCAGGGACGCATTTAATGAACCAGCTCACTGGCCACCTGCGACCTGAGCCCTGCCCCCCGACTCCTGCAGCCCCACCCCAGTCTCTCTAAACCCTGCCAGAGCTCAGCCGGTCAAGGAGCCCAGATCAAATTTCCCTTCTTTTTTCCTTCTTATTATCTGTGCCTGCTGGCTCCCAGGAGCCTGAGGAACATGAAAGGACATGGGGGGGTGGGGGTGGGGAAGTCACAGTGCAAGTGGGTAGAAATCAGGAGTCAAGTAAACAAACAGGTAAATGCAACTAAGGAAACAGGGAGATACCAATATGGCCAGACCTCGCTGAACCACATGATTTATTAGTGGGCAAAGAGGCTAAAGCTGGGAGGATGCTCCATTTGGAGGACAGTTCTGGAAAGGTCAGAGATACAGAAAGACCGTCTTCAAGGGTTCTTCATCTCTAAGCCCCACCTCATGATCAGAGGGGCTAGATACAAAGCCCCCCAACCAAATTCTGATCCAGGAGGAAGAAGATCCATCTCTCGGAGGCCCCAACCTCCTCACCGCACAGTCACCTCTATGGAATTGCTCCCCTTCTTCTTGCAAATCAACTTGCTATTCCCACCACCCCCGGGGCCCTGGATGACCTTGACAACCACGCTGCTGTCCTTGAACCTCAATGAGAACCTGGGGGGAGAACAGACAGAACAGCCAAAGTCAGTGTCCTCTCAGTTGGACTCCTGCATTCCCGCATCAGCTTCCACTCCCTGAAGCAAATATACTACACCCCCACTGATCGATGACTCAGGGCCCCAGAGAACTTGATAGGGGGAGAGGGGAGGATGGGGGGGCGGTACTAAGAAACACCTACAAGCCTTGCCCTGACACAGCATGTTTTACTTTCTGATTGCACGAATTTTCCGGTCACAATGACCAGCAATCTGGTCATCTGCAAGATGTCCCTCATCACCGGCTCATGGCCTTACTTCTCAGTCACCGTGACAGAAAGCTGCCTTTGCGTGGCATCCAGCACAGCCCGGTACAGCTTTGCCAGCAGTTCAATCACATGGTCACTGACCAGCAGGATGTCCCCCCTGGAGCTCACCGATGACATCTTTAAGAGTGAAAAAGTAGTACAGATTAATTTTTCTCCTCAGCAACGGCCTGAGGGACACGGAAGACCCAGAATGAGACGCTTGGCTTTGGCTGTTCGCCTCAGTGTCAGGATGCCTACCCCAGACCCTGCATCACTCAGATGTAAGCTAAAGAGCCCGTCCTGGAGACTGGTAACCGATACCCCAGCTACATTCTCCAGCCCAATGACAGTTTGGGCCTGGGACTTCTTGGCATCTGTGAGAATCACATGCCCCTTGGTCAGAAGGAGAATCCGTGCAGATATCTAGAGAGGGGTCAGGAAAGGAAAGAATTAATACAGGCAGGATCATCCCACCCCATCCACCAGGCCAGTTGCCACTGTAGAGAGAACACCTCTTCACCTTGCCGTTGCCACGGTTGACCTTCCTCACAGTCTCTGCCATTAGGATAGGGCCTTCCTCCCTGCCCTTCAGTTTCTGCAGCTTGGGGTTCCCCTGAAGCCCAATGTAATCACCACGGAATGGAATAGGAATGCTGAGGACAGATGGTAGGTGTGTGGTGAGAACAAGGCCCTGCTAGCCAACCCCCAGTGCCCTGCCACCTCCTTCTACCATAGCTTGTGTCAGTGAGTCACAGATATGGCCCAGAACCAACGCTGTCAGCACTACAGGAATGTCCTCCCACAGCTGCCGGGCCAGGCTCTGAGGAGGGCACCCCAGTCCTGACAGGCAATTCTGACACAGGCTCAAGACTGAGAACCACAATGTAATGGAAATGGCTGTAAAATGGGTTTGGGGACCCTCACCTCTGGGGGTATGAAGCCTTCTTGCCTTTGAACAGTTCACTGGCATAGAGCTTTTCCCTCAGCATCTGCACCTGACTCGGGGATAGCTGATCTCGGAACTTCTTGCACTGTGAGGAGGACAAAGCTAAGATCTCAGGCAGGGCTGTGGAGGAAGGTGAGAAAAGGGGAGGACTGGAGGGATAGTGAGGGGGACAGAGACAACTGAGGGACGCCAGAGAGTGGACACTAGCAAATCCAGGCCTTATGAAAACATGTACCCAACACACATGACCAGGCTAAGCCGAGGCAGGCCTTCCATAGTATTCTTTCCCAAATGAAAGAATATTTGACATTAGTATGTAAAGTAAATCAGACAGATGGAAAAACATTGTGTGGTTCCCACTTATAGGAAACAAAAGGTAGGCTATTTGTTGGGGTGGAGGATTCATAACAGGTCTGTGCCAATGATTTCACAACAACCTGAATATACTTACTACCAGAGTCGACACTTAAAAATGATGAACATAATAAATGTTACTTTGTATATATTTTGCCACAGTAAAGAATAAAAGAGGGAAGAAAATCAGACAGGGGGAGCACAAGAGAGAGGAAAGCTGCCTGGCCTCACCTTCCACTGGTGGAAGAGCTGCTTCAGTTCCTGATTAGCTGTGATGAAGCACCGGTAAGGAGCAGCTGGCCAGGTGTTGTCCAAGACTTTGGAGGAAGGCAAATTGTTTTTCAAGTTCAGCAGAAATCTCTGTGCCTGGGTTGAAAGCAGGGTATTATGGATGGAATGACGAGGAAAGCCACTTGTTAGTAGGCAGAGGGGCACCCAGAACCTGGTACTCAAGAGGAGGTCTACCTCTAGTGAGAAGTAAGAGCAAATTCTGTCCCTGAAGAGAAAGGACAGAATTTCCTGGTAGGTCTCTGTCAGTGGACACTGTGGCTTGGGGTGAGGTAAGAGCAGGACTGAAGAATGGAGACACGGTCCAACCAGGGCCTGCCATGTAGGACAGTGATGTAAGGCGAACCAGCACCAAAGCTGGTCTCTATATTGTTCCCTTGGCTTCCTCTTCTCTCAGGTCACAATGGCCTACAGTTGACGCCACTGTCTGTGCTGGTTATTGAATAGACATCTGATACCTCAGCCTACTACTGAAAGTCTTCCACTTGGAGCCCAAGGTCATGTCCCAGAATCCCTTGCACACCTAGCACTCCAGCCAGACAGGTTCCTTGCCACAACCTCTTCCCTCTTTTGAACTCTTAAGGATGATGGAAAGGTCCCTAGCTCTTCCTGAGCTGATGGCTCAACTCTGCCTACTGGAATTCTGTCCATTCTGTGACTGAGGGGTAACTTGCAGCCCTCCCTGATGCTCCAGACATCCCATAATATCCTTTCTTCTAGTCAGTGTGTAGTCTCTGAGGACTTTCTTATTATTTCTTTATAGATCTATAGATCTATAAAGCCTGCCTAGAGCCATGGATTGCCCAAACTTCTTTTAGAAGACGGACAATCTTAGGCAGTAACTAAAAGCTCAGAACTCAAATAGTTTATATCCCAGCCCTACCATTTACTAGGTACAGGCCAGAAGCAAGTTACTTAACCTGAGTCTTTGTGGTTTTTTTTTTTTTTAATTTTATTCATTTATTTTCCATGTGCATGAATGTACTGTCTGCATGCAGGTCTGTGCACCTGTGTCGTGCAATGCCACGGAGGTCAGAAGAGGGCATCGGATTCCCCTGGAACTGGAGTTCTCCTGGAATTGGAGCCACAGACGGCTCTCAGCCGCCATGTGGGCACTGGGGACTGAACCCAGATCTTCTGCAAGAGCGGTCAGCGCTCTTAACCGCCAGGCCATCTCTCCAGCTGGTCTTTGTGGTTTTTTTATGTGGGGGGGGGCTGTGGGTTTGTTTGCTTGTTTTTTTTGTTTGTTTGTTTTTAGGTTCTTGGGGGGGAGGGTTGTTTTGTTGGTTGTGGGGTTGTTTTTTTTGTTGTTGTTGTTGTTTTGTTTTTCTTTGAGACAGGGTACACTATGTGGCCTTGAGTGGCCTGGAATTCACTATGCAGACCATACTGGCCTCAAAATCATAGAAATCTGTCCACATCTACTTCCCAAGTGCTGGGATTAATGGCATGCACCACCACACCTGGCCCAATTCTTAGTCTTTTTACTTGTCAAGTGGGAAAAGCAGAGGGCCTACATCACAGAGTTGTTGGAAGTCTTAGAATTAACCATGCAAAGGGCTTAGCATAGAGTAAGCATATAGGAAGTATTCAAAGATAATGGCACTAGTCTTAGAGTCAAGACCAGAACGAAAACCAGAAGCACTCGGGATATCAACACCCAGAGCCCTGCGTGCTTATTGGACTGTGATTTCTTGAACCATGCAGATCCTGGGTTGATGTCCAACAGCTGCCTGACAAAGTACAGGTGAAGGAAAAAGTAAAAGGGCCTGTCAGGAGATAAGCGCAAAATCAGATTGCAAGTCTAAGGTTTGTAGCAAGATAGCACGTACTATGGGAGGCAGACGAGACACAGTGGAGCCAACTGGACAGGCCAGGCTAGCAGGAGGCCTGGGAGAAGGAGGAAAGGAAAGCAAAGGCTGGCGAGGCCATGAGACCCCAGCTTCAGAACTCCCAACCCTCCCAGCCAAGTGGTCCAGCCTTTCTGATGACAAAAAAGGGCTCCAAACGAAGGTATCTCATGCCCAATTGAGTAAAGTTGGTAAGCGTCCTAATGGCTGTCTAAATCCAGTTGACAGGTCAGTCACGCAGTCCATGGGCCAGGGCCCCTACGTCTCCCATCTTATCTGGGCTTTCCCAAGGCTTCACTGGGGTGCTGCTCTCTCGGTGCCCTCACCTAGTACTGCTCAGAAGTGCCACTGCTTCCTGACAGGCATCTCTAGAAACCACTCCTCTCTGACCTTATTGTTCTCTTGCTGGAAACCACTCACAGTTTGAATGTGAGGATGGGGTGGCCCGGCTTCCTCCTGTCCCTCCTGCTCTAAGTCCTCTAACACTGAGAGCTCCTTTCAGAGATATCCCTTCTCACTTGACTGCAGGTTCAGAAGAGACAGTAGGAAGATGTGATTTCCCCACCTGCACCCCAAGATCAACTAATTAATCCTGCATGTCCTCCAGTCTATTTGCCCATGGCTCTGATGAGTGTGCTGGAACTACCTCCATGCCACAGGACACAGGCCATGTCCACCTGAGTCAAAGCTCTCTCTCTCTCTCTCTCTCTCTCTCTCTCTCTCTCTCTCAATATACACTTTATTGAATTTCTGTGTATTTCGCACATACAGCTTAGTCATATTTATACCATCTTTCCATGTCTACACCCCTCCCCAGCAGATCATGTACTCTGTCATGTATGCTAAGGCCTATCAAGTCAAGTTTGTGTCCCCCCTGACCAGGCTCCAGTGGATGAACTCATGCCAAAGTGCTGTCTTATTCTGCCTCCAGCTACGGACACCGGGGCCTGAGCCCAGTGGTGGCCACTCCGACCCAGAGTGAGGTAGCTCTGAAGGAAATCTTGGAATCCCCTCTTCCTTTCCCAAGCCTGTCCCGACCTCCTCCTCCCCACTTCTGCCCTAGCCCAAAAACTTACTATGTTCCTGTAGATGAAATTTGCCAAGGTAAGGGCAGCTCCTGACCGGAAGTATTTTCGGTAATACTTGCGTGCCTGGCAAGGATAAATAATAAAGGAGCCAAAATGAAGACAAATTATAGAAGAACTTCCACTTTTTTTTTTTTTTTCCCAACCAGACAAAGTGCTGGTTTGGTGGCGCATGCCTGCAACTCGGCACCGGGGACATAGAGGCAGAAGGATCCGCTTGAGGTCATCCCCAGTCACATAGAGAGTTTGAGACAAGCGTAGGCTACATGAGACCCTGTCTAAAAATATAAAAACTAAAATAAAGAGCTGAGACTCTAAAAGGAGGGACAGCATGACATCACGTACAGATGAAGGCAGAGACACACTCAGCCCCACAGACAGGTTTCCCTGACACACTTACAAGCCAGCCCACCACAACAGGGGGAAGGCCTGACCACCACAGAGCTCATGCTAGGAGCTTTCTCCTCGACAGGAGACACAATCCAACAGGCGTCATGAGGGCAGACTCTCTGCCCTCCTCTTACCTTCCATCCTCTCACAAAAGCCTGGAGCAGCAGTGTTGATGCCTTGATCTTCCTGTAGTTCTTCTTTTGCTGGAGAAAACAGGGGCACTGTTAGAAAAACCCACATCCTAAACTGTGTATCCCTGTAAGAAAAGTGACAAGGATGGTACTTAGGGAGTGACGGTACCTTGTTCCCTCGAAACCAAGCAGAGATGAGGATCTGACTCTTCCGCATCAGCTGGTAGTGGGTCCGGCACCGCCAGCCTCGATAAATCTTCTGGATGAGGGTGGCCAGCTGCTGGAGCCTCAGGCGTCTCTGATCTTCCAAGTGGAATAGCTGGGGATTGGAGACAAAGAATGGGGTTGCTCTCTTCCCTCGCCCCACTGGACAGAGGGTCCCTAGCCTTCGACCTCCTCTATGACCATGCCAGGCAGCACAGTCAGCTCCCAGCTACGGGAAGAATGGAACGAGCACTCAGACCCTAGGGTAGAGCCTTCCTCAGGCATCAGCAACCCAGCAATGGATGCTGCCTCCCCCTCCAGCCCCTTCCTCAGGAGAGCTCTTGACAAAGCTGAATTCCGCACCCCCACCAGAGACAGTGCACTTCCTGACTCACAGTCTTGGGGTTTCTGATGAAGATCTTTGTCTTCCCGTAGGCTACCTCCTCTGACGACAAACTCAGTGACTCCAGGACCTTCTCAACCCCCTCCCTACAGAGTTAGATGGGAGAGAGTGGTAGAGAGGACCCCTCTCAGGAGACAGTCCTTTTCCATGTTTCTTCTAGCCTCCTGCAGCGCTGCAGCTCCAGCAGACCCACCCCTCCAGTTCCTCCTGGAGGAGTTCAGTTCCCTGCCCTGCCCTGCCCTGCCCTGCCCTGCCCTGCCCTGCAGTGCTCCCAGTCTCTCCACTGGGACTTACCGGTCTCCCCCATTCCAGTGAGGCCAAGTGCTCCGGCTCAGCAATCGGTACCTTTCCAGGAAAGGCTTATAGACCTGGCGGAAGGCATAGCCAGCCCGGCGAACCCGAACATTCTCCAGCAGCCCCAGGTACCTCGCCTGGATTGCAACCAGCTCGGTAGAGAACTGGCTTCGCTGCTGTTTATTATTGGGCTTTATGCACCTGGGCAGGAAATGGGACAGACACAGTGGACCCTGTCCTGGTGGTACTCACAGCCCCTATTCTCTACAGTCCCCTTAGATAACAATTTCAGAAGTGAAAGAAGACCCACTTGGCCTTCCCAGTTTCATTCCTCTAATGGCCCCTCCTCAACCATATGATTGATGCTCGGCTCCTCGTCTGGCTCTGTTTTCATAAGGAAAGGACCCCCCCCTACCCCCACCCCTGGGAACAGTGTTCCAGAGACTCCGCCCACAGACGCTATCTAACAGTGCCTGGACACCATCTGAGGTAAAGTTTGTTCCCCGGTGTGTCCAGCTCTTCACCTGATATAGTTGGGGTTCTTAGAATACAGGTTCTTCATGAGTACAGCCACGGAATTCTTAAACTGGGTCCCAGCAGTCGGGGGACGTTTGAGAGATGCTTCTTTGGGATCACCCTCAGGAAATAAGGACCGAAGGAGGGGGTGCCGGGCCTTCCACATTGTCTGGGACAGGTCTCGGAAGAGCAGGTCATTATTCTTGTCAATGAAGCTGGTCACATTGTACGTCACCTGCAGAAGGAGCAGCTATGGCTTCAGTGACCCCACGGCCTTCTTCCAGCACTTTGGTGCTCCAGGTCCTTAAAAAGTATTCTCAGTTTTCACTTCTCCAGGTTCTCCCCGACCGTCTTCGTCTTGTACACAGCCCTAGTCTTTGCCCTGTAGCCCTACTACATCACCTTGCCTGCGTAGTGGCTGATACGGAAGCAGCTGAGGCCCATGGTGTGATCATACTGGCGCTGGGCATTCTGGGTGACTTTGCTCTCATAGTGACTGTGCTTAGAGAAGAGCTGGTTCAGCTTTGCTAGGAAAGTGGAGTCACTGACCACACCAGGACGCAGGCACTCCTCATCCAGCATGGCCAGGATGCCTCGCTGATTCTGGGTCAAGAGAACACCATCGATGTAACCAAACCTGGTTCTTCAAGAGCTCCACATTATCACCACTGCCCACCTCAATCCTCTCTCACCCTTTGCCTTCTGTTATTATCCTCACCAAGAGAATAATAAATAAAGGGAGCAAGAGAGACAGGAGTGTTCAGGTGCTCTAGAAAGGGAAGTCTCAGACATAAGAGAAAGGCAGCTCACATGCTCAATGAGGTTACAGATGATGCCATTGTCAAAGTAGTCCACCTTTGTCCATGGTATGCCCTGGCAAAGGGAGACAGCAGTTACAGGAACAAGTCTCAAACAAAGCCCCGCAGACCTCACCAGACCCAGCCATCCTTTAATTCACCCTACAAAGGAGCTTTAGAAAGGCCCACAGTCCTTGGTTTGGTTTGATTTACATCCCTCCCCAGGTCAGTGAAGAATTTGTAGGGTGTGTAGACAGACTCACGGGAGGAACCAGAGCAGTCATGAGAGAATGTGAGGCAATGCAGAAAGCCTGTAAATGTTTCAGGTGGAAGGGAATTGTGATGTGTCAGGTGCAGGAGGTATGAGAGGAAAGAATTGTGATGTGTCAGGTGCAGGAGGTATGAGAGGAAAGAAGGATGCACGTGCGGGTGGGGGGTGGGGGACAGCAAGTGGCACCAGTACTCTGGCAATAAAGCATGAACCAAGTCTATCAGCAAACAACAAAGCCAATTAAATGTATCTTCGAAGATCTACAATCATGGTTTTTGAGTTTGACAGTTCATCATCATGCACTTGCTAAAACACAGATTGCTGGGTCTCCTGAACCCTGATTCCAATTGTTCTGGGATGTACCCAGGTATTTACATTTCCACCATGTTCTCAGGTGCTGATGATGCCAGCCTACAGGCAGGATAACTCCTAATTCTTCCTAAGGACTGGACCTCTCAGAGTGGGGAAAGACCCGGTTGTAGGCTGGGCCGCACAAGCCTTTCTTTCTTCTTCCCTTATAGTTTTTTAGAATAAGGAAAATGGAACTAAGTAAAGTTATCTTCCTACTTCACCTCAAAATACTCTTCCCAATTGGATAAATGAATACTACATAGCTTTAAAAAGGATTGTCTTGGGCTGGGTGTGGTGGCACACACCTTTAATCCTAGCACTTGGGAGGCAGAAGCAGGCGGATCTTTGTGAGTTCAAGGCCAGCCTGGTCTACAAAGTGAGTTCCAGGACAGCTGGGGCTACAGGGAGACCCTGTCTCAAAAAAACAAAAAAACAACAACAAAAAAGGATTGTCTTGCCAAGTGATAATAAGGTAGAGAACAGTCTATTTATTGCCCTTTGTATAAGTTTTATGGAAAAATACATTTACATATTGTGCTTGTAGGAGGCAAAAGACCTCTGGAAAGAGGCCCAGCTTGGTGGCCTCTGGGTGGAGAGGAGAACCAGGAGTCAGGGGCAGAAGTAGAAGGATAGGAATGTATTATCTGTGGTAATTTAAGTTGTTAAAACAAAAATGTGTGAAAGAACTGAAGAAAGTCATCCATACATTCAATCCACATCACCTGAAATCCTACCACACAGATATAGGTTCTTGAGAGTTCACAGGGAATATCCCCAGAAGGGTTTTAATGAGTGAGACTTAGCCACTCACACTTTGCAGTGGATTAGCTTAATCAGAGAGCTTTTCTAACACCTAGCCATAGAATGCAAGGGTTTGCACTGAATCAGATAAGGGGTGTGGAAATTGGGAGCCATAGGGCACTTCTGATGAGTAAGTCTGGAATCATGGTGCTATAATGGAGAAGAGCAACACTGCCCAGCACCCGGAGGAGACAAAGGATTCTGAGATGCTAGAGCAGGCCACTGAAGGGATGTGGGAGGGCGCCAAGCCCAGGAGAAATGTCCCTTCTAAATGTGGCTCACAGTCTGCCATAGGCCAAGCACAGCTGTCACTTCAGTCTCGTCAGGATTCTCTGCACACATACACACCCTTCATCAATCCGTCCCATCTGGCCTGGCCTGGAGTGAAGTCTGGGACACAGAGGATGGGAAATAAAG
Source organism: Rhizomys pruinosus (assembly GCA_009823505.1). NCBI lineage: Eukaryota > Metazoa > Chordata > Mammalia > Rodentia > Spalacidae > Rhizomys > Rhizomys pruinosus. The sequence goes on along the minus strand of VZQC01013061.1, from coordinate 853,462 downwards.
TACTGGGTTTACTAAGTAATGGTGACTGCTCAGCTGTGTGAGGGAAATGTTTTGTGCTTTGTGTTCCCATCTGGGGACAATTAGAAGGAAATTGTGATCAAGAAGAAAGGAAGATTGGCAAGCGTCTGGAAGTCACTTGAGGGGTGGGCACAAGGCTTGGCTTACCTCTCTCTTATACTCCTCTTGCTCTTCCTTCAGGGTCAGTTCTATGAAGACTTGCTGTAGCTTCTCATTACAGTAGTTGATCACAAATTGCTCAAAGCTATTATCCTATGGGTTAAAGAGAAAGGAGCTCACCTCAGACTCCTCCTCCCTCGCACCCCGCCTCGCCTCCCACTCCCGCTGCAAGCCTGTCCCCAAATGGGGAGGCAGGCTGCTGAAGTTGGCTGCTGTTCTCTCACCTCTAATATCTCAAATCCATAGATGTCCAGGACCCCCATAACCTTCCTCTTCTCCCCGGTGCTCACCTGAAGAGGAGTGAAGGGTAAAGCTAAGGAACAGTGCCTTGGGCGCCAGGCCAGGTCCTTCTGGGGTAAATGGGAGTGCAGCAGGGACAAACAGAACTAGCATAAGCTTGACCAAGCTCGAAGTGAGCTATGGTGTCTACTCTCCTTCCTCCTCCATTAGCTGCAGGACAAGCAAAGAAAGAGGAAGAAGGAGAGGGAAGATACAAATAGATTCCAGAATGGTTTCAAAGATTTCAGGTAGAAAGACATTAAAATCCTCTCGGGGTGATAACCATCCCTTACATTTGCAGCATCTTACAAAAGAAAATTCCATGTTATTTTTAACCTTATATGAGTAGATTTTGTAGTTGAGAAAAAAAATCAAATCTCAAGGGAAAAGGACCCCAAGCCTAGATTCAAATCCCATATACCCCTGGGGTCTTTCAGTGATATTGTCAGAACACAAGCTACTTTCATGTAGAGAGACTGTATAATAACAGCTTTACTGAAGCTAGGGCTGTAGCTCAGTGGTTAAGGTACAAGCTTAGCATGAATGAGACCCTGGGTTGGATCCCCAGCACCAAAAAAGTAAAAGATAAATGTTTATTGAATATAATTTACATGCCATATATAATTCAGTGGGTTTTTTTAGTTATTTGAAAGGTGTACAACCACTACCTCTACCTAATTCCAGATCATTTTCATCAAGCCAATAAGAAATCATACACCTACTTAGTAATTACTCCCTTTTCCCTTCCCCCAAGGGCTGGGAACTCATTTATCTACTTCCTTTCTCTATGGATTTGCCTGTTCTACTCATTTCATGTAATTAGACTCACACAAGAGGTAATCTCTTATGTGCTTCTTTCACTCAACATAGTGTTGTCAAGACTCACCAGTGCTGTAGCAAGGGTAAAGACTCTGTCCCTTCTTATGGCCAAATGCTCTGTTTCACAGATATACCCTCATTTTATTTATCTGTTCATCAGCTGATGAACAGGGATTGTTTCCTTTTTTAACTATTATTTAGTTAGTTAGTTATTCATTCAAATAGCCCAGGCTAGCCTTGAACTCACTATGTATCTGAGGCTGGCCTTGAATTTCCTGATCCTCCTAGCTTCCTTTTTTTTTTTTTTTCTATTAGAAATAACATTTCCAGGCTGGAGAGATGGCCTAGCAGTTAAGAGCACGGACTGCTCTTGCAGAGGACCCGGGTTCGATCCCCAGCACCCACATGGCGGCTGAGAACCGTCTGTGACTCCAATTCCAGGAGAACTCCAGTTCCAGGGGAATCCGAGACCCTCTTCTGACCTCCGCGGCGTTGCACAACACGGGTGCACAGACCTACATGCAGACAGTACATTCATACACATACAAAAATAAATAAAAATTAAAAAAAAAANTACCTGGAGCCTATGTTTTCTTCTTCATTTATTTAAAAAAAAACTCTGTATGTTTACATTTCTTTTGGGATTTATTGATTTATTTATTTTATTAATTTTCGTATGTGTATGAATGTACTGTCTGCATGTAGGTTTGTGCACCCGTGTCATGCAATGCCTTGGAGGTCAGAAGAGGGCGTCAGATTCCCAGAACTGGAGTTAAAGATGGTTTTCAGCTGCCATGTGGGTACTGGGGATCAAACCCGGGTCCTCTGCAATAGCAGTCAGCGCTCTTAACCACTAGGCCATCTCTCCAGCCCTTATTTATTTATTTATTTATTTATTTATTTATTTATTTATTTTTATCTTTTTGACACAGGGTCTCCCTCTAGCCCCAGCTGTCCTGGAACTCACTCTGTAGACCAGGCTGGCCTTGAACTCACAAAGATCCACCTGCCTTTGCTTCCCGAGTGCTAGGATTAAAGGTGTGTGTCACCATGCCCGGCCTCCAGCCCTTATTTTTGTTTTATGTGTATTTTTGTCTGCATGTATGTAAGTGCACCAGTACATGTAATTCCTGCAGAGGCCAGAGGAGGGCATCGGATCCACTGGAACTGGAGTTATAGACAGTTGTTAGTGGTCATGTGGGTGCTAGGAACTGAACCCAGGTCCTCTGTAAGAGCAACCAGTGCTCTTAACCAATGAGCCATCTCTCCAGACCCCTTCTTTTCATTTGTTTGTCTGGTTTTGATATCTGGACAATATTTGATAACATGTTGCTAAGTATCACCTCTTCATCTAGTTTTTGGAAGCTTGTGAATAAGTAATATTCTTTTTTTGGGGGGGGTCTTTTCGAGACAGTGTCTCCCTGTAGCCCCAGCTGTCCTGGAACACACTCTGTAGACCAGGCTAGCCTTGAACTCACAAAGATCTGCCTGCCTCTGCCTCCCAAGTGCTAGGATTAAAGGCATGCACCACCACGCCCAGCTATTTTTATTATTTTTAAGTGTGTATGTGTGTGTGTGTGTGTTTGTGTGTGTGTGCTTATATCTGTGTGTTTGTATGTCTATGGGTATCTGCATATGAGGATGTGAGTACAGGCGCCTACAGAGGCGAGAGGAGTCAGATCTCCCTGTAGCTTGAGTTACAGCAGCTGTGAGGTGCCTGATGTGGATGCAGGAAACGAAACTCAGGTCTTCTGCAAGAACAGTACTCACACTTGAACTGCTGAGCCATTTCTCCAGCCCCAAAGCTCAGTATCTTTGTGAAAGTGAAAGACCACATGGCTAATAAGTAAATGGATCAGATTATGGAGCTCAAATCCAACAGCAGTCCCACAACCTACTCCTAGGAGGAGCTCCTCCACATGCTCCTCTCTCTGTTCTCAGAAACCAAGGAATGGAGCTGCTGGCCTGGGCAAGAAGGTGAAGCAGATGGAGGACTTCAGGGAAGAGGACAATCACTCACCTTGATGCTCTCATTGATGCGGTTCACTATCCAGTTGAAGAGACGACTGTAGACATTCTTGGCCAGAGCATCCCGAGCATATTGAGCCTGGGGGATCGGGGAGGGGGGCACAACCCCAGGTTGTGATTAATGTGCCAGCCACAGAAGAGTCTCAAAATCAGCTCCTGCAGGAGAGCCCTCACCTGCATGACATTCAGGACAGTAACCACCTTTTCTTTGGCTGTCTCCATGGTCCTCGAGCACAAAGCTCTCTCCAGTTCCCCTGAATTCAAACCCATCATCTCCCCAATCTCCTGAATAGCTGGAATGACAAAAGAAGTACAACATGTTTGGAGAGGGGGAGAAGGGGCTAATCAGCAAGGCTGCCTAAGAGACTGATAACCCAGTTAGGCTAGGGAAGTCATTTGGCTGGCCTAGAATATGGGCACAGAGGAATGGGGATCAGGGGAATAAGACAGATCTGAGCATTTCCCTGCACTATCTGCTTTGATATGAGAATCTCTTAAAATAGGCATGAGATTGCCTCCATATCTCAGAAGATTCAGCTGAGGCTCCGAAATTTCCAGGCTGAAATCTACCAAATTTCAGAACCTCATTGCTAAGTGCTTCACTGGGATGCTCAACAAGTCTCTTGGGCTGAGTACAAATGCATCGGGTGAACTCAATTATGCTGGAGGTGGTACAGAAACTGGACTTGGGATAGGAGATTCAGAGCGGGGCTTTCCAGCAAGGTGGCACGAACTTTTCCCATTGCGGATGCCACTTGCTGGTATCCCATTGGCCTGGAATTCATCTGTCAGCTCCACGTTCCCCAGCTTCAACACCAGAGCTGTCACTTCCAGTACTTGTCGAATTTCATCTTCTGAGAACCCAATCACTGTCATCGCACTCTTGGGAAGAAAACAGAAAGCAAGCTGAGCAGCTGGGGCCAGTCCAAGGCCTCCCTTCACAAAGCCTAGGCTTGGAAGAGGGCCTAAGGGTCCAAGCCCGTCCCACACCACGCACTCACCTGCATATCCCTGAACTTGGAGGCATCATCCATGCTGCCCACTCTGGATACTTCCCCATTCAGATAGGTGTATCCCCTTGCATCCTTCTCGAGCTTTAGGGCCTCTGGAAGGGCGAGCATGGAGGAGAGTTAGGACTTGCTTTCTGTCCCCCAACCTGACACCTCACTGCCTTTGTCCTAGGTAGATTCATTCCTTCATTTGAAAAGGCCATTTTTAATTTTTTTAAACCTTTAAAAAAGATTTTAAAAATTTAAAAATTTATTTTCTTTTTATTTTATGAGTGTTTTGCTTCCATATATGTAAGGGCATCTTTACAATGCATGCAGAGACCAGAAGAAGGCACTGGGTTCCTTGGACCTGGAATTATAGACTGCTGTCAGCTGCCATGTGGGTGATGGGAACCCAAACCAGGTCTGCTGCAAGAGCAGTAAGTGGTCTTAACCTCTGCACCATCTATTAAGCCCCAGGTTCTAGCTTCTTCCTGTCTCCTTTGTTTGGGGATAATTAATTCATCTGATGATAAACTAACTTTTTAAGTAGTATTTGGTTTGAGATATTCATATCTTTTGGAGTTTCCCCAGAATTTCAAATGAAATAAAAGCCCCACTGATTCTTATCCCCGCCCATAGCATTCTCAACAACAAAAACAAGCAAGCGAGCTCTCTTATCCTGTTCTGAGAAAAAAGTGAGGCCCCATCCTCGACACCCTTTGCCTCTGCCAATTCATTCAGTATCTGCTCCCTGGCCCTAATGCCTCCTCTAGAAGGTTTTCTTCAGTGTTGAGGGCTGAGATAATAATGGCTGTCTTGTGTTCCCTAAAGTCACATCGTATGAGCTAGGTTTTGATTTTTTTCTCTTTCCCAAAAATGAGTGATGCGCATATGTCGGGACTGCCTGTCATCTTCATATTCTATGTGCCTGGCTGGCAAACAGGAATTTTTTTCATTTTAATAAATGAATCAAAGAAATGTCCAAAGTTGTTTACTTAAAATGAAAGGATTGGACTTATCAATGGACTAGAGAGATGGATTGGTTATCTTTTATGCAAATGATCTGGGAATTAGGGTTTGAACTTCAAACTGGATTTTAGTGGCAGCTCCCTCTAGCACACAAATTCTGAAATAGGAGCTTGCTAAGGAAGGGCAGCTGGATAGAGAATGAGTCAGAAAACTAGGAATAATGATACCAGGGAGGTCCGCCCAGACTACGATTAAACCAACAGGTACAGAACCAGCCAGAACAAGACACTAGTACCTGAGTCACACAAACTGAACAACACTGAGGCTATTAAACCAAGAAGGAGGATAAGACTCATGGAGACACTTGAGCCATGGGGATTTCAAGGACAGGAAAACAGTTATGTGTAAGTCCAGCTTAGAATAACAAAAACCAAAAAGACAAGATACTTCAAGGCTAGAAATCATGGTTTTCACAGCTAGAGGGGAAATTGAGAGGCAAATTCTGGCAAGGGCAAAGTCCCACCAGACCCCCCCCAGTCACGCCCTCCTACCGCCACCTCTGTATGGCAGTCCAAGTGTCAGGACACGGCAAGGGACTCCAGGCCTTCTGACCCTATAATTACCTGGTTCCTTTCTGAAACCAATCATACTGCCCTGAAATATATGCGGCCCCATACCTGCCATGCCTTGGAGACTGAGTTCTTTGATCACAGGGTCCGTGTCATATATAGCTCTATCACTAGAGGCTAACCAACACGTGATCAGAGTAGGTGTTCAAAAGACACTTGATGGAGGAGTAAAGGAATGAATGAAGCCTCCGCAGGGGAGAGCCTAGGTGAGGGAAGTGCGGAAGTCCTGGCAGCTGCCATTACAGCCCTGTGGAACTTCTTTTTTTTTTTTTTAATTTTATTTATTTTTTAATGTGTATGAGTGTATTGTCTGCATGTAGGTTTGCGCACCCGTGTTGTGCAATGCCGTGTAGGTCAGAAGAGGGTGTCGGATTCCCCTGGAACTGGAGTTAAAGATGGTTCTCAGCCGCCATGTGGGTGCTGGGGATCAAACCTGGGTCCTCTGCAAGAACAGTCGGTGCTCTTAACCTCTAGGTCATCTCTCCAGCCACACACACACACACACACACACACACACACACACACACACCGTGGAACTTCTTGAACATCCTGCTCACTTTCCTGCTTAACTATCAATAAAGCCCCTCAAGTTGAAGCAGGAAGGAAGGTGGAGAAAAGAACCAGGCAAGACATAGGGAGAACAGTAATGAGGTAAGGAAGGCATATCCCTGCGGTCACCCAGTCAGAGGAGGAGAGCTGAGAGCTCAGGGGATTGTTCCCAACCAAAGAGGTAAGGCTCTGGGTGAGGAATGCAGGCAATGAGAAGTAGAGAGGGGGCTCAAGGGAAGAGGGCAAGAGGAGCCCAAGGTTCTGGGGACAGAATGGAGGTCGGGGATGTTTGGACACATGTACAGGGCAGCACGTACTCAGCAGCTGTGCATCTGCTCCAGTCAGTAGCTGATAGAAGATGTGGAAGTTCCTCTCCCCCTTGAGTTGCTTCACCACTCGGGATTTCTCAAGCAGATCTGACAGAGTATTAGAAAACGCCCTCCTGAAGGTCTATGAAGTAACACGGCATCCCTCTAACCATGCCCTTCTTAGCCCCAGTGTTCTCAGTGGTTGAGAAGTTTCCTGAAGTCTAATACTCTTCCTGACTACAGGAGCAGAAAAGGACAGACTGGGCAGGAGGAAGAGAACTGGTCAGGCATGCGGGGAGACACATACAGTTTGTGATGATGCCACCAAGTGGGGATCCTTTGAAGTCAAACTCAATATCCATGTACTTTCCCTTCAAAGAGAGACCAGAGAAAGCCTTGGCTTCCCTATCTTCTCAAAGCTGTGAGGAGAGATCTGTGTGGTGATCCTCCCTCTCAGCCCCTACTCCTGCTCCTGAGCAGATGTGGTCACTCACAAATCGAGAGGAGTTGTCATTGCGGATGGTCTTGGCGTTGCCAAATGCTGCAGAGATGAAAAGACAAGTGAGGTGGCTGTGGCTCCCAGGGGTGAGACCCTAGGGAAGGGGTAGGGGATGAAGAGGAAGGGGGAAGGGGAAGGGGAAGGGGAAGGGGAAGGAGATCCTTTCAGTCTACCAAGCAATCACATTTTTTCAAGCTGAAGGGGAACAGTGGTTTTGGAAGAGTGGCTAGGGCTGAGGGACTCTTGGGGCCAGAGGGTGGGAAATGGAAAGTAGAGACCACAATGCTCACCCTCCAGCACCGGATTTGACTGTAGCAGCTGCTCCTTCACAGAGTTCACCTGCTCCCCTTTCCCACAGACAGCAGCCACGTAGGACATCACCAGCTTACTAGCCTCTGTGAACAAGAAACTCAGAGTCCCCAGTCAGGGCTGACCCTGTCCCCCACCTTCGTCAACTCCTCCAACCCGAGCACCTCACACCCCTGGCAAAAAAAAAAAAAAAAAAAAAAAGAAACAAACAAACAAACGGAAAAAAATAAAACAGGAAAAGTTGAGGCTGGAGAGATGGCTCAGCAATTAAGCACACCTGCTGCTCATGCAGAAGACCCATGCTGGGTTCCCAGCACCTACAATGAGGGGATTACAACTGTCTATGACTCCAGTTCCAGGGGTTCTGACACCTTCTTCTAGTGTCCAGAGGCATCTGCACATATGTGCACATATGTAACACATAAAATTCAGAAATCTTTTTAAAAACAGAAAGAAAGGAAAACTAGAGAAGAAATACTGGAGCCTGAGAGGGGCAGGACCAGGCCTGGCTTGAAAAGGAGAAGAGATGATTCCAGAAACAATTCCCTGGCTTCCCCAGCTCCACGTCTCCTCACCAGTCTTCCCAGCTCCACTCTCGCCCGTGATGAGGATACACTGGTCTCGATCCCGATCTCTTAGTGACTGGTAGGCCACATTCGCCAAAGCATAGCTTATAGGAAGGAAGTGAGCAAGAGCTGATGAGGGGCCAGCCCAAGAGGCCACCTCTCCATCCACAGCACTGTTTATCCACCCTCCTCATGTGGACCAGATTAGGCAGGATGTGCCATCCTAGGAAGGGGTCTCAGGAGAGGAGGGCAGCTGGAGAACCTCCTTTAGGGAAGGGGATAGAGGGAACTAAGGTTATTCCTGGGACTTTGTCAGCCTGTCCCTGACCCCTTTACTCACATATGGGGCTCCAGCTCATAGAAGGTATAGTCCTGGTATTTGGCAATGAACTCTGGGCCATAGATGGGAAGCTGCTGGTAAGGATTCACTGAGACCACCACATTCCCAATGTACGTCTGGAGTCAGGAGAATGAAGAGAATGAAACTGCCAGTAGGAACGCTGAGCTCTCTGGATACGCCCAAGCCGGGCACCCACAGTGAGCTTACATAGATTTCCTTGTTTTCATAGCGAAGCTGGAGGTTCTTGAGCAGAGACTCTTCATCCAAGGGTTCCAGGAGGATGAGGTCCTGTACCCCCACGGGGCCTTCCAGGAGAGGCATGTCCAGAGCCGCTAGGATCCTAGGAGTCAAAGCCGCAATTTGCTAGTTTGCTTAACTTAAGGGGCCAGTCGTAGTGGGAGGGAAAGAGGGCAGAAAGACCTAAAAGAGCCCCCTTTCCTCCCTCTCTACAGGAGAGCCTTTACCCAAATGGGCTTCTGGAACAGCCTGGCCAACCAGGGAGGTAGGGGAACCCTCTGACTGCGAGGTGGGGTGGGACGGGCTTAGACAGGGCTATCTGTGTCTGTGGCATAGGTGGGCAGGAACGGGGGAGAGCAAAAGAGTGCTTGAAGGAGGGGGTTGAGGAAGTGTGAGCCAGGCTTTGCACCATACCCGGGACTAAAAGTTCCCCCTCCTATTCCCCTGCCTTTGTCAGCATCCAGACTCCCTGGCTACTTGCAGTGGATGCTCCTGCTCAACCCTCGCCTCTTCCAGCATCCATTTCAGTCACTTAGCCCCTCCTTGTACCCAGTTCCAGAGGGCTCTCCTCCCTGTCATTACCAGAGTGGGCTTCATTTTTATTTATTTTAGAATGTTCTATTATTTTTATTTTATGTTTATGAGTGTATTGCCAGCATGTATGTAAGTGCACCCATGTCGTGCAATGTCCACAGAGGTCAGAAGAGGGGGTCAGATTCCCCTGGAACTGGAGTTAAGGATGGCTGTTAGCTGTCATGTAGGTGCTGGGAATTGAACCCAAGTCCTCTGCAAGAGCAGCCGGTGCTCTTAACCACTACAGCGTCTCTCGTTTTTAAATGAGGCCGGACAGGGTAGTGAGTTCAAGAATGGAGGCAGTCCTCCACAAAAGACTGGAATTTCCCACTGAAAATGAAAGTGGGATTGGCTTCCCCAGCTGATAAAGAACTGTCAGGGGTCTCTAGTCGTTCGCCTCTTATTGTCTGTATTTGCAAAATCTCCAGATTTTACACCCTTTCCTTACAAACTTCTGGCATGGACTTTGCCCAAAGGGACACACCCAACATCCTAGATGCTGGTGGTAGTGAGCAAGCAGTGCTGCAGGGAGGGCTGTGTGGCCGGGCTGCATGCAGCAGGAACCTGGCAGGTGTTCCTGCAGGAGGAAACCCAGCCCTTCTGTGACCCCCGGGGAATGAGTAGGCGGGTGGCAGTTTTAGTACAATGGTCAATGCCACTCCCAGACAGGATAAAAGAAATACATTCCCCTACTCTCCTGCTTCTCTGGACCTAGGGGAAGAACAGAACTAGTAGATGGGGTAAAATGGGGACACAGGCCGCCTCCTCCTCCTCCTCCTCCTCCATTCTGCCTTCCCCAAACTCCAGTAACTTCCTGAAGAACCCAACTAAGGAAATAATACGAACACCGATAACAGCACTTATTGGAAATCATGCAGCATTTACTGCAGGCCAGCCAAGGCTCTAAACCCTGTGCAGATATGAATCTGCTTGGTACTTACCTTAGCCCCACGAAGTAGATCCTGTTATTCTCCCAGACTTTCCAGATTAAAGCTCAGTAGCTATGCATAGTGGCTCATGCCTGTAATTCCAGCACTCAGAAGGCTGAGCCAGGAGGACTGCCACTCAGATGTGTGGCAGTCTAACCCAAGCTACACAGCAAGTTCCGGGCCACCAGATTAGCTACAGAGTAAGACCCTGTCTCAACACCACACACACACACACACACACACACACACACACACACACACACACACGCCGGGGGGGGGGGGGAGAGAGAGAGAGAGAGAGAGAGAGAGAGAGAGAGAGAGAGAGAGAAGTCTTTGAAGCTACTGGAAGGGGAAGGGTTAGAAGCAGAGGTGGGTTGGGAGGATGCAACTTGTGAGTTTGGATTGAGAGGAGTAAGAATGTGGAGAGCTGGGGTGAAAAGGAGACAAACAAAGCAGCGGATCCTAGAAGAAATATCCAAAGTGACAGATCAAGGAAGGACTTACCCACACTGAAACCCTTGGAGAATAGGGGATAAAATCCCAGTCTGATAAGAAGAGTCCCAGGTGTCAAGAGTGGAGAGGTGTCTTAGTTAATGGGAGCTGTCCATGGTGTCAAGGAACCAGTGTCCACACTCTGACCTTCCTCTGTGCTGCCTTCCTCAGCCCAGGCTCCCAGTATCACTCAGGCCAGGAGAGACCAAAGAGAGGTGGCTGCTCAGCACAAAGTCCAGGGCTATTCCTGCTGAGGGTGTGGCTCCTGTAACCCTTCACATGCCCGGGGCCGTCTTCCCAGAGCTAGGAAAAAAGATCTCTCTAGCTTTAGCAGAGGAGCTCACATGGAGGTCTTGCCCCACTGGAATTTATAGGCAAGGAAAAGTCTTCCAAGGAAGAGTTGGGAATTTTGCTAAGGAGGAAGGCAAGCTGGGGTGTTTTCCTAGCAAAGGAACAGTAATCCCTTTTAAACTGACCTTTCTATCTTGCTCAGAACCTGAGTGTATTGATATTACTTGAAGAGCTGAGCAGACAAAATTCCAAATCCCTGCCCACTTCCCTTTCTCTATTAATAAATCCTCATCACAGAGACCCAAAGATCAAAGTTGATAGTAATAATACCTGACATTTGCATGGCATCTGTTTCACTGAACCCCACCCTACAAAGCAGCCAATACAGATGCTCTGTGCAATGAGAAAATAGAGGCAAACACCAGGATTAGATGAGACGCTGTGTGCCCCAGTTCCACAGGAAATCAGGAACAGAATACACTTCCTGATCTTGTCTGCTATAGGTTGCTGCCCGAGTTCTGAGGATTCTAATTTTAATCATTTCTCAGCACTGAGATACTGAATAAGACCCTGAGATGCTGTTTTCTGGGCACTAGCCCAACAGAAAACAACTCCCTCTGATAAAAAGCTTATCAAATCCAATTTCCCAAGTACCTCCTCATCCACCCAGGAAAATTCCTAAACAGCAGCCCCTCTGCCTACCACCTTCTCTCTCAGGCATGCATAAGGAGCAAATTAGGTAATTACAGGTAATTATAAACACTTGGAGACTTGATTGTCTAACTTTCAGCCACTGCTGCCTGGTTTGAGGTCTGAGCTCTGTTGTTATCGCAGAAGCACTCTGCATAAGCCTGGTCCATCAGCAGTTCCATTATCAACCTGCCCTTATACAGTTTATTGATTTACTATATCTATTTGAAGAAAGGGAAGCAAGGTAAAGAAAGAGGCTGAGCAGAAATGATATCAAAACATAGTCCTCTAATACAGGTGGAGCAGTATCACAGTATCAGAGATAGGATGGCCACAGATCTTTTTTTTTTTTTTAATTTTTAATTTATTTCTCTGTGTGTATCAATGTACTGTCTGCATGCAGGTCTGTGCACCCATGTCGTGCAATGCCGCGGAGGTCAGAAGAGGGTCTCGGATTCCCCTGGAGCTGGAGTTCTCCTGGAATTGGAGTTTCAGTCGGCTCTTGGCCGCCATGTGGGTGCTGGGGATCGAACCCGGGTCCTCTGTAAGAGCGGTCGGCGCTCTTAACCGCTAGGCCATCTCTCCAGTCCCGGCCACAGATCTTTTTCTAGTGGAAGAAACACACCTAGTGTTTCCCAGGACCACACACCCCTGCACACCTTCACAGTGGCCACCAGAACCTGGGTTTCATGTTCTCATGGCCAGAAATTGCAGCCATTTGGGGTTTGTCTGTCTACCCATTCATCATTTTTTTTTTTTTTTTTTTTTTTTTGTCTTTTCAAGACAAGGTCTCCCTGTAGCCCCAGCTGTCCTGGAACTTGCTATGTAGACTAGGCTGGCCTTGAACTCACAAAGATCCACCTACCTTTGCCTCCCGAGCGCTAGGATTAAAGGCATGCTCCACCATGCCCGGCCCATTCATTTTCAAGTGCCTGTTGCACACCCCAAAACGATGGCAACCTTGGGCTTTAAAACAATGACATGAATGGGGCTGGAGAGATGGCCTAGCAGTTAAGAGTGCCGATTGCTCTTGCAGAGGACCGGGGTTCAATCCGCAGCACCCACATGGCGGCTGAGAACTGTCTTTAACTCCAGTTCCAGGGGAATCTGACGCCTTCTTCTGACCTCCGCGGCATTGCACGACACGGGTGCCCAAACCTACATGCAGACAGTATGTACATTCATACACATACAAGAATAAATTTAAAAAACAATGACATGAACATCATGAGTTGCCATCCTGGGACCTGTGTCTGGAACCCATAGCCAATTGGAGGGAGCTAAAATTAGGGAAGACCTGGGGAAAATGTAATGAGTGCATCATTCTGAATTAACAATGTGTAGAAAACACTGCTGAGATTTCAAAATCTACCAGAGCATCCTTGGGGGGGGGGGTAGGCCCAGCACTATGATCTGCTCTACACACTAAACTGAAGCAACTGGACCTTGTGCCTTATTCCTCTACTCTGAGACCTAAAATCACCTTGCTTTGTTCCTGATTCAAATGTCTACTGCAGGAATGGAGGAGCAGTTCAGTGGCACAGTGTACAGCTAGCACATGAGGCCCTGAATATGATCCTCAATACTGAAAAAAGGAAAAAGTCTACTCCATAAAATGGATGCAAGGGAACTTTGGGGATAATCAAAATGTTCTGGGGGATGGAGAGATGGCTCAGCGATTAAGAGCATTGGCTGCTCTTGCAGAGGACCTGGGTTCAATTCCCTGCACCCACATGTCGGCCAATAACCATTCCTATACTTTCTTCTGACCTCCTGGGTATTACATGACACGGATGCACTTGCACACATGCAGGCAATGTATACATTTCATACACATGAAACAAATTTTTTTTTTTTTGCTTTTCAAGACAGCGTCTCCCTGTAGTCCCAGCTGGCCTGGAGCTCACTCTGTAGACCAGGCTGGCCTTGAACTCACAAAGATCTGCTTGCCTCTGCCTCCCAAGTGCTGGGATTAAAGGCGTGCGCCACCACAATGTTCTCTATCATGACTGTGGTGGACTGACTACACTTGTCAAAACTCAGCAAAACTAGAGACTTAAAATTTATGATTTTTTTTTTTTTTGGTCTTTTCAAGACAGGGTCTCCCTGTAGCTCCAGCTGTCCTAGAACTCAACTCTGTAGACCAGGCTGGCCTCCAACTCACAAAGATCCACCTGCCTCTGCCTCCCAAGTGCTAGGATTAAAGGTGTGCACCACCATGCCTGGCAAAATTTATGAATTTTATTGTACACATAAATTACACTTATCAGACATTATGATCCACACCTTTAATCCCAGCACTCAAGAAGCAGAGGCAGCCAAAGCTGAGAGATCAAGGCCAGCCTGGTCTGCATGGCAAGTTCCAGGACAACTGGGACTACAGGGAGACTCTGACTCAAAAGCACAAGAAATATTTGTTTGTGTGTGTATTTTTAAATACACTCTAAGACAGGCATGGTGGTTCACACCTTTAATCCCTGCACTTAGAAGGCGGAGGCAGGAGGATTTCTGTGAGTTCAAGGCCACCCTGATTTACATAGTGAGTTCCAGGCTAGCTGGGGTACTGGGAGACCCTACCTCAAAAAAAAAAAAAAAAATTACCCTCTAGCTAAAAGACAACAATGATGAGGAAATAATTCCAAAATCCTTTGATACCAAGTTCTAATAAAGCCGTGAGGACAGCAGCAATTTGATCACACCAATTCATCATCAATCTTCCCAGGTGTATTAACTTTTTAAGATTCTATAATTTGGGCTGGAGAGATGGCCTAGAGGTTAAGAGCGCCGACTGCCCTTGCAGAGGACCCTGGTTTGATCCCCAGCACCCACATGGCGGCTGAGAACCGTCTTTAACTCCAGTTCTAGGGGAATCCGACACCCTCTTCTGACCTCCGTAGCATTGCACGACACGGGTGCACAAACCGACATGCAGACAGTACATTCGTACACATAAAAATAAATAAATAAAAATTTTTTAAAATATTTTTTAAAAAGATGCTACAATTTTAGATTCTAGACATGATGGCATATACCTGTAATTCCAGCATTCCAAAGGCTGAGGCAGGAAAATCAGTAAGGAGTTCAGAGCTCAACTGAACTACATGAGACCCTGTCTCAAACCCCCAATATAGACTCAGGATAAGGAAGTGTGGTTAAGGAAAAATGTAAAGTGAAATTTATGGATTAACTATTGATTACCTGAAAACATGATATCCATACCAGAGTTTATGCTCCTTAAGGGAGGGAGAGCGAGCAGCAGAGCTGGTGAGTGGGTGAGGAAGCCACTGAGCTTGATCCCAGGAGCTGACTCCCTTCTGACCTTCACATGTGGGTCATGGCATGTGCACACATGCACACACAAATAAATACATGCAAAACAACTTTTAGTATAAAAAGAGACCACTGAACAGTCCATATAAAACTTTATTCAAATTGGGATTCTTTACAAGCGATATAATAAATATGAAAAAATACATTTTTTTCTTACAGAAAGGTGGGTGAAAACAAGACCCACGGCAAAAAGCCAGCCCTGATATTTCTGTTCTTCTCAAACACTAACAATTATTTTCAATATAAATGACAAATCTTTTATCTAAATAACACTAAGGCATTACCTGCAGGCTAAAAGTTACCAAGTAATTTCTTAGCCCTGTTATTTTAATACCAATCCCATAAACATGGAAAACCCTGACAACTGCAGGTTGTAGCAGTTTTAAAAATTCATATTATGAGCTATCTGTTAAGATAAGGCTACTCATGCTATACCAAAGTCAAAGAAATGAGTTCAGCATTTTCAAGTTCTCATCAAGAGTGTGAAAGAGGAAGCTGGACGCGGTGACTCGTTGCAATCCCAGTACTCAGGAGGCTGAAGCAGGATTGCCATGGGTTTGAGGTCAGCCTACGCTACAGAGCGACACCCTGTTTCAACAAACCTGCTCCTGAAAAAAAGAATTTGTCAAAGGAAGACAACACATACAAATGGGAGGAATATGGGTTCAAAACTCCACATTTTGGAGTCTGTGTGACCATTCCTGTCCCTTCAAAGCTGCCAGTTGACACTGGTGTTAATCTGCTTTGGGTCCTGCCATGGAATGCATCAAAACCTTTTATTTCTTTTCCTTCCTTTCTATTTTAAGGTGGAGGTCTTCCTTTGTTGCCTACATTGATTTCAAACTTGCAGACTCAAACAATCCTCTTACCATAGCCTCCAAAGGTCAGGGACTACAGTGTACCCTACCACATCTGACTTCCAAACAACCTTTACAGGGTAGTAAGCAGCTAGACTCTCAGCTCAACAGCAACCTGAGATACCACTAGGTTATCACAATTGTGAAAGTTCTCCCCTAAAAAAGCAATTTCTGCTACATGGATACAAATGAAAGACTTAGGGCACTTGTCATGTGCAACAGCTACTTCATGTGAGTATATGAATATACTCCTACTCCTTGTACAGTGCCCGTACAACATGAGGACACAGCACATCTGTCCAACTGCACTCTTCTGGTTCAGATAAAATACTTAGCATTTAAATATAAGTTATTATCTCATATGTCAGACCTCAGTCCAAAAGAATACTATAAAGGCATTTAATTTCCTTTCCTTCTCCTTTAACCTTCACCACTCAATTTAGAAGAGTTTATGAGGACACAGCTAGGAACCATTTTTACGAAGGCATCTGTCTGAATGAACCCATCTATTTTTCTGGAACAACAAAAAGATTGAGGGCAATGACATAATCCGTTCTCAACTGTATGGACACCAAGGCCTCGGGGGACTTTCTGGCCTATTAGGGTCCTTTCATTCATCAAATCTCTATCACACATGCCAAATGGGGACTGGACAAAAAGGAACACAGCTGACCAAGAAAGGATTGTGCCCTAGAATTGGACATATGGCAAATGGAACTGTGGGACCCCATATAAGCAAAATTGCCACTATTAACAGACATAAGAATGGTGGAGAGACGAAAGGAGAAACTAGTGTTTTCTTATTACAAGGCATCAAAGGTGCTAAATTTTTCCCAGCTTTGGTTGCTGTTCTGTTGCTCTCGTGTGGAAAGGAAGAAAGAAAAGTTTTAGGACAATTGCCTCTTGTACTTCCATTAATGGGAGTCATGTTCTATATAACTCAGGTCAGACCGATTGAAGCAATAGATTTCCAATGCTGATGAGGCCCTGAGCCAATTTATGGCATATTTGCTGAGCAAGACGCTGACATGGCAGCAGACATGGCTCCAGTGTCCAGCTCACCCTTGTTATCCCTTCAATCCTTGATGATATTGGTCTGAGAAATGAGATGCTGAAATTGCATGAGCTGAAACTCATGAGAGAAAATTAAATAGGGGTTTCAAGTAGTGACTGAGCCAGCAGACTAAGTGACCAAGAGGGAGACAAAAGTGGCTCCTAAATAAAGTTTATAGAGCTGAGCAATCTCCAGGCACATGGAAACTCTCAAGTGTCTAGGCAGAGCCGCACAGCCAGCAAGGTCAGGACAGACGGCACACAAAGAGGTCCTGCCATTCACTGTCTGAGAGCAATCCTCACAACACTCAATCCTCCAACTATCAACAGGGAGTAATGAGTATGGTTTTACTCACCCCAAATTCAGATACAATGGAAAAAACTGGTCTTGAAATGAAAACTGTATGTCACAAGATGTTTAAAACACAGAAAAAGAAAACCACTCCTGACTTCACAGTGATTTCTCACTAAAATAAAGATGTAAGTCAGAAAAAACACCCCGGAGGCAAGCTAGCAAGACTATGAGGGGCGACTGTGGAAAGGCACCAGGACCTCCCAAGAACCCTAAGATCACTTAGACAGGTGCTTTATTTTTTTCAAATCAATTTACATTCACATATGCTAGATATCAATTTTCAGAAATAAGGTTTCAAAATAGTACATTTCAGAGGGCTTCTTGCCATTAGTGCTAGGTCTTATTTTTGTAAGCCATGGCCTGAACCCAGGCCTTGTACATGCTAGACAAGCACCACAACTGAGCTATGTCCCCCACCCTTTCAGAAGCTTTAATAGTTCTTTGTAAGAGGACAAAATTTTACCATGTACATAATTCATAAAGACAAAAATGTTTCCCCGTATAAAGTTCCTTGTATTCTCTAGCTTGAACCCATAGAATCTGCTCAAAAACTGCTACTGTATCACCCTGTACCAACTGAGGTAGTTGTCACATTTGGACAATTTAAGGCTAGGGGAACACTGGCTGAAATAATCAACTGGCCACCTGGAGGGGCATCTCAGAGCTGACATTCTGGATGTTAGCCATAGAGTCCAGGGCCTTCCAAAATTACACGCTAAATGGCTGGTCTGAAGGAGTCATAACAGCTTTTTTTTTTTTGTATGTGTATGAATGCACTGTCTGCATGTAGGTTTGTGCACCCATGTCGTGCAATGCCACGGAGGTCAGAAGAGGGTGTCGGATTCCCCTGGAACTGGAGTTCTCCTGGAATTGGAGTTACAGACGGTTCTTAGTCGCCATGTGGGTGCTGGGGATCAAACTCGGGTCCTCTGCAAGAGCAGTCGGTGCTCTTAACCGCTAGGCTATCTCTCCAGCCCCAGCTTTTTAAAAATACCATCTTTCTTCTCTATGATCCCAAGACAATAAGTCTGCTTCTATGTACTTGCTATGAGTGCCTACCTTCCTGGTCGAAGGAACGATATGCTTCTCCCAAGTACTGTGCTGGTGAAGATCACAAGGAAAGAACCAAGCAAATGGCAGATACTTGGGAGTTTGCTTCCTCATAAATGACTGTTAGTGCCGGCTTGGTGGCGCACGCCTTTAATCCCAGCACTTGGTAGGCAGAGGCAGGTGGATCACTGTGAATTCAAGGCCAGCCTGGTTTACATAGGGAATTTCAGAGCAGCTGGAGCTACATGGAGACTCTGTCTCAAAAAGAACCCCCCCCCAAAATAATAATAATAAAACAAAGGAAAAATTTAAAAAGTAAATGACTGCTAGCTTCTAAAGGTATTTTCCAATAGCAAAGGATTCTAAACTAACGTCACCATAAAGAGGACAGCATCTCTGGTCAGAAATAGAACTGCAAATAAGTCTAGCAAATTCAGGGGACAATGTGTCTCAACCAGATAGCTGAATGAGCATCTAGAAGCAGGCGGATCCCCTAAAGGTCTGTTTCCTGCAATGTAAATTGTGGCAGCTCCACAACTAAAGTTGTATATAAAGAAACTTAATAGGAGGTTTCAGAACTTACAAATTAGCCATATTTAGGAACATGCAAGTAATAAAGAAGGCTGAGTAGACAGAACTGATCTAGAAGGGAAGGGAGGGACAAGAAGACAGATTGCTTTTGTTGTTTGGTTTCATTCGTTTGTTTTGTGGTGCTGGAGATCTGACCAGGGCCTTGTGTGGTAGGCCAGCAAGTGCTCTACCAGCAACATACATCCCCGACCCTTACGCAGTTTCTTGATTCCTTAGCAAATCAAAATAAGTGACCTGACAGAAAAAGAATGAAGTAAAGAAGATCTCTCTCCCCAGCTGGCAGGAATGATGTAGA
Organism: Rhizomys pruinosus; assembly: GCA_009823505.1. Lineage (NCBI taxonomy): Eukaryota > Metazoa > Chordata > Mammalia > Rodentia > Spalacidae > Rhizomys > Rhizomys pruinosus. The sequence continues at coordinate 834,255 of VZQC01013061.1, read as the reverse complement.
AAACAAGCAAAAGTGGACACAAGGAATGGGAAGTTTGATGTGGCACAGGCGGATAAGTTTAACAGTGGAAGGTCAAGTAAAAGGACTGAGAGCTTAAGACCAGTCTGAGTAGCCCAGCAAAATCCGGACTCAGAAAAAAAAAGAACGAAAAAGGAAAAACAAAATGGGCAGAAACAAAGGGACTCTTGATGTTGGGGGAAAAGAGGGTGGAGGACAAGCAGAGGGAGGAGGGCACAGACTAGCAATGCGAGATGCACGCAATGCACAAAGGGAACGGAGCCTGTCTGAGCAGAAGCGAGCAGTGACGAATGGGAAGAGAAAAACACAAACGTAAAGTACAATAAAGGTTAGGAGACCTAACCATTTTCCTAAATGTAAACATAACTCAGAATATTATGTGTGAGAATTCTAAATTTAACACAACAGCTCCTGAGTTTTCATGGATGATCCATATCAATAAATACAGAGGGGCCAATAAGGTTCATTACTCTGGAGCACTTAATTGATTCTAGAATAAGAATTTAATCCTTGGATGCTAGTGCCAATTACCTAATTGTAAGTATTTCTTGTGCACGGCCCCTTGAGCTTTTGTCCAAAGCAGTTGGGAGTGATGCATATTGGAAACAACAACAACAACAGAAAGGACTGCATCGAAGAACTGACTGAAATAGTGAACTTCTGCTCAAAACAGTCAACTTCCTCATGGAGAATATTGAGAAAGACTGAGAAAGAGATGAAAAGCATGTTTGGCAGAATACATGAGCTCTGGTGGGGTGGGGGAATGGGGGGGACGACACGGGTCTAGTGATAAAAAAAAAAGAATTTAGTCCTTTTTTTTTTTTTGAGACAAGGGTCTCCCTGTAGCCCCAGCCAGCCTGGAACTCATGGAAGCCAGGCTTCAGTATCACTGACCTCTGTCTGCCTCTGGCTCCTAAGTGCTGGAATTAAAGGCCACTGTGCCCAGCTTAATTTCTTCCATTTTTAAAAATATATTTGTTTTAAAAAAATACAGGCAAAAACCAATTTTCTCTCAATACTTGAGGATTACTCTAAAAGGCAGCTACATAGAAGCAGACAGAAGGCGGCTCAGATCTGAAGATTTCTCTCTACCAGATGTAGCATGTCATCTGAAAGCATTACTGCACTTAGTGCTCACTTCTGACAGTTAGCTACGGTGACTGAGCAGCCATGATTGAACCAAGCTAGATGTACTGGCTTTGGCCATCCAACGTCTTCAGGAGCAGAAAAGTAGACCAACAGCTTGACCTGTCAGAAGCAACCACCACAGCACTCACTGCTTTCTCCACTCTGTCCTCAGAGATCCCTTGAAGACCACCAAGACCACCATCAATGCATCAAGCCACTCTGTATGAAAATAACTGACTACCACCTAAATCAGGAAGTTGTTCTGTGTGACAGTGGAACACTGAAAATCTGAGTCCTCCTCCTCAGAGGACAGCTCCTCATCCTGGGCAACAATGCTTCCTAATCCATACTCCTGCTCATGGACAGAAACTTCATTTGGCGTGAGGTGGAAAGAACCTTCCACAAAGTCTGCAAATCTGGAAAAGAGAGGAATACTCATTAGGAATCTGCCTTCTGTCCTTTCTGAATGGGTTTCAAAATAAAAACAAATGCTTGACATGCTTCCAGCTCAAATTATACTGAATCTAGCTGAAGTACCTATCCTTGCTCAGGCAGATAGGCAGGTAAACTGAAGCAAAACATAAGCAGGAAACAAGGTTCGGATGACAGGATGACAGCAATCTCATCCTGCTTGACAAGCACTTAGTTACGAAGTGCTAAGGTTCCTTGAGTCATGATATTCCTGATAAGATTGGGACATTCCAGTTCTTTGTGTTTATGGCCCTATAAACTTTATGCTATCATGATTCCAAATTGAAAGTTCACATATCCTTTGGTGCAATTGCTCCCAACCAAAGGTGGGGGGTGTGGGGGTGTCAACTCAGACAGCAATGTCAAACTTACAGAGGGAAACTAAATTTGCTACTGGGATTTTTGTATTATAATAAATATAAGGAGACAACTCTCTTGGAGAAACAGAAATAAAGCACTGCTTAATTCATGTCACGGTTGCTAACTTTCTCTTGACCACTCCTAGGTTAGCAGTAATCAAAGGGCACAAATACAATCTAGTTATCTAGAAGTGTGATCTTGGTTACAACTCAAGGTCATTAACTACCCAGAGATACTTGGCTTATCTGGCCAAGAATTTACCTTTTGGGAGACTGGATTCGAGAAATAGTCTTCCAGGCAGAGCAGTCTGGACTGTTACAAAATTCTCGGAGTTCCTGTAAAGCCTTTTGGGTCTCCACCTCTCCTTGTATGCGATACTCCTCTTCTGTCAGGAGGCGAGGGGGGACTGGCTTTTCTGTTGCCTTACACATCTTTCTGTGCTCACCAAAATAACACCAGGAATCATTAATCAGTAATCTATATTCATCTTTACCTCTAGCAGTTTCAGGAGACCAAGCATACACCAGGCAATCTAAACACAGAGAGTCACCATTCCCACCTTTCTTCCATGCACAGCTTTCATTATAATGAATTCCTGACACACCTAAGAGTGAAAGGCCAGAATCATCACTAATGTGCATAAACTCACTTATTTTCCAATAAATGACCAAAAAATTTATTTTCCAGTAAATGGAAAAACAACAACAAAATGATGTTATAATATTGTGGTCCATGAACTCAATTCCTCAAACTGATGGTATCTCTTTGATTATCTGCAACAGAACAACCACTGATGACCTCAGAATCCAGGACTATTCCATGTTCACTATGCAAGGTGATAACATGCTATGAAATACATCTTAAAATAAGATTAGGATTCTAGAGCAATCTGAGAGCCAGTCTGAAACAAGTGAATAAACTCTATGATGTACATATATATATATATATATATATATAAATATATATATATATCCATATAGCTATATATGATATATATTTTTTAAACCCAAAAACTATAATTTGCACCACCTAGTGGTAATAGGAACACATGACATTTTAGTGGATGCTTTTATTTTACAAAAATAAATAATAAATAATAAATAATAATGGACTCAGGAAGAACAAAGATAAATACAGAATAACTTCTCATTTACAAAGACTCCCAAAGAAAAATCAATATATCCTTTTGCTGCAAACTGCCTATCACATTTCATATGTCAATACAAAGTTACACGCCTTTTAGTCACCTGTAGGTGATGTACAGCCAATGAATAGGGTACTCCAAGTTCTTAGTACACAGTGCAATGACAATAAGAGCAAACGCAATGTGTGGTATCTGAATGCTGGAATACATGAAACCCAGGCCCATCAGCTGCAGTGTCCAAGTCAGCAGGTTGATACTTCGTTCATTCTCCAGGGGGCCATACTTGTAGCATACTGCAAAACTCATGAATCCAACTGTGAAGATGTAGCCTATAAGAAGAATTATCAGCAGTTAAGAGTGCACTGCTCTTGCAGAGGACCCAAGTTAGGTTCCCAGCACCCATGTCGGCTGGTTCACAACACTCCAGCTCCAGGGCATCTGATGCTCACATTCACATGCAGATACCACACACAGGCAGACACATATAATTAAAAATAAATCTTTTTTAAAAAGCTAAATGTTGGGCCTAGAGAGATGGCTTAGCTGTTAAGAGCACTAACTGCTCTTGCAGAGGACCTGGGTTCGATTCCCAGCACCCACATGAAGGCTAAGAACTGTCTTTGACTCCAGCTCCAGGGGAATTGACACCCTCTTCTGACCTCTGCAGCATTGCACGACAGGGGTGTGCCTACCTACATACAGATAGTAAACTCACACACACATTGAAAAAATAAATAAAAAGCTAAATGTTGAATAATTTTGAAATAGTTTATTTAATCCACAAATATAAAAATCAGTATTAACCACTCCTCAAATGATCAAGAGGACCTATCTGGGAAAAAAAGGTTCAGTGTAACCAAAGGATTCTTGTTTTATAGAAGATTCACTGCACTCTCATTTCTCAAGGTCCCCAACCATATTTAAACTAAGATAATATTAATAAGCCAGGCATGGTGGCGTAGACCTTTAATCCCAACACTTGGGAGGCAGGCAGATCTCTGTGAGTTCACAGCCAGCCTGGTCTACAGAGTGAGTTCCAGGCCAGCTGGGGCTACAGGGAGACTCTTATCTCAAAAAGACCAAAAAAATAAATAAATAAAAAAACAACAATAAAAAAAAACCAAGACAATATTAATAAAGTCCAGTTATAGCTTTTCAAAAAGCAAATATTCACTTTTCTATGATTGCTAGTGAAAACAATCCTACACCTAAGCTCGTCCAAACTACGTATGAGGAACTGTACGACTTACTTTGGCATTCACATAAATAGTATCAAAAAAATGTTTATTGTATAAATCAACCCCAGCAAATTAAAATTTTCTCCTTTATTAATAACATTTTAATTTAAAAGATGATGAGGGACTGGAGAGATAGCCTAGTGGTTAAGAGCACCTCTTTCAGAGGACCCGGGTTCGATCCCCAGCACCCACATGGCGGCTAAGAACAGTCTGTAACTTCAATTCCAGGAGAACTCCAGTTCCAGGGGAATCTGAGACCCTCTTCTGACCTCCGCGGCATTGCACAACAAGGGTGCACAAACCTACATGCAGACAGTACACTCATACACATACAAAAATAAAAATAAATAAATAAATAAATAAATAAATAAATAAAAGATGATGAAAGGATAGTGGCATTAGAAATAAACAGAAAACTGATTTTTATAAGTTACTCAAAAGATAAAAACCATAACTCCTTGTTAGAGGCAACACCATTTCAAAATCAAATTAACCAAAACAATCTACAAACATGCATAAAACAGAGTGAAACCAACAATACTCACTTAGAAGATATTGCCAGTAACACCTCCAAATCTCTTGTAAATTCTTAAAAACGAGCTGAATGAGGTACAGAGAAAAGGACCAGCCTCCTACCAGGATGACATAAATGGAGCTTTTCTAGACAGAGTACAAGTGAAAGCAAAAAGTTATAAGACTTTCTATACATAAGAGAGGCAAAATTGGATGATTTTTACTTAAAATTCAACCTACTCAAATGCACAAAAACTCATCTGTTAAAAAGATGTTTTATATCTAAAAAAGTTCAGTCTGCACAGAGCACAAGGAAGACGAGATGCCGAATAACTTAAAACCCTGGCTATGCAATTAGAAAACGGAAAGGTAACTTTAAATCTCCACAGAGCACATGATTTAAATTAAAATTTAGATGTAATTAGGCTCTAAGTCTTAGAGCAAGTGCTTTTCAGAACCAAAGAAAGACCAGGACAGATACTGACTCACCAGCCATCTATGCAAATTTTCAGTGTTCTAAGATTATCCAAGAAAGCAATCCTACAGCTAAGCTCATCCTAACAACATATAAGGAATTCTGCTACTTACCTTGGGCATAAACTTGGATAGTATAAAAATGATGATTAATAGAGAGGCCACAATCCCTACACTCATCCCAGTGGAATAGTAGAAAAACTGACTTCTGCAGAGAGAAAATATTTTTTGTGACTATAGAATTATAGTTAATACAAAGCATTGCTGAAATTAGAACTAACCTAGCTAAGATTTTTTTTTTTTAATTTCAAAATTAGAGGAAGAATTTTCCCAAGACTCAAGGCCCTAGAACTGTAGATTTTCAAAACACAGTTGCTGGCAGATTATGAAGATTAATAAGGTCCTTTCAAATCTCACTCCCATCCACATCTCTCCACAAACCCAACCGTTAATAATTTTTTTTTTTTTTTTGGTCCTTTTGAGACAGGTTCTCCCTGTAGCCCCAGCTGGCCTGGAACTCACTCTGTAGACCAGGCTGGCAGTGAACTCACAGAGATCCACCTGCCTCTTCATCCCAATAAGAATCTTTTTTACTATACCACTTGTTATAGACATGGAACATAAAGAAATCAAGCTGGAACTGGGCTAGAAGTTTCCTCCTTGTTGGCTAGCCTCTATAGAGCCAGAAGGTTCTGTGCAGGCTGCTGGGAAGAACTGAGGTCCTATATCATTCCAAGCTCTATCAGCTATTCTTCCCTGACTGTGAGAGTCTCTCAGGAGCCCCAAAATAAAGAATAACTTCTTTCAAGCCCAATTCAGCTCAGTTTCAAATTCTAATTGTTTACCTTTCTTTCACAGAGATCTGCCTGCCTCTGCCTCCCAAGTGCTGGGATTAAAGCTGTGTGCCACCACACCTGGCAAAATAAGTTTTTAAAAAGCCAAGTGTGCCAGGCATGGTGGTATATGCCTCTCCAGGAGACAGGCAGATCTCTTCGAGACTGAGGCCAGCCTAGTCTACATAGTGAGTTCCAGGCCAGCTAGGGCTACAAGACCAAAAAAAAAAAAAAAAAGCCAAGCATAGCACTGCATGCCTTTAATCTCAGCAACTAGGGAGAGAGAAGCAAGTAGATCAAGACCAGCCTGATACACATACCAAGTTCCAGGACAGCCAGGGCTATACAGTGAGGCCTGATTGTTTTTTTTTTTTTTANTTGGTCTTTTCAAGACAGGGTCTCCCTATAGCCCCAGCTGTCCTGGAACTCACTCTGTAGACCAGGCTGGCCTTGAACTCAGAAAGATCCACCTGCCTCTGCCTCCCAAGTGCTAGGATTAAAGGCGTGCGCCACCACACCCGGCTACCAGTAGCCTTTCTATATGCCAATAACAAGCAATTTGAGAAAGTGTTCATGGAAACTCTCTCATTCACAATAGCCTAGAAACCAAAGACATTAAAAATCCCTACAGTGAACATTTTTAATCCTTGAAGAAAGAGATTGAGGAAGACACAAGGAGGTGGAAAGACCTCCCCTGCTCATGGACTGGTAGAATTAATACTGTGAAAATGACCATCCTACCAGAAGCAATTTATAGAACCAATGCAATTCCAATCAAAATCCCCATAACATTCTTCACAGAATTAGGAAAAAAAAAAATCCTAAAATTCATATACAATCAAAAAAGTCCCTGGATAACCAAATAATCTTGAGCAAAAAGAGCAATGCTAGGGGAGAGGAGATTATCATACTAGATCTCTAACTATAATACAGGGTTATAGTCATAAAAAAACAGCACGGTATTGCCACAAAGACACATAGATCAACAGAACATAACTGAAGACCCAAACATGAGCACTTACAATTTTGGTCATCTGATATTTGACAAAGGTGCCAAGAACACACAGTGGAGGAAAGACAGCATCTTCAACAAATGGTGCTGGCAAAACTGGATCTCCATCTGAAGAATGAAACTAGACCCTTATCTATCACCCTGCACAAAAGTCAATTCCAAATGTTTTGAAGACCTCAATGTGAAACCTGAAACTCTGAAACTATTAGAAGAAAACATAGGCAGTACCCTACAAGACATAGGTGCAGGAAAGAGCTTTCTAAATCGGCCATCAGTTGCCCAGGAATTAAGGCCAACAATTAACAACTAGGACCTCATTAAACTAAAAAGCTTCTGTACAGCAAAAGAAACCAAGGAAATAAAGAAGAAACCCACAGAGTAAAAGAAAATTTCACTTGCTACACATCTGACAGAGGATTTATATCCAGAACAAAGAACTCAAAAAACAAGATAGCAAGAAAACAAATGACCCAATAAAAAATAAGCTATGGATTTGAACAGAGAGTTTTTAAAAGAAGAAATGAAAATGGCTAAGAAGCACCTTAAAAAGTGTTCAACATCCTTAGTAATTAGGGAAATGCAAACAAAACCACTTTAAGATTTTATCTTATCCCAGTCACACTGGCTAAGATCAGAATGATACCAAATGCAGGAGAGGTTGTGGGGAAAGGGGAACCTTCATTCACTGCTGGTGGGATTGCAAGCACCTACAACCCCTATGGAAAGCAGTATGGAGAACTCATAAAAAACTAAAAATGAACCTACCATTTGACCCCAGTTATAGCACTCCTTGGCATATACCAAGGACTCACCCTGTTGCAGAGATACTTGTACATCCATGTTTGTTCCTGCTCTTTTTTTAAATTCTTATATGTGTATGAATGTACTGTCTGCATGTAGGTTTGTGCACCCATGTCTACACCCATGTCTGCACCCATGTCATGCAATGCTGCAGATGTCAGAAGAGGGCATCAGATTCCCCTGGAACTGGATTTAAAGACGGTTCTCAGCCACCATGTGGGTGCTGGGGATCGAACCTAGGTCCTCTGCAAGAGCAGTCGGCACTCTTAACCACTAGGTCATCTCTCCAGCCCTGTTACTGCTCTTTTCACAAGAGTGAAGAGATGGCAGGGCATGGAGGCGCATGCCTTTAATCCCAGGACTTGGGAGGCAGAGGCAGGTGGATCTCTGAGAGTTCAAGGCCAGCCTGGTCTACAGAATGAGCTCCAGGCCAGCTGGGACTAAAGGGAGACCATCTTGTAAGAGTTTCCTAATCGTCTGATGGTCCTTTAGTCACGTGTGGCCACAATCCACACGATCTTCTTCCCTTCTAGAACCAGGCTTGGCAGTTCCACAGGACTGCAAGTTTCAAGGCTGTCTCCTGCCTGCAGGCCCACAGTTTCTAGGCTTAGCTCTGGCAAGGAGGGGGGGGGACGACCGTGGGGAAGTTACCCAATGGAAAAGAAAGACCGAGAAAGGGACAGATGCATACTAAGAGAAAGCCGGGGAGATAAAACTCTCTTTCCTTATTCATGCCAGCAGTGTGTTTATATACCAAAGGTTACTGTGCTCTGGGCAAGGAAGTGGGGGGCAGGAGGAAGGGAGGGGTGAGCCACCTTGGCTCTTAATGGGGGGGGGGCGTGCAGAGCTCCTATTTGTGCAACTGGTAAACTAGAGGTGTGACATTCTGCTCAAAACCTCAAGGGAAGGGGCTATCAAGTTCTGGAACTTTGCAGAGATAGGTGAGGCAAGAAAACACTGTAATATCCCAGACCTTCCAGAGCTAGATAACTCACAGAGACAACTGAATGCCCACAGAGATATCAGATAACTCTCAGAGGTTTTGTGGGACAGGTATTACAAGTTCTTGCCTCTAGCCAGGCAAAGTTTCATTCCTACACTGTGTCAAAAATACCAAAAACAAAACAAAACAAAACAAAGAGTGAAGTGATGGATGCAACCCAGGTATCCCTCAACTGATGAGTGAATAATGAAAATGTGGTACATTTCCACAATGGCGTTCTACTCAGTGGTAACGAAAGATGAAATCATGAAATGTGCAGGACAATGTATACTAAGTAAAGTAACCCAGACTCAGAAGAACAAACAGTGTATGTTCTCTCTCATTTGTAGATCTTAGCACCAAATCCTTACTTACAAGTCTATCAGTCACCACTCATCAAAGAAGCTGCTTTTGCAACAGATGGAGTCTAGTACAGAGTTCTACAACCAGTCATACAGCGAATAAGTACCTGTGAGATGCCCAGCTCTAAGTGACACATCAACAATGGAACCTCAACACCTAAGGTTCATGAAGCACAGTGGAATGAGTGGTAGAGAAAATACTAATGCATCTCTCAGCTCTCATCATTGAAGCTTCCTCATGCAACAGAGGGTGATGAACACAGAAGGATATAACTGGTCAAAGTGTAGAGAATAAGAGACTGTAGAGTGTGTGTCCCTGGACAGGACTCCTAGACAAAAACCTCACCCAGCCAGGCCTCAAGGACCATTGCGGAAGAGGGCATGGGATGACTGTAAGAGCCAGGGTGGTGCATGACCATAAGGAAACAGAGTTTTACAGGCTCCTGAGGACTTGCTCATATGAATTTACAGCAATGGTGACAGCATACCCAAAATCCATGCAAACATTAATCAGATAAAAACCACTATAGAACTGGAGAAATGGGCAGAAGGCCCCAATCTTAGCCAAGGAACTACTGTCAGCTGATCACTAATGGGAGAGGGAGAATTGATTTTTAAGGGAGTGATGAGAGACAGGCAGAACTGGCTCCAGTGGATAAATTCACACCATGAGACAGCTGGGTATACAAACTTGACTTGATAAGCTTTAACATGTAGAGAATTTGTGAAACCCTTTAGGCAGGATATGGGGGGTTACAGATAGGGGAGATTTAAATGTATTATATGAAATCCACAAAAATAAAATATACATTAAAAAAGAAATGCCAGGAGGTAGAGGCAGGCAGATCTCTGTGAGTTCCAGGGCAGCTGAGGCTACAGGGAGACCTTGTCTCAAAAAAAAAAGAAAAAAAGAAAAAAAGAAAAAAGAAAAGAGTGCTTGCTGCTCTTGCAGAGGACTTCAGTTCAGTTCCCAGCACCTACATCGGGCAGCTCATAACCATTTATAATTCCAGCTACAGGGCATCCAACACCTTCTGATCTCCAATGGCAACACAAACACATGATTCATGTACACAGACACAGATATATACATATAAATTTAAAAGTTAATTAAATAAATCTTAAAAATATCCAAACTGAAGCCAGGCATGGCGGTGCATGCCTTTAATCCCAGCACTCAGGAGGTAGAGGCTGGTGGGATCTCTGTGAGTTCCAAGCTAGCTGGGGCTACAGTGAGACCCTGTCTCAAAAACACCCCCCCCAAAAAAAGAATATCCAAACAGGGGGAGCTGGAGAGATGGTTCAGCAATCAAGAGCACTGGCTACTCTTACAGAAGACCTTGGTTTAGTTCCCAACACCCACATGCCAGCTAACAACCATCTGTAACTCTAGTTCCAGAGAACTCAATGCCCTCTTATGACCTCTGTGGGCATTACATGATATGGGTGCACCTACCTATATACAGGCAATATATTCATACATACAAAATATAATAGTAATATAATAATAATAATAAATAAATAAGTAAAATATCCAAACAGGCAACATCCAAGTCACACAGACCTTGGAGAAGAGAACAGCAGTACCTACAGTTTGTATAAGAGTCAAGCAGCAGGAACATGAGCCGTGTCACATGCACACTGGCCTCAGAACCTACCTGCTCAGCAAGTCTCCACAAAAAAACAGTATTAGTCCAAGGAGGAAAATGAGGAAGAGTTTGGGGTCAAATCCTGAAATTAAAAAAAATCTTTGCTTTAACAAAAGAACCAAAAAGTTAAAAGATTATAAAAAGCAACATTGGTATCACTAGTCAACTACAGTAAAGCAAAAACAGGCCATCTGAATGGCACTGCAAGTACCACAAAAATCCTGGGCATCCTTCCAAAGAGAAAGAATAATTAGATCTCTGTCTAACCTATACCTTCCTAGAGATCTTATTTTTATTTTAGTTTCCTGTACTAAGGACAAAAGAAAGTAGCTTCACTCCAGACTAAGTTAAACATGGTGCCATGTTTAACTCAGCACGTCCTGCAATTGCCCACAGGGGTCCGTACCACTCTGGCTTCAGAACCTTAGGTCACTCACTGGCAAGGCATTTAGGAGACAGGCCTGGAACTTGAATCTAGGCTTCATATCCTCTAACTGGCTGCTTTTCTTGCCCAACCACACCTCCTACTTTCCTTAACTACACAGCACCGTGCTGGAAAACAGCCTACCTGCCAACCACATCTCACCCAGGACCCAAGCACAGATCCCTTAGAGGCACGTCAGCATTTCCCACAGCTTTTACATTCAAAAGCTGAGGCTAAACAAGGCCTAGAAATAGGCAGGAGCTAGTGGGATAAGGAACTAGACCCCAGGACAATCTGAAGAACATAACCTGTTTTTGTTGCAAAACCTAGAAGCATGCCTGCTCCTCAGAACCTCACAGAACCCTAGGTGATAACCAAGGAAAAACCAAGTCAGGAGTCAACAAATTCCACCACCTCTAAAACTTTCTCAGATACTTTCAGCTAAGTCCTAAACTAAGTGGTCTTAATTTTTAATTATGGCTGCACGGACACTCTGTAAATTACTAATTTTACTGTTTAATCTTCATGTCTTCAGGCCCATACATGGCAGTACAATTACCTTTGTCTAGAAATGCCTGGAAGATATAAATTAAACTGCCTGCTATTGGGTCCACGAATACTGAGCATATCAACTCAGGGCCACAGGCAGAATCGGGAATATATGAGCCTTCCCAATTTTAGAGAAAGAAGTACTAAGGTAGAGTCTTAATTCTAGGTTTAAAGTCTGATGTGGGGTAGTCTCCACAAGCTATCTACAATCAAAATGGAATTGTATGGGGCTGGAGAGATGGCCTAGCAGTTAAGAGCGCCGAACGCTCTTACAGAGGACCCGGGTTCGATCCCCAGCATCGACATGGCGGCCGAGAACCATCTGAAACTCCAATTCCAGGAGAACTCCAGTTCCAGGGGAATCCAACACCTTCTTCTGACCTCCGCATTGCACGTCACGGGTGCACAGACTTGCATGCAGACAGTACGTTGATACACATACAGAAATAAATAAATGCCGGGCGTGGTGGCGCACGCCTTTAATCCTAGCACTTGGGAGGCAGAGGCACTCGGATCTCTGTGAGTTCGAGGCCAGCCTGGTCTACAGAGTGAGTTCCAGGACAGCCAAAGCTACAGGGAGACCCTGTCTCAAAAAAAACAAAAAAAAAAAAAAACAAACAAAAAAACAAAATGGAATTGTATTAGGCTGACTTCTCTATATCACTAATTAAAAACCCTCCACAGCTCTGTCCCATCTTACTATAGAATCCATCAGAAAAACAGAGGTAAGACTTACTCCGGGTCACAATGACACTGTACTTGGTGTCCTTCTCTATAATCTCAACTTTGAGGCAGGTTTTTGTGCTGTATAGACCCACGTTAACATAGGTGTCATTCAGTTTCTCTTTTAAGAAAGAAGAAAAAAAGTTCCAGATACTAAACTGCTCTAGCTCCTTCAGCTTCTCCTCATTGTCCACCTGGGTGACTCGAACCAATTTGGAACTATTTACCCGGACCTGTAACATAAATGAAATTAGGATGAGAAAGAAAGAAGCAGGAAATTTTCATAAACACAATTTCTAAAAACCTTTCTTGAGCAGCTATTGCTACCAGCTTCCCACAAAGCTTGCTAGAAATATAGAGATACAGCAGCGAAAACATAATTGGGTAAATAATACTGTGCATGGTACACAAGCAGCTGTTAAAATGCTCTCTTGTTAATGTGATCTGAATCTACTATTTGGCCAGAAAATGGCCAAGCTGAAAGAGTTATCAATATAGCTATTTATGAGATCATACAAAGCAAGGATCTGAAATATTAAGAACTCTGCCAGTCATAAACAGCCCCAGAAAAATGAAAATGATTCCCATAATGACAGCTGAGAAGTTCAACCCCATTGTCACAAATCAATGATTATGGATAAATGATGGCTATAATGTGTCCCAGATACAGTATGAGTTTTATAACAGACAACTACAAATAAGAATTAAAAAACCCAAAAGCCCAACTCTCGTGTTTTTGATGTGAACAACAAACACCCTTATCAGTAACCACACTTACAACAACAGCATTTCCAAAATGACTCATTTCATTCAATCACTATTATAGCCAAACACTTGCCAGTGACTTAATGGTCTTATGAAATAAATGAGACCAAAGTCATTTCTACCAAGGGGAAACTCCAGCTTCAGGTTCACGAAACATTTCTCATAGAATCAAAATGGAATGGGAAACACAAGACAAGAGAGTTTACATCCAGACAGGCACACCACAGTTTCCAACACAAAGAAGACATGAGACATGTTTTAAAGAGGTATGTGTGTGTGTTACAAAAAAAAAAAAGGAAGCAAATGGAAGAAAGTTTCTTTAGGGAAAGGAAGGAGGAAGGAAGAAAGCTGACCTCAGGATTAAAAGGAGCTCAGCTGCCCCAGGAAGGACTTCCAATTACCTGTATTCGTGTCCATATATCATTCCACTTTGGGATAAACACATTTTTATAACAGAATTGTTGACTGATATCCATAATATGAACTTGGGACTCCTGAAGCATGACCACATTTACATCAATTCCAGCTTTATGCAAAAGAAGGAAACAAGAATTAAGTATAACAGAACAAGCTAATAACTAGAAAACATTTTGTAAAAAAGAATTAAAATTTTTTTATTATTTTATTTTACATTTTATATTTTATTTTATTTTATACAAGATCTCACTATGTAGCCCTAGCTGGCCTGAAACTTGCTATGTAGACCAGGCTGGTCTTGAACTCATAGAGCTCTGGGCATGTGCCACCACACTTAGCTCTGACCACTTTCTTAAGCTTGGGGTTAAAATGTCAACCAGACTAAAAGAACAAGGAAAAAAAAAAAAAAAACTGAAGAGAATAAAGCAGAATTGAATCTTTTGAATTTGTGTGTGTGCACGATACACATGCACATGCATAGACAGACCACAGGATAGGATCTTAATACGCTAGCATGAGCTCTGCCACTGAGCTATACTCTCAACCCTTATTTATATAAATATTACAAATAATCAACTCAGAATAAGTAGGTGCTACTTTTAAGTGTTTATTAACACAGAATAGAATACATTGTTCCACTTAACCCTCCTAACACTGCTATGGGGTAGGCATTTGCATAATCTCTCTTTTACAAACAAGGAAAACTGATGTCTAAAAAAAAATAACTCCCAACTCCCAAGGTCCTCACAGCTAGTCTATGAGACTCACTCCCAAGTCTGACTTCATTGGGTTTTTTTGTTTTTTGTTTTGTTTTGGTCTTTTCGAGACAGGGTCTCCCTGTAGCCCCAGCTGTCTGGGAACTCACTCTGTAGACCAGGCTGGTCTTGAACTCACAAAGATCTGTCTGCCTCTGCCTCCCGAGTGCTAGAATTAAAGGCGTGTGCCACCACGCCCAGCATGACTTCATTTTTTTTTTTTTTTTTTTTTTTTTTGTCTTTTTGAGACAGGGTCTCCCTGTAGCCCCAGGCTGTCCTGGAACTTGCCCTGTAGTCCAGGCTGGCCTTGAACTCACAAAGATCCACCTGCCTCTGCCTCCCGAGTGCTAGGATTAAAGGCGAGCGCCAACACGCCCGGCCCTGACTTCATTCTTAATCAAAATACATTTCCCTCATTTACAACAGGATAAGTAAATAAAATAATCCATCTGTTGATTTTCTTCATCCTGCTTTTTGAGTAGAATGAACAGAACTAGCAGAGGTTCTGTTTGGGTTTCTCAATAATACTTCAAGAGGATTCAGAAAGGATGCAAAGTTGCCATTTTGCTCCAGCTGTCTCACTTCATTTTTCAGAGCAGCCAATGATTACACACCATCCTTCTGAACTGGGGAACTTGAAGACTCTCCCTCAGTTTACATCATCCCTAGCAATTAAATATTTAAGAGAAGAAGCCTTACTCTCCTACATCTTCCCATTCAACTCTGCCCATCCTGCCCTCTTTGACATAAGTAACTCTTTTGTTTGTGGTGGTAGACTGAGCCCAGAGCCTTACGCATGCTAGGCAAGCACTGCACCACTGAGCTACATCTCAACTCCATAGCTTTCTTCACTGAGTTCTATATTGGGTAGACTTATTTATTTTATTTCTTTTTCAAATTTTTTGTTTGTTTTTATGTGTATTTATGTATTGCCTGCATGTACCATTGGGTGCGTGTTCTAGTTTGTCTTCCATTGCTGTGACAAAACACTCTGATCGACACCAACTTGGGGAGGAAAGGGTTTATTCAGCTCACATTTCCTGGGTCACAGTTCATCACTTAGGGAGCCCAAGGCAGGAACTCAGGGCAGGAAACTGGAGGCAGGAGCTGAAGCACAGGCCACGGAGGAATGCTGTTCACTGGCTTGCTCCCCTGGCCCATGCTCAGCCTGCCCTCTTATATGGTACACAACAACCTAAAGGGAAATCTTTGTTGTACTGGGACAATTGATGCTGGTTAGCTGGGGCTGAAAAATGAGCTGTAAGGAACAAGAGACCAGCATCGCTGTGTTGAAATCTTCCAGGAAGAATTTCTTCAGGGTCGGCACACAGAAGCTGTAATCCAGAGGGGCCTGAGCCTCCATCTCCAGCCAGAAGCAGGACCTGGTAGTGTGTAAGAGTCTCCTATATGGTTCCGGTGTTGAAATTTGAGGGGGTCACAGAGAGCAGCCAAGGCGTGGCACTATGAGAGGTCAGGAAAGACCACTGGTGGAAGTGCACCTCAGTTGCAGTGAAGACCCCAGGATTGCAGGGGTCATGGAGAGAAGCTGAGGCTTTGCACCAGGAGAGGTCAGAAGAGACCATTGGTGAAGGTGCTGCCTCAGTTTCAGTAGCGACCCCAGCTTTTTGGAGATGCCGGTACCCTGGGACGACCACCAAGAGCAGCGGTAGGTGTAGAATGGAGTCGGCCTGGGCCTGCGAGATGAGTGTGCCACGGACGGCAGAGTCGGAGAGGGGGAGCTGCCGAGACCCTTTGGAGCCCAGAAGATCGTGAGTGAATCCCAGGTGTCCAGCCTTGAGCTACTTGCTGGACTTAGGTTTTGTTTGAGAGTGCCTGATTCTTCCCTTTGAAATAAGACAGTACTTGTTTTGGATTTTACAGCAGCCCACAGTTAAGAGACTTTTAATAGACTGGACTTTTAAGTGTTTGGACATTTTAAGGACTGTGGGGCTTTTAAGGATGTACTGTCTTAGGTTGTGATTAGTGTTAACATCATACTTTGGGGATAAGAACTGGAAAGGTGGTTTAATAGTGATGTGTTTGTGTGTCAAGTTGACAAGGGGTCAATTGTGCTGGATAGCTTTGGTGTCAACTTGACACACCTGGGTTGAGGGAGCCTCGGTTGGGGAATTGGCTCCATTGGATTGGCCTGTGGCCACATCTGTGGTGTATTGTCTTGATTGTTGAGCAGTGACAGTATAAGAAGGCAGGCTGGGCATGAGCCAGAGAGCAAGCCAGGAGCAAGCCAGTGGACAGCATTCCTCCATGGCCTGTGCTTCAGCTCCTGCCTCCAGGTTCCTGCCCTGAGTTCTTACCTTGGGCTCCCTGAGTGATCAACTGTGACCCAGGAGATGTAAGCTGAATAAACCCTTTCCTCCCCAAGTTGGTGTCGGTCAGAGTGTTTTGTCACAGCAATGGAAGACAAACTAGAACAGAAATTGGTACCAGAAGAGTGGGGTATTGCTGTGACAGACCTGACCTTGGTGTTTTGGGGAAGGATTGTGGAGGCATTTGGAACTTTGGGCTGGGAAGATCATTGAATGCCTAAAGATCGTTGCTGTGGAGCTTGGAGCAGTTTTGCTGAAGGAGTTGTAGAAGATGGAGGCCTGGCTTGTGAAGTTTCTAGTTTCAAAGGAGAGCAGAGATCATCAGGACTGTGTAATCTGTGGGTTCTGGTCAGCTGGGGCTGTGGAGAATCAGCTGTAAGTAACAAGAGACCAGAACCTGAAGTGAAACTTTTGTGGTACTGGGGCAATTGATGCTGGTTAGCTGGGGCTGAAAAATCAGCTGTAAGTAACAAGAGACCAGCATCACTGAGGTGAAATCTTCTGGGGAGAATATCTTCAAGGTCAGCACACAGAAGCTGTGACCCAGAAAGGGCCTGAGCCTCCATCTCGAGCCAGAAGCCGGACTTGGTAACGTGTAAGAGTCTCCTATATGGTTCCGGTGTTGAAATTTGAGGGGGTCACAGAGAGCAGCCGAGGCTTGGCACTGTGAGAGGTCAGGAAAGACCATTGGTGGAAGTGCACCTCGGTTGCTGTGAAGACCCCAGGATTGCAGGGGTCATGGAGAGAAGCTGAGGCTTTGCACCAGGAGAGGTCAGAAGAGACCATTGGTGAAGGTGCTGCCTCAGTTTCAGTAGCGACCCCAGCTTTTTGGAGATGCCGGTACCCTGGGACGACCACCAAGAGCAGCGGTAGGTGTAGAATGGAGTCGGCCTGGGCCTGCGAGATGAGTGTGCCACGGACGGCAGAGTCGGAGAGGGGGAGCTGCCGAGACCCTTTGGAGCCCAGAAGATCGTGAGTGAATCCCAGGTGTCCAGCCTTGAGCTACTTGCTGGACTTAGGTTTTGTTTGAGAGTGCCTGATTCTTCCCTTTGAAATAAGACAGTACTTGTTTTGGATTTTACAGCAGCCCACAGTTAAGAGACTTTTAACAGACTGTGAACTTTTAAGTGTTTGGACATTTTAAGGACTGTGGGGCTTTTAAGGTTGTACCATCTTAGGTTGTGATTAATGTTAACATCGTACTTTGGGGATAAGAACTGGAAAGGTGGTGGTTTAATAGTGATGTGTTTTGTGTGTGTCAAGTTGACAAGGGGTCAATTGTGCTGGATAGCTTTAGTGTCAACTTGACACACCTGGATTGAGGGAGCCTCAATTGGGGAATTGGCTCCATTGGACTGGCCTGTGGCCACATCTGTGGAGTATTGTCTTGATTGTTGAGCAATGTGGGAGGGCCCAGCCCACTATGGGTGGTGCCACCCTGGGCAGGTTGTTGTGTACCGTATAAGAAGGCAGGCTGGGCATGAGCCAGGGGAGGAAGCCAGTGAACAGCATTCCTCCATGGCCTGTCCTTCAGCTCCTGCCTCCAGGTTCCTGTCCTGAGTTCCTGCCTTGGGCTCCCTGAGTGATGAACTGTGACCTGGGAGCTGTAAACTGAATAAACCCTTTCCTCCCCAAGTTGGTGTCAGTCAGAGTGTTTTATCACAGCAATGGAAGACAAACTAGAACAGTGCGTATGTATGTATTGCCTGCATGTACCATTGGGTGATGGGATCCAAACCCAGGTCCTCTGCCAGAACAGCCAGTGCCCTTAACTGCCGAGCCATCTCTCCAGCCCCTTATTTTGTTTTGACATATATTTATTTTGTTGGTATGCATCAGAAGCATGCTTGTGGAGATCAGAAGACAACAGGCCAGAGATGGTTCTCTCCTTCCACCATGTGGGTCCCAGGGATCAAACCCAGGTTTGTCAGGCACTCTTACAAGCTGAGCCATCTTGCCAGCTCTGTATAGAACTATTTATTGAATGTTAACAGGTAGAAATTTAATTAACACTGTGGGTTTTAGTATTCGGCAGATAAATTTTAACAAACTTAAAAAACAAAAAGAAAACACACCTCAGGCTGAAGAGAAGGCCCAGCAGTTAAGAACATTTGTTGCTCTTCCAGAAGACTGGAGTTCAGTTCCCAGCAAACACATCAGGTGGTTCACAACCTGCCGTAACTCTAACTCCTGGGAAACTAACACTTCTGGCCTCCAAAGCCACCTGCACTGATGTGCACACACCACCCACCGACACATTTAGTTAAAAAATAAAAACACTGGGGGCTAGTGAGATGGCTCAGCAGTTAAGAGAACAGGCAGCTCTTGCAGAGGACTCGGGTTCAATTCCTAACATCCACACGGCAACTAGCATCTGTCTGTAACCCCAGTCCAGGCGTTACAGTTCATCTGACCTCCACAGGCACATGGGCATCCTTACATACATATAGGCAATATGCTCATGCACATAAAATAAAATATATTTTTAAAATAACTTGGGGCTGGAGAGATGGCTCAGCGGTTAAGAGTGCTGACTGCTCTTGCAGAGGACCAGGTTTCGATTCCCAGCACCCACATGGCGGCTAGGAACCATCTTAACTCCAGTTCCAGGGGAATCCGACACCCTCTTCTGACCTCCGCAGCAATGCACAACACGGGTGCACCAACCTACATGCAGACAGTACACTCATACACATAAAAATAAATAAATAAATAAATAAATAAATAAAATAATTAATAAAATAACTTTAGCTGGGTGTGGGGGCACATGCCTTTAATCCCAGCACTCAAGAGGCAGAGGCAGGCAGATCTCTGTGAGTTCAAAGCCAGCCTGGTCTACAGAGTGAGTTCCAGGCCAGCTGAGGCTACAGGGAGACCCTGTCTCAAAAAGACCAAAAATAAAACAAAACAAAAACTTTAAAAAGGGAGTTGGAGAGCTGGTTCAGTGGTTAAGAACACATGGTGACTTGGGCACAACAGCCTGCAGATAGGTTTTGCATGAAGGATGCTTGTACTCATGGATTATCACTTATAGCTAAAAATGAAAAAAAAAACAACTGAGAGAAAGATGCAGGACAGTTATGGCAGAATGCATGATCTGGGATGGGGTGGGGGTGGGGGGG
>VZQC01013061.1:723804-789717 GCA_009823505.1 Rhizomys pruinosus | reverse complement strand
TTTTTTTGGTCTTTTCGAGACAGCCCTCTCCCTGTAGCCCCGGCTGTCCTGGAACTCCCTCTGTAGACCAGGCCGGCCTTGAACTCATAAAGATCTGCCTGCCTCTGCCTCCCAAGTGCTAGGATTAAAGGCGTGCGCCACCACGCCCGGCTGGATTTCTTTTTTAATTTATCTGTTCCCCAACTACAGTTTGAGACATACTGGCTTGAGACACACATCCTGGATGCAATGGCCTTAACACTTCCTGAAGCTCATTTCCGCCACCCACATTACTGAGCACCAATCTCAAGTTTCCCAAGCTACGTTTTATCTTCTTCCTCCAAGCAGGCAGTCTCTTTGACTTCCTTTCCTCCAGGAAATCTACTCACACTTCAACATCCTGGACTAGTTCCTCACCTACGTTGAATCCCTGTCTACCTTAGTCTCAAAAACAAAGCAAACTAGATCTCTCCCCTCTCTGTATTTGTCTCCTGTCATTCAATAGGTTGGACCTGTTAATATGGTTCTCTCTTCTAATAGTGACTTCCTTATATGTCAAATTAGAATTATTTTTGAAAAAGGTTAAGTATTTCTTGTAAATTGTAGGGTACCTTTTAGATGATAAATTCTCATAGATTACTGAAAGAGGAGAGAAAAAGGCTTGTAAATTTACATTATTTGTATTTTTCTACTACCAGCAAGGAAGAATTTAAGCCTTCCATTGATAGTACTTGGAAAATTAATTTACCAGCCTAGCAAACATTTCAGAATGCCAACAAGCTAAATTTTCAAACTCACTGGAAACTAAAAGAAAAAAAGACACAAGCCAGCTATCCTCTGGCTTTAATTCCAATTCCAACACTCTGGAGGCAGAAACAGGCAGAGGGAGAAGCAAGCAGATCTTTGTGAGTTTGGAGGTAGCCTGGTCTACATTGCCAGTTCTAGGCCAGCCAGGGTTACATACCATCTTAAGAATGGATTGAGGGGCTGGAAAGATGGCTCAGCGGTTAAGACTGCTCTTGCAGAGGACCCAGGTTCAATTCCCAGCATCCAGTGGAGGCTGAGGAAGGTCTTCCTAGCACAACTCTAATCTTTAATCCTAGCACTCAGGAGGCAGAGGCAGCAGATCAGCCTGATCTGCAGAGTGAGTTCCAGGCCAGCTGGGGCTATAGGGAGACCCTATCTGGAGAAAAACAAAACAAAACAAAAATGGATGGGGGTGGGGGCAGAAAGATGGCTCAGTAATTAAGAGCATTAGTTCTCAGAGGATCCAGGTTCAATTCCCAGCCCTACAAGGTGGCTCTAACCTCTGCTAGCACTGACAACCCCAAGTGCACTTACATACAGGGAATTCGCTCATACACATAAACTAAGAATAGTAAGCAAAATATTTTTCAAATTTTATTTTTGTATGTGTATGAATGTACTGTCTGCATGTAGGTTTGTGCACCCGTGTCGTGCAATGCCTCGGAGGTCAGAAGAGGGTCTTGGATTCCTCTGGAACTGGAGTTCTCCTGGAATTGGAGTTACAGACGGTTCTCAGCCACCATGTGGGTGCTGGGGATCAAACCCAGGTCCTCTGCAAGAGCAGTCTGCACTCTTAACCGCTAGGCCATCTCTCCAGCCCCAGCAAAATATTTGTTAAAGAGATGGAGGGGTGCGGCTGGATGTGACTAGAGAATTGGTGGGGGATGTGGCTGGATGTGACTGGAGAAATGGTTCAGCAGTTAAAACCACTGGCTGCTCTTGCAAAGGACCCAGGTTAGGTCCCTAGCATGCACGTGGTGACTAACAACTGTCCTCCAGTTCCGGGGGAATCAGACGCCCTCTTCTGGCTTCCACATGACACAGGTACACTTACATACCTGCAGGCAAAACACTCATACATATAAATCCTTAAAAGGCATAGAAAAAAATGCTTCCACAAACTATTCTGCTCAGGCACAGCACCTTTTGGAGTAAAATCTGTGTTAATTGCCCTGCTCAAAGCTGCACACACCAGTCAATGGCATCGTTTCGTTCTTGAGGGCCCACCAGACTACTGGACCTGCTCTGGAGCAGAGGATAAAACAAGCAGCCAGATCAAAAGGGTGTACAAAGACCCATGAAACCACAGAGGGGGAGGGAAGAATTGATGTAAGGGGGGTCCAGAAGGAGGTCCTGAAGGGAGAAGGGGTCCAGGAAGGTGAGTTTGAGCCAAACCTTCCGGAGTCTCAGATGGGCACCGTGACAGCTTGGGGGGGGGGGAGTGAGCGAAGCAATCTGCTAGATGAAAATCTCCACGTGCCTGGTAAACCAACCCTTCTGGCGAGCAGCTTCCTCACTCCTCTTCCACCCACTTTCTCCCCTTTCTCACAGCCTCCCCCACCCTTTTCCTGGAGAACAAGGACTAAGGCTACTGGTTCCCTTCCTAGAACGGATCGGATCGGTGTAGATAATAAAGGGAATATTAAACTTTGATCAAGTGAGATCAATTGCTCTGTTCTCCGTTTGAGAATAAAGAGAGCAGGTGACTCAGGTAAGGATGTGGTCTTGGGAATGGGGGTGAGAAACCACTGGGAAAGATGAAGTGAGGTCCAAGCAGGTGGGAAAAAAATGAAAATTTCTATTTCTACCTTCTAGTTTTGTCAACCCCAACACACACCTGTCTCTGCCTTCGTGTAGTTTCTCTTTCTCTCCCCCTTTCCCTCCCTCTCTCTCTCTACCCCTCTCTCTACCCCCTCCCTCTCTTTCTCTCTCCCCATCCCCCCCCCCAAAGTCTGGAAATTCCTTGTTCTCAAGGAAGGGAGTAGGCGGTCGTGTGGGGGTGGCAGCCGTGGGAGGAAAGCAACAGACCTCTCAACAGCTCTGGCTGCGGGCTGCGGGGGCGCTCTGGGCCTCCGGTAGGCCTGACAAGTCAAGGTTTTTTTTTTTTTTCAATGTATATATTTTTGAAACCAAATTTAGGGCTCTGATACAAAGCTACAGACACAGATAACACAAGTAGATGTAAAGAAATGCATAAGCTCAAGATATTGTCAATAGTCTGCTTAGCATTCTCTGCAGAGTTTTCATTAGTCATTGTATTTGATCCTCATGGCTTATCTTGAGAAAGCAAGCTATAAACACTCGGTAGTTTCACGCTCACACACAAGTTCGCATCCGGACCCATTCTGTTAGTAGTGGACAAGCCTCTTTCTGCAGGTTCGTGTCCTCGCCTTCGTGTCTCTGGTCAAACCAGAAGTCAAAGTCAGACTCTGCTAGTCCCCGTCCTCTTTTCAGGACCCCGGCCCCAGTCTTCAGTAAGTTGCTGCTCCCTCGCTCCACACCCGACTCTCCGGCCACCCCCTACCGCCCCACCCCATGGCCGGCTGCCTCCACACCCCAGGACTCGGCGCCGCCCAGGGGGCGGGTGGGAAGGGGGGCGCCCTGAGCCGAGGCAGCGTGGGAGGAGGATGTGCGTCACGGGGAGCGTGGGAGGGGTAGGGCGGGGGGCACGTGAAAACCCAGGGCCAGCGGCTGGCAGCCCAGACTCCAAAATAACCGGGGGGGGGGCCCTTGAGGGGGGAATCTGGGAGTACAGTCTACCCTGCCCTCTCCCCAGAAGGACTCTGCCCCTCTCCCCTCTCTACCATCCCTACTATGTTTAGTGTTGACGGGATACAGACAAGACTCTGAGCTACTGAAATCTCTTCTCCGTAGAGCACCCATCCCTCCACTAGAAACGGAAAGATCCCCACGCCAAGCCTGGAATGTAGAACCAGCCCCGGCCCACACCACCCACGCCTGCCGGGGCACGCCGCTCCCAACTGAGGAACAGCGGGGCGGAGCTGAGGTTTTCAACTAGGGGGACGTTGCCCGTGGCCAGTCCTCCCGGCTACCCACCGCCACCCTCCCATTTCCCCACCTCCACCCTCCCATTTCCCCAAGGCCTACACAGCCCCCGCCTGCCCACTTCCCCCTCCCAGCCCTCCTAGCCGTGGGCGAGTGTAATGGGAACCAGATGGGGCTAGAAGAAACGAGGGGGGTTGGGCTCCTCGAAGATGGTCCTCCTCGATGGACAGTCATGTCCCATGCTCCTGGCCTGCTCATCTTCCATTATACTTTCTGGAGAGGTCCGCTAACACACAACTCCAGAGAAGACAGCCTCATTTTCCTGCTTTGCTGCCCAGTCTCTCAAGCAATAGGGCTGGTCATCAGTAAATAGGGATGGGTTCCACGAGGAGGGGAAGGCAGGGTGTCCCCCTATTACTGCCCGACCTAACCGAATCTGACCTGTCTAATCGACGCTGGAGCAAGTGGTGGCCTCTAGTTTAACCCTCCCAGCTCTAGTTCCCAAACTTCAGGACCAACTTAAGAGGCAAGGGTGGAGAAGGCCTGGGTTTCTGAGAGAGCCCTCCTCAAATTTCAACTTCGGCGGAGGCCGGAGAAGGGTGGTGAGCGAGCGACCCACGGAATTCCTGCCGAGCACCGCGCGAGCAGGAGGAGCCGCACACCCGAAGCCTGCGCCAACTTTCCCCCCTGCTCACTTCTAGCGTCTACACGAACGGCGCGGCCGGCGGGAGGGCAGCGAGCGTCCATGTAGTTGTTTAGACGAGTGTGCACGTACGTGCACTCCTGTGCCTTTGTAGACAAGTGCGTGGTTGTGAAACTTCTCTCTCGGCTCAAAGGGGTAGGGGTGGTGGAGGGAGTAGGAATGTAGCCGGCGGGGCGCTCACGTGGGTATGTGGGCGCAGAGAGGGCCGGCTGTGCATCCGGCGTGGGCGGCACGGAGCGACCTGCCCCGCCCGCTGGGTCCCCAAGCTACCTCTCCACAGCCCGGCCTCGGTCACCTCGGTCCCCACCTCGGCGCCCCTACTCCGAGTCTCCGCCTCCGCCTCCCGCCCCACACCCCCCCCCCCGCCCCAGTCTCCTCCTCTCGGTCTCCGCAGCAGCCTCTCGGAGGCCCAGAGGCCCTGGCTCCCGCCCCCCGCCTCCGGTCCCAGCCCCCGGTTCTGTCCACGCCCTCCTCCCGCCAGCCCGGCAGCCAGCGCAGCGCCGGGCCTCGCTCCCCGTGCGTCCTGCGGGGGAGGAGGCGCGGAGAGGCGGCAAGCGCAGCCGGGGAGGTGGGGGCAGAGGCGCAGACAGAGGCGCGGAGGCTCGGAGAAAGAAGACGTGGAGGGAGGGACGGAGCCTGGACAGCGGCGGACCCGGGCCCGGCCGCGCGCGCCAAGCAAAGCGCAGCGCGCAGCAGACGCCGAGCGCTGAGAAGGGGTGGCCCGGGTGGACTCTGACTGTCCATGCACAGAGCGCCCTCTCCCACAGCAGAGCAGCCGCCTGGCGGAGGGGACAGTAGCCGCCGGACCCCGCAGTCCAGACTCAAGTTAGTGGGCAAAAGGAGGTGGCGGGATGTGGAGATGGGTGGAGCTGAACTGGGAATGGGGTCCGGAGGGTGGAGGTCGAAAAGAGGACATGGGGAAGCCGGATGGGGGTGGGAGGAGGAGACTGATGGAAAAGGGGGGTGATTCTTCGAATCAGGGGACCTCGGGAGCAAACAAAGAGCGGATGAAACTGGATATGAAGAGTACCACCTCATTCTCCATTCCAGATTTACTCCGTGGGCATGACCTGGCCTGTGAGCCCCCTGCAAAAAATGAATGCAGGAGTCCCCAAGCTCCAGGGGAAGCCCCGGAGCTGAAGCTGTCAGCAGAGCAGGCGGTGGGGGTGTTGAGCTGGGTGTCGTTGGCACCAGCGCATGGTCAGGAGAAGCTGGTTCCCCTGAGTTAAGGGGTATCCCAGAGGCTTAAACAGGCAGGGGGAGTAATACCTCAGGCGACCCTTGTCATCACCGATCCTTCAGTGATGGGGAGTTTCTGTGTGCACCCTTCCCTCCAGAGCCCTTGAGCTGCTCCCCGACTCCCTTGGAGATCTGGGTGGAAAATAAAGGAGCCGAGCGTAGGCGGGAGCCCCCAGGCGGTTTTCGCCCACAGACGCTGCCACTGTAGGAGTGTGTGGGAAGAACGTCCCTGGAGCAGAACAATTGAGGCGTCCCTCCCCTCCCCCATCCCTTGAGTTGCAGGGACGGCCTACTGAGGCAGTGGGAAAGGCCACACCAAAGGAGGGGGCAACTGAGAGGCACTGGGCGAGATAGCAGGGAAAGAAAGCAAAGGTGCATTAACACCCAACCCTTGGGAAAGTGGAGGGCAGAGGAGGAAGCGTCCCTGGTTTACGGAATGGAAAGCGAAGAAGGGGCCACACCCCTCCCTCTCAGTCCCTGGGCAAAGAGTAAACCCAGTAGTGGCCCTACTATCCTACATTCACTTTAGTGTGGAGTATTACTTTAAGTAGTGCTGAGTGTTTAGAGTGGGCCTTGAGGACTGTGGTGTTTTTGTGTTGGGGGTGGGGGGAATGTGTTTCCCCAAGCCAGAAAAATCAAATTCAAAGATTGACAGCTGTAGAAGGCACAGAGGCTTTTGGCTAGTCTGAGATAGCACCGGCATGGCTGTACCTCTGAGTAGTGCTCAGTTCTCAATATGCCAGCCTTGGGCACTGAGCACAGAGCATTCAGAAGAGGGAAGGGATGAGGGGGAGGCAGGAAAAAGGACAATTGTTAACAGGGGCCTTTGTACTCACTGCCTCTCATGCCCTTCCTCCTTAGGGCTAGTGCCACAGTCATGGCACTGCCTCGGACCCTGGGCGAGCTGCAGCTGTATCGCGTCCTGCAGCGAGCCAACCTCCTTTCCTACTATGAGACCTTCATCCAGCAGGGAGGGGACGACGTTCAGCAGCTGTGTGAGGCCGGTGAGGAGGAATTCCTGGAAATCATGGCACTAGTGGGCATGGCTACGAAGCCCCTCCATGTCCGACGTCTACAGAAAGCTCTGAGAGAATGGGCCACCAATCCAGGGCTCTTCAGCCAACCAGTGCCTGCTGTGCCTGTCTCCAGCATCCCACTTTTCAAAATCTCTGAGACTGCGGGAACTCGGAAAGGGGGCCTGAGCAACGGGCAGGGCAGCCCGGGCGAGAAGGCGGGCAGTGCCCGCAGCTTTAGCCCCAAGAGCCCCCTTGAACTTGGAGAGAAGCTATCGCCACTGCCTGGGGGACCTGGGGCAGGGGATCCCCGGATCTGGCCAGGCCAGAGCACTCCAGAGTCAGACGTTGGGGCAGGAGGAGAAGAAGAGGCTGGGTCACCCCCCTTCTCCCCACCTGCAGGGGGAGGAGTCCCTGAGGGGACTGGCGCTGGGGGGATGGCAGCTGGTGGGCCTGGGGGTGGTCCAGACCGCCTGGAGCCAGAGATGGTGCGCATGGTGGTGGAGAGCGTGGAAAGGATCTTCCGGAGTTTCCCCAGGGGTGATGCTGGGGAGGTCACATCTCTGCTGAAGCTCAATAAGAAGTTAGCACGGAGTGTGGGGCACATCTTTGAAATGGATGACAATGACAGCCAGAAAGAAGAAGAGATCCGAAAGTACAGCATCATCTATGGGCGCTTTGACTCCAAACGGAGGGAGGGCAAGCAGCTCAGCCTGCATGAGGTGAGGACCTGGGTCCTCTCCAGACTGCCCTTGTCTCTGAGAATTCCTGCGTTCTCCAACTCTGTCTCATTGGCCCTTTTCCACCCTAGTTGCTGACACCCCCCATCCCCCACACTCAGCCCCAGCTGCTGCTGTGCCTCCATCCTCAGCTGAGGAGGAAGCAGAGGTAGGGGGAGCACCCAGCTGAGCAGCTCTATGCTGCTCAGATACCCACAGAAATGAAGGAGGCCCTGGGCACTCACTCCCAGGAAGCTTTGTGTTGACCTCTGTCTTCTTCCTTCAGACAGCGCCTGTATATTATTAGAAGCAAGCATCCTTAGGACGGGCCTCCCTTCTTAGTAAAGAGGTGAGGCAGGCTGTAAAGGGAATCTGAATTCTGACAGACATATCCTATCCCCACAGCTGACTATCAATGAAGCTGCTGCCCAGTTCTGCATGAGGGACAACACGCTCTTACTTCGGAGGGTAGAGCTCTTCTCACTGTCCCGCCAAGTAGCCCGGGAGAGCACCTATCTGTCATCCTTGAAGGGCTCCAGGTGAGACCCCTTTCCCTGGGACCCTTCCTAAGTTGGAGTCCTGCCAAGGAGTCGGATCCTCTCACTTCCAGCTCAGGCAGCTCTAGGCCCGCTTCCCACCCACCTGCTTGTTTTTCCTCTTGCCTAGTCAACCAATCTGAGGCCTGGTCTTTCCTCCCATCTGTCTTCCATCCTCCCCCCATAATGACTGGGCTGGAGACTCCTATCCACCCAGTTTCCTTGCAGTGTTTTAAGTAATGAATGTTCCTTGGCCAGATTCTGTGCTCTGCCCATTCTGGGACCCTCCTGAACCTCAGCTTCCTTATGCTCCCATCTTTTTAGGCTCCACTCTGAAGACTTAGGAGGGCCACCACTAAAGAAGCTGAAACAGGAGGTATGTCTTCCCAGAGGGGAGGGTGTTGAACAGCCTGTCCAAACCATTGCCTCACTAGGTCCTCATTTCCTAATTCGGGGCATCCACAGGTTGGAGAACAGAGTCATTCTGAAATCCAGCAGCCTCCTCCAGGCCCTGAGTCCTATGCGCCCCCGTACCGCCCCAGCCTAGAGGAGGACAGTGCCAGCCTGTCTGGGGAGAGCCTGGATGGACACTTGCAGGGTGAGTATGCATTAAAGAGGTTTTTGGTGTTTGGGGTTTTGTTGTTTTGTTTTTTGTGTTGTTTTTCTGCCTTGGGAGGAGGTGGGGAGTGGGTGGGTGGGTTACAGGAGTGAGCCAGGACTCAGCTGCCTGGAACAGGGCTGGGAGGCCTGACTGGCTGGGGGCACAAAGGCCTATGGGTCTAACTGTGTGGTTGAGGGTGGGTTCCGTTGGCTGCAGCCCCCTGACCTGACCAGTGCCCATGCCCACAGCTGTGGGGTCGTGCCCAAGGCTGACGCCGCCCCCTGCTGACCTGCCCCTGGCATTGCCAGCGCATGGGCTATGGAGCCGCCACATCCTGCAGCAGACACTGATGGATGAGGGGCTGCGGCTCGCCCGCCTCGTCTCCCACGACCGCGTGGGCCGCCTCAGCCCCTGTGTGCCTGCGAAGCCGCCTCTCGCAGGTGAGGCAGCCGGCAGTGCTGTCCCGGAACACCCTAGCTACTCAGGCCCACACCTCGGTCCTCGTTTTCTGGAACCAACCAGGAAAGAGGGATACAATTGTCTAGAGAGGGCTGCAGAAGGGGCTCCAACTAGCCAAACCTTGAGTAGATTAGGCGAGGGTCACTTTGGGGATGTTCCCATTGGGAGGGTCAGACCCAGGTGCCGATCTGTGAAAAGGGAGCACAGGACAGAAAGAGGGATGAAGGTGAGCAAGAGTCAGCAGTGTGGGAACCCTGGCTGGAACTTCCTAATCCAGGAGGGAGGAGTCGCCGGGAGTTGTAGGGATAGGGTTCCCCAGGTTGGAAAGAGAGGAGCCCAAAGCTGGGCGCTTTGTGTGTGGTTAGGGAAGGAGTGGGCCGACAGAGAGGGCCGGGCAGCCGCTGGGCTGAGAGTGACGCAGCAGACAAAGCCACCAACCCTGGCTTGGTATTTTTAAACTGTGCGTGGGTGGGAGGTGGGGGCGGGGACTGGAAGGGGGGCTTTTCTTGAGGGAGGAGCCGGGAGTCTAGCTTCCTGTGTTCCCCCAGATTTGGCTACCAAAAACTGTGGGGCACTTGTAGGGGGTTTGAGGCCTGGGAGCCGGCCAGATATGAGTGGGGGTGGCTGAGCCTGGGGGAGGGGGAGGGGGAGGGGGAGAGGTCAGAGCCAAGCCGCCCCCGCAGCTCCTGACAGAACCAGAAATTCCAGCAGAGCAGAGGCGGGCGAGACAGAGACAGAGAGCTACACACAGCCAGAAGGGGAGGGGTCTGCACACACTTGGGTATGGACCCCCCTCCCATACACATGAAGTGGGCAGGAGACAGTAATTCAATATACTGAACTGTCTTGGCATCTTTCTGTGCCCGGCCTCTATTTGAATACATCTCTCTGCTCAGCCTAGACTGTCTCCTAACCTATGCCTTTTTCCTGCAGAGTTTGAGGAAGGGTTACTGGACCGGTGTCCCGCCCCAGGACCCCATCCCGCTCTGGTGGAGGGTCGCAGAAGCAGCGTGAAAGTGGAGGCCGAGGCTAGCCGGCAGTGAGAGAGTGGACTGGTGTTCTCGGACCCAGGACCAGCCTTCTGGCTCTCCCAGACTCCTCCACACTCAGTCTCAGAATCTAGTCACCACCCTAGAAGGATCCTTCTGCTGCCCTTCTGCCTCCCCATCTGCTCCATGGGCACAGGACTATGGGGCTTCAAGCAATAACAAGCAGGGGCCTGGCCAGAGGACACAGAGGGTGCTCAGTGCGCCCTCACCCGGCTCAGGGGCGTGGACTTTGCCTCCAGCCTGCTGGGGCTTTTCTTCCCTCATGCCGCACCTCCCATTCTCAGGGTGGTCACCAGTGGTGTGAGTACCAGGACTCCGCTTGGACCTGGGGAAGAACTTCCAAGGAAAGGTTCAGCCTAAAATGGCAATGTTCCCCCCCCCCAATCTGGGGGCCTTGGAACACTGGACCTCTCCTCTCCCCATCCCAATTTTTGTGCTTCTAGTTGTTTCTTTAGTTTAACAAGTGCTGCAGTTGGCCCGCCCATCCCTATCAACCCGCCTCTCCCAGTTGTCTCCCTCCTGTACTTTGGGGAGGTGCTCCCAGGTTCCTTCTGCCAGCCCTTTGGAGACCTGCCTTGGACCCTTGGACCCTGGGGTTCACCCAGGACTGCAGCACCTGTCAGCACTTAGAGCGTCTTTCTTTTCAGATTGTGTACAGTAGATTATTTATTTTGTTATTTTGGAATAAAATTTATTTTATGGCTTAGGATCCATGACACCACTCCCCCAATGTGAGAAAAATGGTTGCATGAGGTGTGAGAATGGAGAGAAGCCGGCAGTGGATGAAAAAATATACAGGAGAGGCAGATGCGGGGATGGACCAATGGGGTCCCACCACCCAGGGGGTTCACACAGGCCTTGTACCCCCACCCCTCTCAGCCCTCTGGCTCTGGGAAGCATCAGAGCCACTGAGCCACGAAGGCAGTAGCCATATGCTCTTGACACGGCCACGTAGTTCTACCCCAAAAGGCATGGCCAGCACACACCGGTGTCTTATGCAGTGTCTCAGCCTCTCAAGTGTTTTTTTGCACAGGCAAAAGCAGAGCTACATATTCTTTGTGACTATATAGTGAATGGGTGACATCTATAGGTTAACATGTCTCATAAACAAGTTACAGCACAGCTACACAGGAAGCGTGGGTCGTGGAACACCGTCTCAACTGTAACAAAGCTTCTATTTGGCAAGAATTTGGAGCTTTGAGGGGCACTCGTTTTTTAATCTGAGCAAAATTCTATCCAGCAATCACAAGCCTAGACCCTTCCTCTTCTCCCAGCATCTGCTGAACTGCTTCCTCATGCCATAGGTCTGTGCTGTCCCTGGCCTCTAGTGCCAATGTGCACACGTGTTTCCGTTTGTGTATCCTAGGCCCTGGCTCGGTGAACACACAAGCCTTTGATGCCTTAACCTGTGCTCACCTAACCCCTTTCCTGTCCAGCCTGTCGTGGTTTTCATTCTTGGGGGTCCTGTGCACAGGCATGCAGGGGCCTATCTCACTTTGGAGCCTCAACACTATCCCCCAAGTTCTGGAAGAGAGGACACTGGTGTCCTGTTGTGGTAGGAAAGAGTGCAGTGGTTCCCCACACTGTACATTCTCCCAGCGAATTCTTCCTGACCAAGGAAGAGCTGGAGATGGGAGGCACCTGCATTAGCAGATGTCCGGGGCAGGTCCGTGGAGACATTAGAGGCTCTGTCTCTGGGCTGGTCCAGCTGGGATCACCAACTGGGGTTGGCCCTCAGGTCCAGATGGGACATTGAGATCCCAGACTGCCCGTAAGGGGATGGCTGAAGGAGAGGCTGGGCCCCCAAGGACCCTCCTGTTTCCCCTTGGCCCTCAAGGAGAAGCTTGTTGAGATCCTGTTCAGTGGGAGGCAGCAGAGGAGGGAACATATCTTCCTCACTGAACCTGGAAGAAGGGAGAGATAGTGGAGTCACAGCGCCCACTGCCCCCAGCCCTTACTCCCAGACTGCCACTCACCAGTTGCTCTGGGGGAAACCTGCCACCTGCTGAGTTAGGCAGTTGTCATCTACCATGGTCACATCTGAGCAGAGCAAGGGTTCAGGGCTGGACACAGTATGCTCCTGAGGCTGACACTGCAGCAGGCCCCTACCAGTAACCAAAGGAGGAGATGAAGAGGAGGAACAGGGAGGTGAGGAAGGAGTAGAGAATATGGGATCAAAAGGGGCTTTGTCACTTACTGGGGCCGAGACTGGTCAAAGGGCAGGTTCATCTGACTCAGACTGGGGAGCATTTGTAGGTGAGACCTGGGAGCAGGAAGGAATAAACAGGAAAGAAAGTCAGGCAGAGGCAGGAATTGTGAAGTCAAGACCAATAAGGAAACAAGCTGCCAAGCCTTATCCTGACTTAGCTTCTCACTGACTGGCATTGCCCTGGGCAAGTCACCTCTGCTCTCTGAGCTCAGATTTCTCCCCTTTAGAAGGGGGGGGTGTGTGTGTGTGTGTGTGTGTGTCCAATTTCCAACATTTTCTTAGACTGAACTTCAGTGGCTCTCCTATCAACTCTACCCCATATCAACTCCTCGGAGGACAGATATACTTTAATTAAGAGCTAATGAGCAGCCAGGCGTGGTGGCACATGCCTTTAATTCTAGCACTTGGGAGGCAGAGGCAGGCGGATCTTTGTGAGTTCAAGGCCAGCCTGGTTTACAGAATGAGTTCCAGGACAGCTGGGACTACAGGGAGACCCTGTCTAAAAAAAAAAAAAAAAAAAAGAGCTAATGAGCATCTGAGTGTGACTTGGGGAAGATAAAGGTCTAGACCACTTCAAAAACAAACATTATTAAGATTCATCACAGCAGCTGAGGTGCATCTTAATGGTGGAACACACACAGCATATGATTATTCTGTAGCCCTGGGTTCAATCCCCAGCATGGCAATGAACAAACATTCATCTGACAACTGACAGTGGATTTCACAGGCAAGAGAAAATGCTAGCAACACTTGCTATAGGCCAGGTACTCTGCTCCACTCTAGACATATTATGAACTTGTTTAGTCCTCACAATAACTTTACAGGGATTATTAGCCCCCACATTACAGGTGAGGCACTGGAGGTTCAATGACCGGCCTAAACTTCGAAGGTAAAAGTACTGGAATTCAAACCCTGGCGACCTGAATTTTACAAGTCATTCCCTAAGTGGATGGAAGCTAGAAGTCAGCCCGTGCTGCCCTTCCCACAGAAGGCCCCCTAGAAAATGCAAATTCCTCCCAAACACCTACTGCTTGCAATAAGATGCTGTCCCTCCCCATCACAGGGATCCTCCATACCCTACTTACTCCTGAAAGGCTGACTGCACATTCATTGACTCTTCAAAGGAGTGGACTTGAAATGAGTGAGACTGTGGCGGGTATCTGGGGAAAGAAAGCAGACCCTCTGAACCAGCCCTTCTCCTGGCTTTCCCACGCCCTGCCTTGGAGAAGGAATCTCTTTCATGGTAAGGAAAATCCTCGTCTCAGCCTTCAAGGCCACTCTCCCAGCCAGCCGGCAATGCTAAAGGCCTGGGTACACAGACCAGCCTCTTTGTCTCTCAAGCTCCTTACGCCATATCCGAGCTGAGTTGCCTGGAGGCTTCAGGAGCCATTCCAAGATCATAAGGGGGCACCATGGTAGGCATCTGGGGCTCTGGAGTGGGAAGGGGCTCCCTAAAGAAAAGAGAGAGGAACAAGTGACTGACAACGGCCACTCCTTCCCACAGATAAACACTGGCCGGCGCCCACCGTCCACATCACCATGCTCACCTTTCCACAGTCATCTTGATGGTAGCAGGGACATAGCCCCTCCCGTCTTTCCCCATCTGTTCAGCTGTGGTGGGAAGGAAAGGAGAGCTGTGGAGTGCTCCTCTGTCAAGGAGGTGGGAAAGAGGAGGGGAGACAGGCAGGTAGAAGTGAGGCTACAAAAATGGGAGGGAAGTCAGAGATGACACACAGCAGGCAGAAAGAGAGATGCAGCTGGAAGTGGGGAAGAGGTGCGTGACAGGAAGGAATCCGAGCTGCCAGCTCACGCTTATAGTGGCTCCGGAAAGCCTCATCCTTGGGTTTCTTGGGGTAAAGGTTTTTCAGCTGAGCAAGATCCCGGATTCGGTCCCCCAGTGATCGAATGGATAGGTCTTTGGCAGAAAATGGCTGGATGTTCTCTATCTGTGGAACGCCTACAAGAAGAATAAGACCCTGGGTCTACTCCATGGTAGTCTACCCATGGGTCTTCCCCAGCCCTACCACAAGACCCATTCTCAATCTACCGTGGCAAGCAAGAGCAGCCTAGGGTGGATATCCTGCAAGAGGAGTCCCCACTGTGATGGAAAGTGGAAGTTTAGACCATAGGCAGAGGAAGATAAGTTGGACCTAGTGAAGAACTTCCTGAGGATCAGGCGGCCAATTAAGGATGGCCAGGATATTTCTTTCTCTAACTGCCAACTCACTGACCAAGAGAGCATAGGCATAGAAGCAGAGGGCTGGTTGGGGTGACCTCACCATCCTGACTCCGGATGACGTGGGCAATGGTGATGCCCCCAATCTCAGAGTCGCTAAATCGGAGGAGAAAGGTTCCATCTGGCTCATTGAGGAGAAGGCTAGTGACATACTGTTTGCTGATGAAGCCGATGATGAGCCTGGTCAGGAAAAGAAGACAGGGGTGTGGGCACTGAGTGTGGAAGGGAGCCACAGGTACAGGGGCTTGGCCTCCTGGGGTTGGGACTCACCGATCTGACCAGTAGCTCCGGAGACAGCGTTTAGTGAGGTCCAGGACACCATCAAACCACTGCCAAAAAGTGAAGCCTCGGCCCAGCAGGATCTCCTGAAGGATGGCAGGAGGCGCATGAGTGAGGAGGGGATGTCCAAGCTGGAGTCTGATTATGGTAAGCATGGGGCTATGAGAGTTAGAGTCAAGGGCTAAGGACCAAACTGGACCTGAGACCCATCAACGATAACTGCCAACTCACTAACCATATGTTGGGCACTACTTCAGACCTTTCCATGTATTAATTTATTTGATCTTTCTTGAGGGAATTACTGTAATAATCATATGGGTAGAGATACATTCCAGAGGATAATGATTGTTGGCTATGACTGTCATGTTCCCTGTTCCTGTTCAGTAACATGACACATTCCCCGGTGTCACATGAACTTCTCTCTTGTTTTTTGTTATTTGTTTCAAAGAGAGCAGTGAGGAAAGACCTAGAGCCTAGAGGGGAGAGAGAGGAAGGCATTGTCCCAGAGGAAGTGACTTTGGTACTGTCTTGGTTGCTGTGGATGATGACTACCAAAGGCAAAGAGAAGTTCTCCTTCTCCCTCTGTAACTGATTCAGTCCTACCCACCTCATTTTGGAGGCAGGAAAATACAGTAGCTAATATTAAGTCAGAAATGCAAGGCTCCTGCTGGGCATCGTGGCTCATGCTGTAATCCCTGTACTTCGGAGGCTGAAGCTGGAGGCTCTTGAGATCAAGGCCAGCCTGGACTATACAGTGGGTTTGAGGTCAGCCTGAGCTACATGGCAAGATCCTGTCTCAAACAAAAGAAATCCAGGGTTCCATCCTACTTGTGTCGCCCTTACTTGCAGTGAGTCCTTGGGTCAGCTATGGAGCCTCTCTAAGCTTAGGTTTGTCATCTGTAAAATGAGGATGCTGTAAAACAGCACCTGCCTGAAGGGGATATCAAAAGGATTGTGTGAGATAACATACATAAAGTATGAAACTGTGCCTGCCAGGCAGTCAGCAGTCAGCATAGGGCCCTGTGAGATTTCACCCAGACTTTGTAATAGAAACTATTTTCATAATGGGTCAAAGTCATTTCTTTGAATCAGAGTTCTGTTTGCCAACAATTTGAGTGAATCGTGCCAGTCTCTGCTAAAGAGGAAGGACAGAGAGAGCATCTCCAAACCTTGAGGGATGCAAACTAATTCAATTTCCAGGGTGACCCTCCAGGACGGAAGGGTTTTTCTGCCTGGGCCACAACAGAGGCCTTTTTGATGGACATGTGGCAGGGGGCACTGTGGAGAGCCTATCTCTGAGCAGAGTCTTGAGATCCTATCTCTAGGTGGGTCTTGAGTGCTCCAAAGGGGACGATCTTGGGGTAGGAAATCCAAAGAGCAGGAAAATGACCTTGTTGAACTGTGACCAGGACACAGAACGGTGCTGGAAGGCTTCCATGCTAAGGCTGTTGTCGTTGAAGATCTTCTGGGCCAGGAAGAGGAAGTGTTCTGGCAGTAGTCCCCGGTTGGTCCCCACCTCAGCCATGAACTTGAGGTTCAAAGTTTCACACATTTTCTCCCAAGGTACTCGCTCAGCCACCACAAAGGGCACCCGGTCCTGGGCAGAAGACAGAGAGAGAGAGAGAGAGAGAGAGAGAGAGAGAGAGAAGGGGTCTCAGGCTAGTCTTGCCCTGGTGACCTTCACCCTTCCCACCTCCTTGAGCCGGTCCTCCTTGGCATTGTCCTCTGAGCTGCCTCACAAACAGCGCTTCTCAGGGGTCATTTCTGTGCCATGGTATATGGCAACACCATAAAGACTAGCATGGAAAGAAGTCAAAAGCACAAAAGCAGACCCACAAGAAAGACATAAAGTGATATGCATTTGAACATGCCTGCCACCCACCCACAGCCAGGACAGGCCCTGAGAACCCACCCTGCCCCCATCTCCCACTCCGGACCTTTCCTTACCATCTCAGAGAAGGCATTGTCCCACAGGATGGTGGCCTTGGCATTGTTGTCTTGGTTGCCATGGACGATGACCACCAGAGGCAGAGAAAGGGCCTAAGGGGTAAAAAGAAGAGTTTCTTCTTAGAGGACCCAGAGGTGTCCTCAGAGAGCTGGCTCTGAGTGTTCAGGGGAATTACTGGTTCGCAGGCCGTAGTTAAAAACTGGCAAGATGTCACTAAACACTTTCTGAAGCTTAGTGAGAGGTTTCAGTGTAAAGAAGTGGTTACAAGTCAATATTATGAAAGCAGACTTCCAGGGCTCAAATGCCAGTCCCAATGCCAGTAGCTATATGACCTTGGCCAACTACCAAGTCTGGGACCCAATGACTTTATCCATAAAACAAAGCTAGTAATAGCTTGCATCATATAATGTTATCCTAGAAACCAAACTGTGTTTGTATGTCACTGAAAACAGTGCCCTCTTCTTTAAAAAGTTCTTAATGTATGTGCATATGTGTGTATGCAGTGCATGTGTGTATCACTTATGAGTGCCCCCTGATGTACAGGAAGTACTTGATAACAAGTTAGGTTCAGGTATTGGGGGCATGGGAGTACTGCCTGGTGTGCCCGCACTTAGGAGGCTAAGACAAAACAATTAAGTTTAGTGTCAGCCTGGGCTACAGAGTGACAGCCTATCTTAAAAGAGAATGGAGGGGGGAGAGGAAGGAAGGAAGGAAGGAAGGAAGGAAGGAAGGAAGGAAGGAAGGAAGGTCAGTAAGATGGCTTAGTGGGTGACAGTGCTTACCGAGTAAGGCTGGTGATCTGAGTTCCAGCCCCAAAACTCTGGAACCCAGATAAAGATGGAAGGAAAGAAGACTACCAAGGGCTGTCCCCTGACCTCGTGTGTACACCATGGCATGCCCACACAATAATGATGATAAAATTGAAAGAAAAGGAGTTCGAAGTCAACCTAGACTATATAATAAGACCCTGGGTTTTTGTTTTGTTTTGTTTTGTTTTGTTTTTTAAAAAAAGAACAAAACATAAAGAAACTTGGCTGCCACACACACTGCCCTGGAGAGTCTCCTGGCCTCGCTCCTCCCTGCTCTGCCTGGACCCAGTGTGCTATCCCAGACACGTGAGACAGTCAAGAGGGACAGTCAGGGCTCTGTGTGGCATGGCAGAAGCCATGGTTCCAGTCTGCACCAGGACTGGGGTCCGTGCTCACCTGGAGCTGGATGGGGGTTTTGTTGGAGCCAAGCATGAAGCTAGTGGAGAAGAGCACAGCACACTTCTCCTCAGTAACAGACTCAGTTCCCTTCCGCTCACAGCGCTTGATTTTCTTCAGGAGCTGCCAGGCAGAGGACAAGGGGGCAGGGGTGAGGGTGAGGGAGTGTGAGGAGAGGACAAGGGGGGCAGGGGTGAGGGCGAGGGACTATGAGGAGAGGACAAGGGGGGCAGGGGTGAGGGTGAGGGACTATGAGGAGAGGACAAGGGGGGCAGGGGTGAGGGTGAGGGACTATGAGGAGAGGACAAGGGGGGCAGGGGTGAGGGTGAGGGAGTGTGCGGAGCTGCCAGACTCCTTTCTTTCCTGCACCCTGCAGCGTCTCACCAGGTTCTTAAACAAGGCAGAACAGCAGTTCCCAGGAATGCTGTTTTCCAGGGGCACGGTGTTGTTCATGATCTCCCCTGTGCTCTCCCTGCCAAAGGAGCCACAGTGTGAGCAGCCTCATCCTGCTGGGCCCGGCTGGTGAGGAGCCTGCTCTCCACTCTCCACGACCCTATTTGAAATCTCTCTCTCTCTCTCTCTCTCTCCCTCCTCTTCTCTTTTTCTTTCCTCCTTACCCCTCCCCTTCCTCCCTCCCTCCGTCCCTCCCTGAGTTTTCTCTCTCTCTCTACACACACACACACACACATACACACACACACACACACACACACACCATTTATATACATGCTAAGCACATGTTCTATCACTAAGCTACAGCCCAAGCTTCCTGTTGCTTTCCTTAAACTACTACTATAACAGTAGCAGTAGTAGTAGTAATGATGGGGGCACTTGTGAAGTCAGTTAGTTCTCAGTTCTCTCCTCGCACCTTGACGTGGGCAGCAAGCACCTTTACCCACTGAACCATCTCATTGCTCCCACCCACTTCCTGGTTTGGGTTTTGTTGTTATGTTGTTTTGGTTTAGTTTTGGGTTTGGATTTTTTTTTTTTTTTTTGGGATGGAAGCCCCTGACTCCTTTCTGCTTTTCATTTGCCAGTTCCATCCACTCGAGGACAAAATCAGGTCTTCCTAGACCAGGCTTCCCTTTTTTTAGATAGGTTCTCATTATGTAACCTTGCCTGACCTGGAACTCTCTAGTAGACCAGGCTGACCTCGAACTCACAGTGATCTACCAGACTTTGCTTCCTGAGAGCTGGGATTAAAGAGCATGCACCAGCACACCCAAGCCATTCTGGAGTGTTTGAGGGAGAAGTCCCCATCTTAGCCAAATCCTGATGAATCTCTCTGACGGGGTCAGTCCCCTTCTTCTGCCTTAACTACTCATTGTCTCCACATTCCAGAGGCCTCTTTCCCTAACCCTAAGCTCTTCGCGGTGCCGTCTCCAGCACTTCTTGCCTCCATCGCCCCATCATTCCTTTTCCAGCCCCAGGCCCAGTCCAACTTACACTCCAGCCCCAGACCCCTGGGACAGGCTTAGTTCTCTAGCCTGCTTCTCTGTCACCATGTCAGCCCTGACCAGTGGAGGCTTAGCTGAGGTCCCCAGAAACCGCAGGCCCAGCAGGAACCGAACTCCAGCCTGGAACTTAGTCTGAGTCTTCAGAACCTGGGGAGGCTGCTTTTCCACCAAGAAAGAGCTGGGAGGAGTGAGGAGACAAACGGGAGTTAGGGTCTGGGCCCCTCCAGGTGGCTGCCCCACAGCTCTAACCCCTCACTCCTTGGGGTCTGCTTGCAACCAGGCAAGGCTCATGGGGCATACCTGGTCACAAGGGTTCGCAAAACTTCATCCAGCCGGCTCATCAGTGATGCCCGGGTAGTAGGCTCAAGCTCCCCGCCAGCTGCTCCTACCTCCTGCTGCAGCTGGGAATAGATGTCCACTAGGCTTTCACACCTGAGG
The DNA here is from genome assembly GCA_009823505.1 of Rhizomys pruinosus. NCBI lineage: Eukaryota > Metazoa > Chordata > Mammalia > Rodentia > Spalacidae > Rhizomys > Rhizomys pruinosus. Next base: position 769,834 of record VZQC01013061.1, on the reverse strand, counting down.
CCAGGACAGTGGTCAGAGAGCCAGAATTCAGGCTGTCTTCTCCAACCCAGACTCCCTCCCCGAGCCCGGGGAGAAGGTAAGATATTGCATTTGCAAAAAGATAGTAGATGTGGTTGCAAGGCACCTGCTGTGAAGTGGGTTCTGCCCTGGCTTTGGATGGGGAGGCTTATTTTCAGGGTCTAGATTCCCTGTGGAGACCCGGCTGCCTCTTTCTAGGATTCTAGCTAAGGCACTGATATTATTTTAGAGAAAACTGGAAAATGCCATCATCTAACAGACCAAATAGAAAGAAAGGCTCCCCAAGCAAAGTGTGGTGGCTCATGTCTGGGATTCCAGCACCTGGGAGGTTGAGGAAGGGTTACAATGAGGTCAAGGCCACCCTAGGTTACATAAGTCCCAGAATGTTCTGGGCCACGTTGTTCTATTCCAGAAAAACAAACAAAAAGCAAAAAGTGAAACCAGTCTCCTCATTCCTTTGGGCATGGGCCTGAGGAGAGAAACATAAGTGGGTGGTCCTCATCTTGTAACCCCTCAACTGAGATACTTGTGGAAGATGTGAATGAACAGCCTTGCAGGAACACCACAGCCTGGCAGGAGCACAGCCTTGCAGGAGCACAGCCTTGCAGGAGCACAGCCTTGCAGGAGCACAGCCTTGCAGGAGCACAGCCTTGCAGGAACTGCTTTCTCTGAGTCTGGGCCCACTTCAAAGCCCTCCCACTCAGCTTCCTGTCTCACACACCTGTGTATGGTCCAGCAGGGGCGCAGGTCCCCACCCTAGCGTGCCCCCCTTTCCCATCACCCTGTCCTAACCTCTCCTGCAGTGCTGCTAGGCTCTCCTCAAACGGCGCACCATTCCCTGCCAGCTGCTGCTGCCGTTTCCAAATCTGGATCCTCTTCAGCACCAAAGCCTGGGCAGCCTCCAGGTCCCCCACAGTCCCCTGCAGCATTGTGGCCAGGGCCTAAGAGCAGGGAGGGGCTTGAGCCAGAGCCACATATCATCTCCTTCCCCAGTTCTTCCTCCCCTCCTTGCCATTCCCCCCTTATCTCGGTGTCTCTGTCACCCCCACCGGAGCACACTTCTCCAGCACTCGCTTGTTCCTTACTTCTCTTGTTCCAGTCCCATTGGCAGGAGTTCCTCTCAAGCTTCCCACTTGGAAGCTTGACGCTGAGGACAAAGGCAGAAATCGGGGATGCAAAGAGAATGGAAGTTCGCTTATGGGTGAGGTCCAAGAAAGGATCACTCCCACACCCTCTCCAGAACCCTCTCAGGAGTCCAGGTCCTGGAGCCCACCTTGGGCGGCCTCTGTCCCCTGCTGCACAGCTTCTCGGAGAAGACGAATCTCCCCTGCTTGGTGCTGCAGTCTCCGAAGTGCTGTGGTGAACTTGAGTTCTTCCTGCTTCCAATGAAAGGCCGCTGGCAAGTGGCGGAACTGTGCACGGGAGGGTCGGACCGGGAAGGTCGGACCGGGAAGTGGATCCTCTGCCCGCTCCTGTCTACTGCCTCCACTCTGCTCTGTAAACGTAGGCTCCTTCCCTGTTCTGCTTCCCCTCTACCTTTTGGCAGTCCTTCCAAACCTTCTGGAATTCTCTGGGAATAAGACCTAAGACCTTTCTCATGTCAAAACCAGTTCCTTAACCTTTGTTCTGTCTGAAGCCCCCGTGAGCTTGGTTTGGGGTTCACTCTAACCCAGGCACTTCCTTTGCTCATCCTGAGCCTAGACCACTGACTCTTCCGAGTTTCTTACGGCCTGGGCTAAAGTCCCAGAGAGTTGAATCAGGATGGGAAATAGAGTGTCACAGTACCTCTTCCACAATGGCTTTTTTCTCTCCTTGAAGTATTTGTCTGAGAGTGGCCACCAGCTTCAAGGGGTCCCTCTGATATACGCTCTAGAATAATGAAGGTGATCAGCGGTTAGCTGGCTCTTACCCACGTCCTCCTTCCCCCTCCCACTGCCGGGCCTCTAGCCACATGCACACTGAACAAGAGAACAACTGTAGGTTCTGAAGTTCTCGTGCATTTGCGTGTTTTTAAAACCTGATTTACATGCTGGCTAGCAGGTAGCCACAGGAATACCATTTTGCTTCCAGTACCCTCTACCATCCAACCAGTGTTCTTCCAGTATCCAGTGATCTCTGGAGCTCTGCCTGGCCCACATCGCAATCTTATTTCCTCCCCTCCTCCTCACCTCCAAGGTGCTGATGTACTGCAAGGTGGTGCTTCCTTTCCCCTGCTCTCCTGCAGAGGCCTGAAGGCGCTGGACAGTGGCTGAAAGCAGGGCACTCGCCATGCTGTAGCAGAAGGCATCTGAGCCAACCAGGAACTCCCTGTGGGGACATCAGGATGAAGCTGCCCCAAGCCACGGCTTCCCTAGTGACCCTCCGTCCTCCAGCCAAGACTCAGTGGTTGCTTTCCCTCTCCTTACTCTCCAGATGGATCCTCTCATGCCACCACCCATGCCCCCTTGGTCCTCAGTCTCCCACCTGTTAGAAGTGCCCCTGCCTCAGCTCTGACTTCTCCTTGCCTCAGCCTTCTAAGAGATAGAGTGTCCACATGTCAACATGTATGGCCTGTCTTGGTGGGTCACAGACTCCCACCAAGTCTAGGCCACTATATGTGGATGGTCAAGACTTCGGTTCTGAATTCCATTAGCAAGAAGGGTTCTAAAAAGAGGGAAGATATTTAAGGGCGGGCACGGAGCAGTAGGACTCACCATGGCTGGTTCTCCAGCCAATCACCCAAAAGATGCCGTAGGTGTTGGGGAAAGTCAACATAGAGCTGTTTCAGTTTTTCTGGGGACATCTTGGAAACCAGACTCCACAGAGACATCATCTGGGATGTGGAGGGTGCCTGAGAAAGAAGACCAAGGCCACTTGAACAGGTTCCCAAGAAACTTGGCCAAGTTTTGGGGGCAGCCCCAACCCTTCTATAGATGGCCTTCCTAGGAACTTCATTCAGTCTTGTTGGACCTAGAACACTGAGCCTCTCCTGAGCTTCAAATTCTTTTTAGTCTCTCACGGCTCAAGCAGAAATTTGAGAATTTAGTTAAGATGGGAAGTGGGTTATCACAATACCTCTTCCATAACAGCTTTTTTCTGTCATTTGACCATACCCACTGTCAGGGTACCTCCAGCCACAGACTCCCTTGGTCAGTGCCCAAAACGGGCAACACCTTCAGTGGTAGATGTGGGTGAGCCGAGCCAAAGCCAGAAAAGTGGGTGACAAGACCCAAGACCAGGGAGAGAGCAGGCTCAGAGAAGACAGACCATGACTGTTGCCGCTCTGGACCTGGCTTGGTTCTGGGAGTAAGGACAGACTCTGAGGACCTTGATCTTCTCATCTGTGAAATGTGAGGGCTGGATGGAGAACTTTCTAAACTTAAACAAAAATAGTCTGGCTATGTTGCCCAGGCTGCTCTTGAACTCCTTACCTCAGCCTCTCAAGTAGTGAGATTACAGAGACATGCCAGTAAGCTTTTGCTCTTCCTAAACTTCAGAATGCACGAAACGACTTTAATTTTTAGTAAAGCTGTGATTAGAACCAGAGCCTTGTATATGCTAGTCTAGTGCTCTGACCTACCTACATCAGAACAACTTCCTATGTAGCTTAGGCTTTGAACTATTTTTTTGTGTGTGTGTGGTCTTTTCGAGACAGGGTCTCCCTGTAGCCCCAGCTTTCCTGGAACTCACTCTGTAGACCAGGCTGGCCTTGAACTCACAAAGATCTGCCTGCCTCTGCCTCCCAAGTGCTAGGATTAAAGGCGTGTGCCACCACACCCAGCAGGCCTTGAACTATTTTTAAAAAATATTTTTATTCATTTTTATTAAAGTTTTTTTTATTATTTTTTATGTGTATGAGTGTACTGTCTATATGTAGGTTTGTGCACCCGTGTCGTGCAATGCCATGGAGGTCAGAAGAGGGCGTTGGATTCCCCTAGAACTGGAGTTAAAGACGGTTCTTAGCCGCCATGTGGGTGCTGGGAATCGAACCCCGGTCCTCTGCAAGAGCAGTCGGTGCTCTTAACCGCTGAGCCATCTCTCCAGCCCCTCTATTCCTTTATGCATATGAATGTAGTGCCTGAATGTATGTAAGTGCATCCAATGTAGTGCCTGAATGTATGTAAGTGCAGCTGAGGAGGTAAGAAGATGACAGCAGATTTCCCTGGAACTGGAGTTACAGTTAGCCCAGGATGCTGGCAACTGAATCTGGGTCCTCTGAAAGAGCACCCTTTTTTTTTTTTTTGGTCTTTTCAAGACAGGGTCTCCCTGTAGTCCCAGCTCCCAGCTGTCCTGGACTCACTCTGTAGACCAGGCTGGCCTTGAACTCACAAAGATCTGCTTGCCTCTGCCTCCCAAGTGCTAGGATTAAAGGTGTGCGCCACCACGCCAGGCCTCGAAAGAGCACTCTTTTTAACAGAGTCATCTCTCCAGCTCTTTTTTTTTCTTGGTCTTTTTGAGAGGGTCTCCCTGTAACCCCATCAGGGCTTGAAGTCCCTATATAGACCCAGCTGGCCTTAAACTCAGAGATCCACCTGCCTCTGCCTCATGAGCACTGGGATTAAAGGCATGTGCCGCCACACCCAGCCCTGGCCTTGAACTCTTGATCCTCCAGCATCCACCTCCCAAGTCTTGGAACTACAGACATCTACCACCACATCTGGCTCATAGTTTTTAATGTAATCCCAATATCTACAGAGGACATTCTCCAAGACATTGTGGAGATCCCTGAAACCATGGATACTGTCTAAAACAACAAAAGCAGGTAGTATTTAACCTTATATTATATTTTCTCCTATATATAGATCTATGCTAAGATTTAATATGCAAATTATGCACAGAAAGAGATTAACAATAATAAATAAATTACCATACGTTATAATAAAAGTTGTTTAAAATTCATGAATTGGGGCTGGAGAGATGGCTCAGTGGTTAAGAGCATCGACTCCTTTTGCAGAGGACCTGGGTTCAGTTCCCAGCACCCACATAATGGCTAACAACTGACCATAACTCCAGTTCCAGGGGACTCTATACCCTTTTCTGACCTCCACAGGCATTGCACAACACAGGTGCACTGACATACATGTAGGGCCTTCATATACATAAAATATTAAAAAAATAAAATTCACAAATTTCTTTTTATGGTATTTTCTATGTAATATTTTCAGAGTTTGGTAACTAAAATCATGGAAAGCAGAACCATAGACAGGGTAGGGTGCAAAGCTGAAGCAACTGTGTTGAAGGCAAGCTCGGATGACAGGAACTCCACCGGATATACTTCTCCTCTCTTTACCTCCTGACCCCAACAGTGTCCCTTGAAACCTCTCAAAACTCTCAAGCACTATAAGGAAGGCAATTTAAAAGGCACCAGGTTAGAGTTGAGGATGAAACTCAGTGGTAGACTGGCAGCCTAGCATTAGTAAGGTCCTAGGCTCAATTCCCAACAATGCAAAAATCACCAAGCTAGATGATGAAGATAACAGCTTATCAGTACACTGATAACAGCTACTGTTTTTTACACATTTGCTCCATAGCATGTATCCCAGTCAGTACATTACCTCACTGGAACCTCATAAGTGTGTGTGTGTGTGTGTGTGTGTGTGTACACAGGGCCTCATGCATGCTATACAAGTGCTCTATAACTGGGGGCTGGAGAGATAGCCTAGCGGTTAAGAGCACTGACTGCTCTTGCAGAGGACCGGGGTTCGATCCCCAGCACCCACATGGCAGCTAAGAACCGTCTGTAACTCCAATTCCAGGAGAACCCCAAATCCAGGGGAATCCGAGACCCTCTTCTGACCTCCGTGGCATTGCAAGACATGGGTGCACAAACCTACATGCAGACAGTACATTCATACACATACAGAAATAAATAAAATTTAAAAAAAAGTGCTCTATAACTGAGCTACATCCCCTGTCCCCTCACAACAGTTGTTTGAGACAGGGTCTCCCTGTAGCCCCAGCTGGTCTGAAATTGAAATTTAGACCAGGTTGGCCTTGAACTCACAGAGATCCACCTGCCTCTGCCTCCAGAATGCTGGGATTAAAGGCATGTGCTGCCACACCCAGCTCACAACAGTGTTTAAAGTATATAATTATCCCCTTTCTTTTTTTTTTTTTCTTTTTCTTTTGTCTTTTCGAGACAGGGTCTCCCTGTAGTCCCAGCTGTCCTGGAACTCACTCTGTAGACCAGGCTAACCTTGAACTCACAAAGATCCACCTGCCTCTGCCTCCCAAGTGCTAGGATTAAAGGCGTGCGCCACCACAACCGGCAATTATCCCCTTTCATGAATGAAAAAACTAAGGCCCCAGGAAGTTCTCTAACCTGTCCAAGGCCACTAGACAAGGAACTGAAAATCAGGCTCTGAGTCTTTATGGGGATAAATCACTACACTGTAAAAATCTCATCATCCTAAGAAAAGAGAGGATGTGAGGAGATGGATGGGTAAGGGAGGACCAGAGAGACCAGAGAAATGATGGGGTTAGCCAGCCTGGAGTGAAGACCTCAGAGGGGCAAGGAACCTAGAGGGCCAAAAAAAAACCAAAAACAGACGAAGAGAGGATGAGAGAGGGAGAGAGAAAGAGAGGGAGAGGGAGGAAGAAAGAGTAAGAGGAGGAGGAGGAGGAGGAGGAGGAGGAGGAGGAGGAGGAGGAGGAGGAGGAAGGGGAAGCAGGAGAGAGGTAGCTCCCCGCTTCCCTAGGGCTTCAGGGGGCGCTGGGTAGGTCAGTGGCTTCCCAGAGGCCTCTTGATTTTACGTTTCTCATAATGTCCCTCTCCCAGAGAAGAGGAGGAAGATGGAATGGAAGCTCCCTGGGTCTACCCCAGTCCAAGAACCCCACGTCCTCTTGTCCTTTAAGGCTCTCAACGCCCCAGCGTCTCCAGGAGGACGGAAGATGCCCCTTCTCTGAACATTCCCACCCCAAACCCTCTTGCCCTTCCCTCCCTGACTCCCAAAGCCACCTTTGATCAAGATCTCCACCAGGCCTTGAACCCCTTGGGGTGGGGCCCCTTATGGACCCGTATTCAGACAGTTTTCAAATTCAAGGGAAAATGCCATAGTTCTCCGTTTCTCTCAGTCTCTAGGGTTAGGAGATTCTAGACCTCTGACCCAAGATCTACCCTACTGGGTACTAGAGAGACTTCCAAGCCATAAGCAGCTCCCATTTCCTCTACGTCCCCTTTACTGACTCAAATCCCGTCCTTCTGACTTTCTAGACTTGACCAAAAGGCCACATTTCTTCCCTGCCCAACCCATAACAACGCTGGCTCTAAGGCGACCGGGGCACCTTTTGCTTTCACTCCCCAGCGAGGCAGGGAGGAGACACCGGCCAGGGGCGGGGCCAGCGTTCCCTCCCCGACCCCCACCCCCGACGGCTGGGGGAAGCCCGACGGTCCTAGGCGATCCCTGGTGGAGCGAGCCCCATTCCTATCCCCCTCCTCCCCTGCATTCCGAATCCACGGCTCGTGGGACCACGAGACCGATAATCAGAAGGGCTTCTCAGAGTTTTCCAACGTGTGAATGTGGCGGGGGCGGTGGGGGCGGAGAAGGGAGTAAGGAGGTGGAGCCAGGTCAGCACGAGGAGGGTTAACCCCAAGGCAGCAGGCTCGCTCGCGGGGAAATCTCAGCGACTCCTGCAGCCACGCCAAGAGCACTTTGAGGGGGAAATTCCCCCTCCCCGGGGCACCATGAGGTCGACATCCAAGGCTCGCTCGTCCTCCAGCCACACCCTGAACCAAGGCGGGCGGCAGAATCGGGGTTGGATGGGCCCACGGCCCTCCAGCATCAGCCCTCTAGGGAGGGGCAGTGCGACCCCCCACCCGGAGGGCAGAGGACCCTCCTTCCCCTGCGCCCCGCGTCTTCTCACGTCCCTGGAGGGGTAGGGCTGAGGTTAGGGAAAAGTGACGCGATGGAGAGGGGAGTGTGGAGGCCTGCACCCACTCCGGAGTCCTTCGAAAGTTGGAAACTGCCAAGACCCGGTGCCACCAGCTACCAACGGCAGCGGAAACAATTTTCTGGGGACCCACCGCCCTGCCCAGGGGAGGATCCGAAAGGCCCCATAAGCCCCCCGCCGTTCCCTCCTCGCAGGCATCCCCTCACCTGGGCAACCCCTCTGCCGTCGACTCCCTCTCTCAGTGGGCACTGCCAGGCCCCATGGGTCTGTAGCTGTTCAGCGAGTTCGGGGCTGGCCTTAGAACCCAGTATTCTCTCTCTCTCCCCTCTCTCTCTCTCCTCTCTCCTCTCTCTCTCTCCTCTCTCTCCAGGCCTTCCTCTTCACTGTAAACCCTGGCTGCCCTAGACTGCTGTTTCCGGTTTCTCTGTCTACCCAGGTCCCTCCCTGGAGCTCTGACGACACAGAGAAGAGAAAGTGGGCTGGAGGAGGAAGAGGAAGAAAGTGGGGTGAACATGTATGCCGCCTGTGCTTGATGGGGAAGCACGCAGTGGAGAGGGCAAAGCTGGGGCTGCCTAGAGCTTGGCTGGAGGAAGCTGACCCCCACATACTGTAGCCCCCTCAAAACTGATCCGATTTTCTCTGGAAAGTCACTTCATGGCAGGGAGAGCCGTGCACCCCAAACTGCCTACAACACAGACTTTCTGAGGGTCAGGGCTGGGACCCTAGGGACTGCGCTTTGCGCCACGGAAGCAAACCCACTGGGCTGTGTGCTCCCCCCAGTGGAGGACCCTGAGAAGCCGCCAGGAGCCAGAGGCCTTCGGCCACTGCTAGGATCACCTCCCTCCTAGCAGGCGGGAACGCCTTAGAGGTCCCGTGACGTGAACGACAGGAGGCGGGGGAAGGGAACACTCGCTCAAAATTCTCGAAAACTCCAGGAGTCACTCGAGGAAGAGTGCTCCTCAAAGGGTACCTACCACTCCTCAGACCCTAGAGACAGCCAGCACCAGCTGAGGGCCGCGTAGGGATTCCCAAACGGCAAGTGTGCCGATCTGCTGTGCAGCCTTGGCAAAGTTCCTATCTGTTTCTGGGGTAAACAGAGACACGCCCCAAAACAAACATGTGCAACCTCTCTAGCCACAAGACTACACATACACACACACACACACACATACACACACACACATACACACACACACACACACGTACTGACCAGCTCACACGCATGTCAGCACCCAGAGCTACTTAAGTCAGGAGGTCGCACGGTGTAGGCACACACACACACACACACACACACACACACACACACACACACAAACACGGCCTTGCCCACCTTCTGAGTCACCATCATCACTGGAGGATTATTCTGCAGTTTTTTCTGTAATTAGAGCTAAAGTAGAACAAGGGACCTAGTAAGGCATTCAAGCTCCCAAACAAGGTGATGGAGATACCGGTGGAAGGGCGGTGTCTGGGGGTGGGTGGCGGCGGTCACTGTTGCAGGTTGGAGGAATGTTCGGCCCTCACATTCTCCCCGTTCTAGGGCTGGGCTGAATGGCAAAGTCAGGCCTATGCTGCCCCCTAGTGCCTAAACTGATTCCTCACTGCGCATCCATGTGAACTATACGTGAGGCACAGGCAGAACCAAGCTGCAAAGTACACCAGTGACAATCCTGGACTCTGGACAAGGGCTATTTGGGTTCAAGTGCAGCCAGTACTGATAATTGCACGATTCTGAGTAACTGTAAAATGGAGCACATCTTAGCTCATAGGGCTGTGACAATACATCTGAAGGCTTAGAACAATTCTGCACATAGTAAAATCAGGCACTAGATTTTTGTTTTTGATGTTAATTGGTTATTTGACTGGCTTTTTTTTTTTCTTGTCTTTTCGAGACAGGGTCTCCCTGTATCCCCAGCTGTCCTGGAGCTCACTCTGTAGACCAGGCTGGCCTTGAACTCATAAAGATCCACCTGCCTCTGCCTCCCAAGTGCTAGGATTAAAGACGTGCGCCACCACTCCCGGCTTTTGACTGGCTTTTTTTATACGGGGTGTCAGGTAACCCAGGCTGTCCTTGACCTTGTTACGGAGCCAAGAATTAACTTGCACTTCTGATCTTCCTGCCTCTACCTCCAGAGTGCTGGAATTACAGGCATATACCACCATGCTGAGCTTATGTGATTCTGATAATCAAACCCAGGTCTTTGTGCCTGCTAGACAAGGACTCTACCAACCGAGCTAAATCCCCATCAGACATTGTTTGACATCCCAGAATAGGTCTTGTGTGAGAAAGGCAGAAGGGTTCCAACCTACCCAGAAGTCCCTGGATTTGAGGGTGATATTACTGTCTCAAAGACAGAGCCTAGAAGAGGTGTTGACATTTGTGCATTTGTTGGATCTGCAAAGCAGTGAGTGGAAAAGAAGGGAGAGAGAGAGATCAGGGGTGGAGACAGCAGGCAGGGAGTCTGTCCAGAGGCTGGTCCAGCAAGTAATGCTTACACTGAGGTGTGGGCACAGGAGAGTTCATGGTACACTCCCTTTATAGGTGTTTCCAAGTGTCATGGTGCATCTGAACATCCACAGATGGAGTAGAAGCCAGCTCTTCCCTTTGAGGCTCCCAAGAGATCCAAGTCTCCAGATAGGCAGGAGGAGAAGAAAGTGGAGTATTTGGCTTCGGTTCCTTTTAGAAGCAAGCACCAGTGAAAAAATACTTTTCTTCCTTTATAACTGGTTATACCAGTGGGGACACTGGGATACCATAGGAAAAACCCAGGATTTGGAAATATATTTGACAAGTCTGACTCTGCTTTAGAACTTTGACTTTCAATATCTCAAATGGGACCTTCAGTGAGGTCTGAAATACAGACAGTGAGGTGACTTTGGCATAAGATCTAAGGAAGTGATTGTATTCAGATTGTGCAATTGTATGATCAGGCAGGCTTTCATTAATGACACCCTCACCTGCATGACACCTCATTGCCTCACCTTCCTCCAGGCCTTGTCACCTCACCAAGTGGCTGCAAAGATTACTTGAGACAAAGCATTAGGGAGGAAATGAACTTCATTGTACAAATAAAAGAACTTCAGGGTGCAACCCAGCAGTGAGTCACAGAGGCAATTTGGTGCATTGGTTCTGCTAGGGCCGTGACAAAGCACCACATGGGTGGCTTCAACAACAGAAGCTACAAGTCCAAGGTCAAGATGTCACTGGGGTTGGTTCTTTCTGAAGGCTGTGAAGGAAGAAGCGATTCTCTCCTTGGCTTGTAGATGTTTACATGCGTTCTGTTTGTATAGCATTCAGCCTCCAAACTTCTTTCCATAAAGTTACCCGTCACCAGCTGGGCCTGGTGATATACACCTTTAATCCTAGCGCTCAGGAGGCAGAGGCAGGCGGATCTCTGTGAATTCAAGGCCACCCTGACCTACAGAATGAGTTCCAGGACAGCTGGGGCTACAGGAAGACCCTGTCTCAAAAAGACCAAAAAAACAAACAAAAAACAAAAACAAAAAACAAAAAAAAAAAAAACAGTTACCAGTCACACCAACCTTAATGACCTATTTGAATTTGATTACCTCTAAAAAGACCCTGTCCCAGAATAAGATCACATTTTGAAATCCTGGAGGTTAGGACTACAAAATGCTGAAACACAGTTCAGCCCAGTATCTTGGTCACTTTTATTTTTTATTTATTTTATTTATTTTTTTATGTTTATGAATATACTGTTTGCATGTAGGTTTGTGCACCCATGTCATGCAATGCCACGGAGGTCAGAAGAGGGTGTTGGATTCCCCTGGAACTGGAGTTAAAGACAGATCTCAGCCGCCATGTGGGGGCTGGGGATCGAACCCGGGTTCTCTGCAAGAGCAGTCGGTGCTCTTAACCACTAGGCCATCTCTCCAGCCCCTCTTGGTCACTTTTTTTTAATTAATTTTATTTATTTCTGTATGTGTATGAATGCACTGTCTGCATGCAAGTATGTGTACCCGTGTCGGGCAATGCCGCGGAGGTCAGAAGCGGGGGTCGGATTCCCCTGGAACTGGAGTTCTCCTGGAATTGGAGTTTCAGATTCACCCACCATGTGGGTGCTGGGGATCGAACCCAGGTCCTCTGCAAGAGCAGTCAGCGCTCTTAACCGCTAGGCCATCTCTCCAGCACCCCTCTTGGTCACTTTTAAAAACCAAGATGGAGCCGGGTGTGGTGGCACACGCCTTTAATCCTAGCACTTAGGAGGCAGAGGCAGGCGGATCTTTGTGAGTTCAAGGCCTGCTTGGTCTACAGAGTGAGTTCCAGGACAGCTGGGACTACAGGGAGACCCTGTCTCGAAAAGACCAAAAATAAAAATAAAAATAAAAATAAAAATAAATAAAAACCAAGATGGAATAAAAAAAATCAGTAATCACTATGCAAAAAATAAATAAATAAAAAGATTGGGCCAGTGACATGGCTCAGCCAGTAAAGGTACCTGCTGCCACCAAGACTGATGATCTGAATTTGATCCTTAGCACCCATCTGGTGGAAGGAAAGAACCAACTCTACAAGCTGTCCTTAGGCTCCACATGGATGCTGTGGCATGCACATCCCCACACACATAAATAAATGAAGAAAAAGAATGAAGGAAAAAAGTATTCTTTAGTGTCCATTGTATTTATTTATTTTTAAATTTATTTATTATTTTTTATGTGTGTGAATGTACTGTCTGCATGTAGGTGGAGCAGCCGTGTTGTGCAATGCCGCGGAGGTCAGGAGAGGGCATCGGATTCCCCTGGAACTGGAGTTAAAGATGGTTCTTAGCCTCCATGTGGGTGCTGGGAATCGAACCCTGGTCCTCTGCAAGAGCAGTCAGTGCTCTTAACCCCTGAGCCATCTCTCCAGCCCCCCACTGTATTTATTAAAAAAAAAAAAAGATGGGTAAGATTGGTAGGATGGCTCAGTCAGTAAAAGTGCTCGCTGCACAAGACTGTCTGCCCTGAGTCCAATCCCTGAAACCTATGTTAAAAAAAAAAAATCCAGGGGCTGGAGAGATGACTCAGCAGTTAAGAGCATGGACTGCTCTTGCAGAAGACCCGGGTTCAATTCCCAGCACCCACATGGAAGTTAAGAACCATCTTTAACTCCAGTTCCAGGGGAATCTGACGCCCTCTCCTGACCTCTGTGGTGTTGCACGACATGGGTGCACCAACCTACATGCAGACAGTACACTTATACACATAAAAATAAATAAATAAAAAGAAAAATTAAAAAAAAATTTTTTTAATCCAGATTTAGTCTGGTGTGGTGGTGCACGACTTTAATCCCAGAACTTGGTGGGGAGAGTTAAGTGGATCTCTGTAAAGATTGAGGTTAGCCTGGTCTACATAGCCAGTTCCAGGGAGACAATGTCTCAAAAAAAACCCGAAATGTATTTGGTGGTGTGTATCTGTCTCAACATTCCTCCCGAAACTCCTGAAAGACAGGAGGGGAAGTTGGAGAATCCCCCAGAAGTCCTCAGGCCAGCTGGCCTGCAGTACACAGCTCAGCAGCAACAAAAGAGCCTAACATGATGGAGGGAAAGAGCCAACTTCCAAAAGCTGCTCTCTGACCCATACAAGGACAGTTGCATTCATGCACTGTTGCTCACATATATACGAATCATGTATATGCACAATAATAACAAATAAAATTGACCCTGTCTGCGGGTCATGTAACATCAGGTACCCGAGAAGGACCCCAAAACCTGTGGAGATGAGCGAGAGAAAAGAACGAGACTTTGCGAGGTTGTCAAAGTCTGATTTATTGAATTATGACAGCAGTATATATTTGGCAAAAGGCGGGAAGCATATAGGGGGAGTGTAAAGCAGGGTAATCAGTCGATCGGGCTCTCTGGCGTCAGAGGAGGGTCTGTTTTTGCAAAATCACTGAGTTGAGACATCGGGCTGGAGTATCTGGTGACTTTTACTGCACGTCCGCACCCAGCTCTTGGAAAAAGGCTCGAGGTGACAATTCACAGAGTCAACTTCCTTGTAAGCAAGCTCAGCTTAAGCAAGCTAAAGCCTGCAGCTCCTTACATATCCCCCTTCTTTACATTAAGAAGGTATGGATAAGTATCAGGCAGAGTGGCATCTGCAGCCGATTATGTGACCGTCCCGTCTTAGGTTCGACCTCTACAAGACCCTCTTCCTTACCCGTCTTTGGACACCCTGTCACCCTCAGGGCTCCTGTCTTAGGTTGGTAAGAGGGTAGAGGAGTTGCCCGTCTTTGGGGCGGCCACCTGGGCTGGTACTCGTAAATTTTTGAGATAAGCAAGGCCAGTAGCTGAAAGCCTGAATAGGTACAGCTTTGGCTTTCAGCATCCTTTTACAAAAAGAGGGGGAGCCCCACTTGTAAAGGTGGGTTTTCAAGTATCTATGTTCATATTTTGAACAACCCAAGGTTCCCATAGTTCAGTCCATATTGTTGTAGTCTCACAATTCACCCCAGTCTCTCCACAGCCCTTACATTCTACCACGCCTCCTCTTCCGCAAGTTGGTCCCTAGGCTTTGGGAGAGGGGCACAGGCAGGTGAGAAGCAAAGCAGCGTTTTCTCTGGAGATGTAAAATAAAAATGCAGACTTTAAAATCAAAATACCCTTTGGGTGTTTGTGACCATCTCACATCATTCTCACTGCCTTTTTTTTTTTTAACATGTGCATTTTGCCTATATGTGTGTAAGTGCATCAACACATGCAATGCCCTCAGAGGCAGAAGAGGGTGATAGATTGGCTGAATAGGAGTTATGGACCATTGTTAGCCACCATGTGGGTGATGGGAACAGAATCCAAGTCCTCTGCAAGAGTACTTAATGCTCTTAACTCCTGAGCCATCTGTCCAGCCACTTGGCGTTGACAAAATTATTTCATGGACCATATCTTTCTTCCTCCACTGGAACATGGGGTCGAGGAGGATGGCTATCATAACATACATCATAACATACATCATAACATACATCATAACATACATCAACATCACACTGTACAGCACCTGGACTAGACAACACACACCCTTGTGAGTAAATTCCGGATGGCTATCTGTATTCAGTTGGTGTTTCCTATGTATCTGGCACTGGGCTAAATAGTTCACATGAACTCTCTTATCTAAGAACTTATCAATGGATTGATTGAGGGAATTGAGTTCCTTTAACATTTAAGATGGCTTGAGGTTTAACCCCTGAGCCATCTCCCCAGCCCCCCACTATATTTATTTAAAAAAAAAAAGATGGGTAAGATTGGTAGGATGGCTCATCCAGTAAAAGTGCTTGCTGCACAAGACTGTCTGCCCTGAGTCCAATCCCTGAAACCTATGTAAAAAAATAAACATTAAAAAAATCCAGGGGCTGGAGAGATGACTCAGCAGTTAAGAGCACTGACTGCTCTTGCAGAAGACCTGGGTTCTTCTGAAGAAAACTGCAGTGGCCTGAGGTTTGTGAGGGACTGAAGATAAGAAATCACAGAAGAATAGGAAGTTACTGAGGGCCTTTTGACAGCTTGGACTCTCCAAATTTATTCAGCACCCCCCCCCCCAGATTTCCATCCACTTTCTCACCAAGTCATCACTTAAGATTAAGTAAAGCCATCATCCGGAAGCTGATAAGGAGCAGGCAGGACCAGAACCCTTCCATTGGCTTGGTAGATTCAGTCAATATACCCATCAGCACCTGCATGCTCAGAGAGGAGGCCCCCTCCCTGCCCAGGCTATTTCTCCACCTGTTCTCAAGCCCCCTGCTTTCTTTCTGTTGTTGCTCTTTTGTTTCTGAAATTATCTCACAGTGTAGCCCAGCTGGTCTCCAATCCTCCTGCCTCAGCATCCTGAGTGCTGGGACTATATGCATGTGCGACCACCATGTCCAGCCGGGGCTCTGTTTTTTGCCTCTCTGTGCACCTAGTCCCTTTGTTACCTCCCAGCCCACCTAAATTTCCAACTTTTTTTTTTGAGACAGGATCTCTCCGCAGTCCCAGCTGTCCTGGAACTTGCTATGTAGACCAGGCTGGCCTTGAACTCACAAAGATCCACCTGCCTCTGCCTCCTGAGTGCTGAGATTAAAGGCGTGCACCACCACAACCAGCGCCACCACACCCAGCTCCAACTTTTTATTTTTTGACTTTTATTTTTTTCATGTATGAGTGTTAAGCCGACATATATGTAAGTGCACTTGTGTCATGCAATGCCCAAGGAGGACAAAAGAGGGTGTCTGATCCCCTGGAACTGGAGTTATGGATGGTCATTGGCTCCCATGTGGATTCTAGAATTCAAACCTGGGTGCTCTTAACTACCAAGCCATCTCTCTAGACCCTGAAATCTCCAGCTTTTTACTCTCTAATTATTACAGCTCTATACTCTCAGCATATAATCATGTTCAATATCTTCCCTCCTTTAGAAAAATAAAATAAAATTGATATCGAACAAATTCAGGTCCTGTAGTACCTATATCCACTTAGTTCAACAAACATTTGTTGAGTGCCTATAACCAAGTGCTTACACCCGAGAGGTAGAGTGAGACTAATTAACAGACAGTGATACTACAAGATAATCAGGGCTGAAGTTTTGATGAGGACAAGGTGATGTGAGAGCTCACAGTAGGGACACCCAAGATAGACAGTCACAAATTTGGGGGGCAATCACTAATGACGCCCACTCAGCAGCCAAGCCCTTCTCCTCCCTAGATAACAAAGTCTAGACTTCATACAGGTGCTCCCCTCCTAGATGCTCAGTGGATGCATCTGACTGGTCTAGCCAATCACAGTCTTTGCATTCCCCTGGTCACAGACCCAATCCTGGCCAGTAGGACCTGGAGAATTCCTGGGAAAGCTTTTGTTCATCTTCGGTACCATGGCCACTGGGGACAGCTGAAATGGCTGTAGCTTGTGATGGGAGATTTCACCAACACCAAGGTCAGACAAAGCATCAGCATGAAAAGGTGGAAATCACCTTTGGACCATGCACATGCTTTGGAATTCCACTACCCTCTCTTTTAATGTGTGTGTGTGCGTGCGTGCGTGCGTGTGTGTGTGTGTGTGTGTGTGTGTGTGTCCATCCATGTCCTGCACACAATGCCACATAGGTGGAGGTCAGAAGACAACTTGCCAGAGTTCATTCTCTCCTTCCACCATGTGGGGCCCGGGGATGGAACTCAGGTTGGCAGGTGGGCAGCAAGTGCTTTTACCCACAGCTGCTCCAGAACTATTCACTCTAACCAGGACTTCTGTTACTTGTTACTAAATACATCCCTACCTGCTACCCTGCTGGACCTCTAGTAGCTATAGGCAGTGGACAACAGAACAGCTGCCTCTCTCTGTTCCCACTACCAGTCTCATGTACTTGGGAGAAC
Organism: Rhizomys pruinosus; assembly: GCA_009823505.1. Lineage (NCBI taxonomy): Eukaryota > Metazoa > Chordata > Mammalia > Rodentia > Spalacidae > Rhizomys > Rhizomys pruinosus. Next base: position 752,613 of record VZQC01013061.1, on the reverse strand, counting down.
TGAGATCTCTCTAAAGGAAGAAAGTCCTCAGGGAAGGACCCGCTTCCAAACAAGCAAAGAGGGGCAAGGACAACTGAGATGCCAGTGGCCTGGGGCTTTGCACAAGGAAGGGGCTAGGATGCCGTGCACTGTGGTTAGGAAGAGGAAGCACTGGGCTTGGTACAGAAGGGTGGACACCCATGAAGGCCTGCCAAGGATGACAGGATGTGAGCAGTGGGGGGGGGGGGTCAGCCAAGCTCAGGGCTCGAAAAGAAACCCTTGGGCTGTCAAAGACTTACTGTGACCAGCAGACCTTCACAAGTAGCCTTCCTCCTGGGTGGGCAAAGCCAAGCATCTCTAGATGGAGCCAGCTGTGGTCAAGACTGAACCTCTGCTAGGAAACTCTAGCCCTCTAATTAGTGTCTTGCCCTTCTCTCCTTCCCTATGCAGCCAAGCTTCTTGGAAGTTATTCACATTCCACATCTTCCCTTCCTGACATTACAGCTGCCTGCTGCACCCACCAATCCAATCCATGTGTTCTGCTGCGCACCACATATGCCATTCTTGTTGTAAAGAATGATAATATGGGGCTGGAGAGATGGCCTAGCGGTTAAGAGCACCGACCGCTCTTACAGAGGACCCGGGTTCAATCCCCAGCACCCACATGGCGGCTGAGAACCGTCTGAAACTCCAATTCCAGGAGAACTCCAGTTCCAGGGGAATCTGACACCCTCTTCTGACCTCCGTGGCATTGCACAACACGGGTGCACAAACTTGCATGCAGACAGTACATTGATACACATACAGAAATAAATAAATGCAGGGCGTGGTGGTGCACGCCTTTAATCCTAGCACTTGGGAGGCAGAGGCACACAGATCTCTGTGAGTTTGAGGCCAGCCTGGTTTACAGAATGAGTTCCAGGACAGCCAGAGCTACAGGGAGACCCTGTCTCAAAAAGACCAAAAAAANATAAAAAAAAAAGAAAAAAATATATATTACATATAGAATATACAGTACATATAGAATATACAGTACATATAGCATATACAGTACATATGTAGAATATATACAGTACATATATAGAATATATACAGTACATATAGAATATACATTATACAGAGAATATATATATATATATATATATATATATATATATGGTGTCTCCCTCCTGGAAGTCACTACATAAACCAGGCTGGACTCAATCTTAGAGTGATCTGCCTGTCTCTGCCTCCCAAGGGCTGGGATTAAAGGTGTATGTCACCACAACCGGCATTAATTTATATATTTATATATATATATATATATATATTACATTTTACTTACTTGGGGGGTGCATGTGTGACATGGCACATATTTGAAGTTAGAGGACAACTTTTGAGTGTCTGTTCTGTCTTTCCACCATGTGGATCCTGGGAATCAAACTCAGACCCTCAAGCTTGGCATTGGGTTCCTTTACCCACTGAGCTATCTGGGCCACCAAATGGTGCCTCCTTCTTGTTTTTCCTTCCTTCTTTTTGCATGTTCTGCTGTTCTTGTGTGATCTTATTCTTACCCAAAGCTGTCCTGACAGGATGTGTAGGCTGGTTCACAATGGCCTTTGGGGCCAGATCACTTGAGTTCAAATTCTTGCCCTACTGCATGGTGGCTATGCAACACAAAGTCCTATTAAAATATAAGTCATGGGGTCCAACCTAGTGGCAAAGTTCTTTTAAAGAAACATGTTTTTATTCTATGTATATGACTATTTTATCTGAATGTATGTCTGTGTACCACATGCATGCCTAGTACACAGGAAGGCAAGAAAAGGGTGTTGGATCCCCCGGAACTGGAATTAAAGATGGTTTAATCATGTGGGTGCTGGGAACCAAATCCAGGTCCCCAACAAGAACAGCAAGTGTTTTTGACCACTGAGCCATATCTCTAGCCCCAGTGGCAAAGTTCTTACCAAGCATAAATGAGGCCTTTGTTGCTGTTTTTTTATTCACTAGTATTATTATTCTTTTTTTTTTGGTCTTTTCGAGACAGGGTCTCCCTGTAGTCCCAGCTATCCTGGAACTCACTCTGTAGACCAGGCTGGCCTTGAACTCACAAAGATCCGCCTGCCTCTGCCTCCCAAGTGCTAGGATTAAAGGCATGTGCCACCACGCCCGGCCTTTTTATTTATTATTTTTATTTTTCTGTATGAATGTATTGCCTGCATGTGTGTAAGTGCACCCGTGTCCTGCAATGCCTACAGAGTCAGAAGAAGGTGTCAGATTTCCCTGGAACTGGAGTTATAGACAGTTGTTAGCTGCCATGTGGCTGCTGGGAATCAAACCCGGGTGGAGGCCAAGGTTGACATTGGGTGTATTCTTCAATTGCTTTACATCTTTTTTCTTTTTTGCTTTTTGTCTTTTTGAGACAGGTCTCCCTGTAGCCCCAGGTGGCCCAGAACTTACTATGTAGATCGAGCTGGCCTTGAACTTACAGACATCTGCCTACATCTGCCTCCTGAGTGCTAGGACTAAAGGCATATCCCACCACACTCTGCTTCGTCTTGTTTTTCGAGACAGGGTTTCCCACTGAACCTGGAGCTAGGCAATTTGGCTTGACTGCCAGGCCAGCAAGGCAGGGATTCTCCTGTCTCCATCCCTCCAGCACTGGGGTTGCAGATACGCACCCAGCTTTTATGTGGGTGCAGGGGATTCAAACTCAGGTCTTCATGTTTGTCTGGCATGAACTTTCCCAACTGAGGTATTCCTCTGGCCTCCTTTGTTTTGGGGGGCAGAATCTCCCTCTATAGCCCATTTTGGCCTGGAAATACAGGCAATCTGCCTCAGCCTCCTAAATGCTGGGATTACAGGTGTATTTCAGGGGTATTTGTTTTGCTTTGTTGTTTTATTGAAGCCTCCCAAATTTTGGAATTAGCAGCATGCACCGCCATGTCCAGCTGCCAAAGTGTATCTTTCTTTAGTGATAAAATGATGGACAATAACAACAACAACAATAACAACAACACAATTACTAATTTGGAGTTATTAGGCAGAAAACCTCTATGAATGTTCAAGTCTGTGTGAACATATGTCTTTATTTCTCTTTAATAAATAACTAGGGGTATAATTGCTGGGCCATAGGATAGGGTATATTCTTAGTTACATAAAAATTGCTGTTGCGCTGGGCTTGGTGGCGCATGCCTTTAATCTTAGCACTCAGGAGGCAGAGGGGGTGGATCTCTGTGAGTTCAAGGCCAGTCTGGTCTACAGAGTGAGTTCCAGAACAGCTGGGGCTACAGGGAGACCTTGTCTGGAAAAACTAGTTGATCAAGGAAGTGAGAATCAGATCACATTCAGAATGAGACAATATGGACAGAAGCTGAGGATGGAGTTTTTTGCCCACTGTGAGTTAAGCTCTAGCATCTTTCTAGTTGGCCCAGAGACCGATGCTATTTTGGTCTAAGCAGCCTGGAAGGTCATCCCACATGGTAGGACAAACTAGCCTTGTTATATTCCTGAATGAGGGAAGCTTCAGAAAAACAATGAAGCCCCAGAGGGTTAGAGAACCCCAGAAAGTTAAAGAAAGGATACTCAGACAAGAGAAGAGGATGTTTTTCTGAGTGATTCAGAAAAGTTGGCTGACTCAAAAGGCTGCTTGTCTCCCGTTCCATAAGAGACTGCAGGTAGAAATTCCAATTAAGGAAAAGTTTAAAATATTATGTTCATTAAAGGAGGAATAATGTAATTCCTCCTGTCTCTTAGCATGGCTTGAAGAAAACCTCCCTTCAGGAGGGAACCTCCCTTAGCCAGGTGATTGACTGGCCTTAAAGAGAGGGCATTCTGTTCCTCTATTAATCCAGAAGTAAATGTAGGCATTCAATTTTGGGGTTGGTCCTAATTCGAAGAAATTAAGTCATAAATATCAATTGTTTAAATTTTATGGAAAATGCATTGTTGATTTCATAAATGAATCGCTTTCAAAATTATATGTTTTCATTGTGAAAGAAAGTTTCATATAGAAAGAATCAATTGCTGACAAATTAAAAAAAACTAAGCATAGTCTTTTTTTTTTTTATATTTTTGTATGTGTAATGAATGTACTGTCTGCACTGCAGGTCGTGCACCCGTATCGTGCAATGCCGCGGAGGTCAGAAGAGGGGTCGGATTCCCTGGAAACTGGAGTTCTCCTGGAATGGAGTTACAGACGGTTCTTAGAGCCCCATGTGGGTGCTGGGAGCGAACCCAGGGTTCTCGGCAAGAGCGGTCGGGCGCTTTAACCGCTAGGCTATCTTCTTCCAGCCCTTTAGAGCATGTCTATTTTTTAAATGAAATATTCATTTGAATATGCTTTTCCTTGTATTCTTCTTCAAATTTGAAAATTCGACAGTTGTTGCTTCCAATGACCATAAATAATTTCACTTGGCCTCGTTTGACTTAAGGTAATATTTATGAAGTACCAATATGGCAAAATATGCGACACAGAGAGCTTTTTAAAACAGTCATTCTGCTGTCATTCTTAGTTCTCCAAATCATCTGACTTCACAAGAGCTTGTTACATGTGACTTAAAACATGTTTGCAGTTGTGATCTTCACCCAAAAGGGTCTTTTAGCAAACTTTAAATTCTTCAAGACCTTTCTTTAAATTTATTATAATCATATCAATCATTAACAGACACAACAAAACAAACTCAGGAATTCCCATAGTTATAAAATTGAGCGTAGGAAGGGAAGGAGGAATCGCTCCTATTGTGTGCTACGTAAATTAAATTTGAAGATTCCAGTTTCTAATTCATAGCTTTATTTAAGATAAAACATAAGAGATCTTTTATATTGTCTAGTGTACTTGCAAAGAACAGACAAGGTCTCCCTGTAAGTCCCCCAGTGTTCTGGAACTCACTCTGTAGACCAGACTGGCCTTTGAACTCCACAGAGATCCACCCCCCTCTGCCTCTGAGTCTAAGATTAAAGCGCATGCGCCTACCAAAGCCCCAGCGCAACAGTATTTTTATGCTAACTAAGAAGTAGCCCCCGAGCCTAGGTGCCCAGCCAATTATACCCCGTAGTTATGGAGGAAAAGAGACATAAAGACATATGTTCACACCAGACTGAACATTCATAGAAGGTTTTCTGCCTAATACCTCCAAATTGATTAATTGTGTTGTGTTATTTGTTGTTGTTGTTATTGTCCATCATTTTATCACTAAAGAAAGATACACTTTGGCAGGCTGGACATGGCGGTGCATGCTGCTAATTCCAAAATTTGGGAGGCTTCAATAAACCAACAAAGCAAAACAAATACCCCTGAAATACACCTGTAATCCCAACAATCGGAAGGCAGAGGCAGGTGGATCTCTTTGAGTTCAAATCCAGTCTGGGTTACATGAAATTCTGCCCCCCAAAAAAAAGGAGGCCAGAGGAATACCTCAGTTGGGAAAGTTCATGCCAGACAAACATGAAGACCTGAGTTTGCATTCCCTGCACCCACATTAAACGCTGTGTGGTATCCTGCAACCCCAGTGCTTGGAGGATGAGACAGGAGAATCCCTGCCTTGCTGGCCTGGCAGTCAAGCCAAATTGCCTAGCTCCAGGTTCAGTGGGGAACCTGTCTCGAACAAACAAGACGAAGCAGCGTGTGGTGGGAATGGCGATATGCCTTTAGTCCCTAGCACTAGGAGGCAGATGTAGGCAGATGTCTGTAAGTTCAAGGCCAGCAGCTCGGATCTACATAGTAAATTTCTGGCCCACCCGGGGCTACAGGGGTAGACCTGTCTCAAAACGACAAAAGAAAAAAAAAAAAGTGTGGGCTTGTGAGATGGCTCAATGGTTAAACGTAATGTCTAGTTTTTCAGATGACCTGGGTTAGATTCTCAGCTCCCAAATGGCTGCTAAGAGCTGTCTGTAACTTTAGTTCTGGGGGATCTGACATACTCTTTTGGACTCTGTAGGCATTGCAGGGACACGGCGTTTCACTTACCACATACTTGCAGGCACTACATTCATACAGAAAAATAAAAAAATAATAATAAAAAGGCCCCGGGCGTTCGGTGGCACATGCCTTTAATCCTAGCATGGGGTCAGAGGCAGGCGGATCTTTGTGAGTTCAAGGCAGCCTGGTCTACAGAGTGCGTTCCAGGATAGCTGGCGATCCTAAGGAGACCCTGTCCTCGAAAAGACCAAAAAAAAAAGAATCATAATACTTAGTGGAATAAAAAAAAACAGCCAACCAAATGGCCTCCATTATGTTTTGTAAGAATTTGCCCCTGTGCTAGGAGATATGGCTTCAGTGGTCAAAAACCACTTGTGTTCTTGTTTGTGGACCTGGCTTGGTTCCCAGCACCCAAACAGAGGCTAACAACCATCTTTAATTCCAGTTCCGGGGGATCCAACACCCTTTTCTTGCCTTCCTGTGTACTAGGCATGCATGTGGTACACAGACATACAAGCAAACACACACACAAAAAAAAAAAAAAAAAAAACATGTTTCTTAAAAGAACTTTGCCACTAGGTTGGACCCCATGACTTATATTTTAATAGGACTTTGTGTTGCATAGCCACCATGCAGTAGGGCAAGAATTTGAACTCAAGTGATCTGGCCCCAAAGGCCATTGTGAACCAGCCTACACATCCTGTCAGGACAGCTTTGGGTAAGAATAAGATCACACAAGAACCAGCAGACACATGCAAAAAGAGGGAATGGAAAAAAACCAAAACAAGCAGGAGGCACCATTTGGGGCCAGATTGCTCAGTGGGTAAAGGAACCCAATGCCAAGCTTGAGGGTCTGAGTTGATTCCCAGGATCCACCTGGTGGAAAGCCAGAACAGACACTCAAAAGTTGTCCTCTAACTTCAAATATGTTGCAATGTCACACATGCACCCCCCAAGTAAGTAAAATGTAATAATTTATATAATATATCTATAACCTATATAAATTAACTGCCCGGGTTGGGTGAATACACCTTTAAATCCAGCCCTTGGGAGGCAAGAGGCAGGCAGACTCCCTCTAAGATTGAGTCCAGCCTGGCTTAATGGAGTGACTTCCAGTGAGGGCAGAACAACTATATATATATATTATATATTATATATATATTTATTTTCTGTAATATTCATATTTCTTATGTACTGTATATATTCTATATATGTACTGTATATATTCTACATATGTACTGTATATGCTATATGTACTGTATATTCTATATGTACTGTATATTCTCTATGTCATATATATTTTTTTCTTTTTTTTTTTATGTTGTATGATTTTACTGTCTGATGTAGGTTGTGCACCTGTGTGTGTAATCCGTGGAGTCAAGAAGAGGGCGTCGGATTCCCTGGAACTGGAGTTACAGATGGTTCTCCAGCCGCCATTGTGCGTGCTGTGGATCGAACCCGGTCTCTGCAAGAGCAGTCGGCACTCTCGAAACTGCTTATCGCCCCCTCTTAAGCCATAATGTATAATCTATTTATAATATATTATACATATTATTGGAGACTTACAAAAAAAGAGCGAAAACCAGCTGGGATGCTCACTCAAGTATGACTAACGTGACTTGAGCATTATTTGCCTAACGTGCTCAAAGCTCTGGGTTTGGTCTCCAGCACTTGGATGTAGGGACAGTACTAACAGTATTGAATACTGCTGAGGTTTGTCATCTGATGATAGGCCTTGTGATCTGGTGATGGCCATATTATCATTCTTTTTTTTTTTTTTTGGTTTTCTTTTTGAGCCAGGGTCCCTGTAGCTTGGCTTCCTCGGAACTTCATTCTGTCGACCCTGCTGGCCCTCAAACTCACAGAGATCTGTGTTGCCTCTGCCTCCCAAGTGCTAGGATTAAAGGCGTGCACCACCACGCCCTGCATTATTTATTTCTGTTTATTTATTGTATCAATGTACTGTCTGCATGCACGTTTGTGCACCCGTGTTGTGCATGCCACGGAGGTCAGGCGGGGTCAGATTCCCCTGGAACTGGAGTTCTCCTGGAATGGAAGTTTAAGAAGGTTATCAGCCGCCATGTGGGTGCCGCGGATTGAAACCGGGTCCTCTGTACGAGCGTCGGTGCTCTTAAACCGCCTAGGCCAATCTCTCCAGCCCCATATTATTCATTCTTTAAACAAGAACCAGACATATGTGGTGGCAGCAAAAACACATGGATTGGATTGGTGGGTGCAGCAGGCAGCTGTAATGTCAGGAAGGGAAGATGTGGAATGTGAATAACTTCCAAGAAGCTTGGCTGCATAGGGAAGGAGAGAAGGGCAAGACACTAATTAGAGGGCTAGAGTTTCCTAGCAGAGGTTCAGTCTTGACCACAGCTGGCTCCATCTAGAGATGCTTGGCTTTGCCCACCCAGGAGGAAGGCTACTTGTGAAGGTCTGCTGGTCACAGTAAGTCTTTGACAGCCCAAGGGTTTCTTTTCGAGCCCTGAGCTTGGCTGACCCCCCCCCCCCCCATGCTCACATCCTGTCACCTTGGCAGGCCTTCATGGTGTCCACCCTTTGGACCAAAGCCCAGGGCGTCCGCGTCCGAAACAACAGTGCACGGCATTAGCCCTTTCCTTGTGCAAAGCCCCAGGCCACTGGCATCTCAGTTGTCCTTGCCCCTCTTTGCTTGTTTGGAAGCGGGTCCTTCCCTGAGGACTTTCTTCCTTTAGAGAGATCTCAGTTCTCCCAAGTACATGAGACTGGTAGTGGGAACAGAGAGAGGCAGCTGTTCTGTTGTCCACTGCCTATAGCTACTAGAGGTCCAGCAGGGTAGCAGGTAGGGATGTATTTAGTAACAAGTAACAGAAGTCCTGGTTAGAGTGAATAGTTCTGGAGCAGCTGTGGGTAAAAGCACTTGCTGTCTCCCACCTGCCAACTGAGTCCCCCCGGGCCCCACTTGTGGAAGGAGAGAATGAAACTCTGGCAAGTTGTCTCGACTCACTATGGGCATTGTGTGCAGGACATGGATGGGGACACACCCCACAACACACACACACAAAAAAAACAAAAAAAAAAAAAAACACGCACACACACACATTTAAAAGAGGAGGGTAGTGGTAGTGGAATTCCAAAGCATGTGCATGGTCCAAAGGTGATTTCCACCTTTTCATGCTGATGCTTTGTCTGACCTTGGTGTTGGTGAAATCTCCCATCACAAGCTACAGCCATTTCAGCTGTCCCCAGTGGCCATGGTACCGAAGATGAACAAAAGCTTTCCCAGGAATTCTCCAGGTCCTACTGGCCAGGATTGGGTCTGTGACCAGGGGAATGCAAAGACTGTGATTGGCTAGACCAGTCAGATGCATCCACTGAGCATCTAGGAGGGGAGCACCTGTATGAAGTCTAGACTTTGTTATCTAGGGAGGAGAAGGGCTTGGCTGCTGAGTGGGCGTCATTAGTGATTGCCCCCCAAATTTGTGACTGTCTATCTTGGGTGTCCCTACTGTGAGCTCTCACATCACCTTGTCCTCATCAAAACTTCAGCCCTGATTATCTTGTAGTATCACTGTCTGTTAATTAGTCTCACTCTACCTCTCGGGTGTAAGCACTTGGTTATAGGCACTCAACAAATGTTTGTTGAACTAAGTGGATATAGGCTACTACAGGACTGGAATTTTGTTCTTATGTATAATTTATTTTATTTCTTTTTTCTTAAAGGATGGGAAGATATTGAACATGATGATATCTTGAGAGTATCGAGCTGTAATACTTAGAGAGTAAATAAGGCTGGAGATTTCATGGTCTAAGCGCGATTGGCTTGGTTAGTTAAGAGCACCCAGGTTTGAATTCTAGAATCCACATGGGAGCCAATGACCATCCATAACTCCAGTTCCAGGGTGATTCAACACCCTCTCTGTTGTCCGCCTTGGGCAGGGCAGACACAGGTGCACTTACATATATGTCCGGCTTAAACTTCTACATTGAAAAAATAAAAAGGCAACAATAAAAAAAGTTGGAGCTGGGTGTTGGTGGGCCGCTGGTTTTGGTGGTGCACGCCTTAATTTCAGCACTCAGGAGGGCAAGGCAGAGGCAGGTTGAATACTTTGTGAGTTCAAGGCAGCCTGGTCTACATACGCAAGTTCCCGGATAGCTGGGAATACAGGGAGACAATGTCTCAAAAAAAAAAAAAACCCTGTCTCAAAAACAAAAAGTTGGAAATTTAGTGGGCGGGATTGCCCCCCCCCCGTGGGGTCAACAAGGACTAGGTGCACAGAGAGGCAAAAAACAGAGCCCCGGCTGGACATGGTGGGTCGCACATGCTCAGTCCCAGCCTCTCAGGATGCTTGAGGCAGGTGATTGAGACCAGATGGGCTACACTGTGAGATTTAATTTCCAGAAACAAAAGAGCAACAAACAGAACAGAAAGAAAGCAGGGGGCTTGAGAACAGGTGGAGAAATAGCCTGGGCAGGGAGGGGGCCTCCTCTCTGAGCATGCAGGTGCTGATGGGTATATTGACTGAATCTACCAAGCCAATGGAAGGGTTCTGGTCCTGCCTGCTCCTTATCAGCTTCCGGATGATGGCTTTACTTATCTTAAACCGTGTGACTTGGTGAGAACACGTGGATGGGAACATTGGGGGTGGGGTGGTGCTGAAAAATTTGGAGGGAGTCTAAGATTGTCAAAAGGCCCTCAGTAACTTCCTATTCTTCTGTGATTTCTTATCTTCAGTCCCTCACAAACCTCAGGCCACTGCAGTTTTCTTCAGAAGAACCCAGGTCTTTATGCAAGAGAGGTCATTGCTCTTAACTGGCTGAGTCATCTCTCCACCCTGGATTTTTTTAATGTTTATTTTTCTTATTATAGGTTCAGGGATTGGACGCAGGCCATCAGACTGTGCAGCAAGCACTTTTACTGGATGAGCCATCCTACCAATCTTACCCATCTTTTTTTTTTTAATAAACTATAGTGGGGGGTGGGGAGATGGCTCAGGGGTTAATACCTAAGCCATCTTAAATGTTAAAGGAACTCAATTCCCTCAATCAATCCATTGATAAGTTCTTAGATAAGAGAGTTCATGTGAACTATTTAGCCCAGTGCCAGATACATAGGAAACACCAACTGAATACAGATAGCCATCCGGAATTTACTCACAAGGGTGTGTGTTGTCTAGTCCAGGTGCTGTACAGTGTGATGTTGATGTTGTTTTGATGTCTTGTTATGATGTATTTTATGATGTATGTTATGATAGCCATCCTCCTCGACCCCATGTTCCAGTGGAGGAAGAAAGATATGGTCCATGAAATAATTTTGTCAACGCCAAGTGGCTGGACAGATGGCTCCGGTGTTAAGAGCACTTAAGTTACTCTTTGCAAGAGGCCGTGGATTCTGTCCCATACCAACATGGTGGATAACCATGGTCCCCATAACTCCTATTTCAGCCACTCTAATCAACCTCTTCTGCCTGAGTGGCATTTGCATGTGTTGATTGCACTTACACAATATAGGCCCAAAGCACAGCGTTAAAAACAAAATAAAGGCGGTGAGATTGATTGTGAGCTGGTCACAAAACAACCCAAAAGGGTACTTTTTTTTAAGTCTGATTTTTATTTTCATCTCCAGAGAAAACGCTTGCTTGCTTCTCACCTGCTTGCCCCTCTCCCAAAGCTAGGGACCCAACTTGGGAAGAGGAGGGCGTGGTAGCATGTAAGGGCCTCTGTGGAGAAATGGGTGTGAATTGTGAGACTCCACATACAATCATGGACTGAACACTATGGTAACCTTGGATTGTTCAAAATTTTAACATAGATACTTGAAAATCCATCTTTACAAGTGGGGCTCCCCTCTTTTTGTAAAAGGATGTGAAGGACCCACAGCTGTACCTTATTCAGGTTTCAGAAGGGACTTGAGTATAGAAAAAATATTTAAGCACTACCAAGAAAGGTGCAGACACCCTCAACAGAAGGGAAACGGCTATCTCAAAGAGTTACCTAACCTAAGAATCAGGAGCCTTTCTTTCCTAAGGGTGACAGGGTGTCCAAAGACGGTAAGAGAGAGGGTCTTGTAGAGGTTCATTCCTAAGACAGGGACGGTCAAATAATCGGCTGATGGTGCCACTCTACCTGGATATCTCCCCGAAACTTCTTAATGTAAAGAAGGGGGATATGTAAGGAGCTACAGGCTTTAGCTTGCTTACAAGCAAGTTGACTCTGTGAATTGTCACCTCGAGACTTTTTCCAAGAGCTGGGTGCGGACTTGTAGTAAAAGTCACCAGATACTCAAGCCCGATGTCTCAACTCAGTGATTTGCAAAAACAGACCCTCCTCTGACGCCAGAGAGCCCGATCGACTGATTACCCTGCTTTACACTCCCCCTATACGTTTCCCGCCTTTTGCCAAATATATAATGCTGTCATAATTCCATAAATCAGACTTTGGCAACCTCGCAACGTCTCGTTCTTTTCTCTCGCACATTATATTTCAGGTTTTGGGATCCCCCTTGGGTACCTGATGTTACATGACGCAGCGAACAGGGTCAATTTATTTGTTATTATTGTGCATATACATGATTCGTATATATGTGAGCAACAGTGCATGAATGCAACTGTCCTTGTATGGGTCAGAGAGCAGCTGCTTTTGGAAGTTTTCTCTTTACACTCCATCATGTTAGGATTCTTTTGTTGTGCTGAGCTGTGTATGCAGGGCCACGCTGGCTGAGATTATGGGGGATTCTCCAACTTCCCCTCCTGTCTTTCAGGAGTTTCGGGAGGAATGTTGAGACAGATACACACCACCAAATACATTTCGGGTTTTTTTTGAGGAAATGTCTCCTGGAAAATGGCTATGTAGACAGGGCTAACCTCAATCTTACAGAGATCCACTTAACTCTCCCCACCAAGTTCTGGGATTAAAGTCGCTGCACCACCACACCAGACTAAATCTGGATTTAAAAAAAATTTTTTTTAATTTTCTCTTTTTCATTTATTTATTTTTATCCGTGTATACGTTTACTGTCTGCATGTAGTGGTGCACCCATGTCGTGCAAACCCCCAGAGGTCATGGAGAGGGTGTCAGTTCTCCCTGGAACTGGAATTAAGATGGTTCTTAACTTCAATGTGGGTTGGAGAATTTGAACCCGGGTCTTAGCAAGAGCAGTCCATGCTCTTAACTGCTTGAGTCATTCTCCAGCCCCTGGATTTTTTTTTTTCTTAACATGGTTTCAGGGCTTGGATCAGGGCAGACAGTCTTGTGCAGCGAGCACTTTACTGACTGAGCCATCCTACCCATCTACCCATCTTTTTTTTTTTTTAATAAATACAGTGGGGGGCTGGAGGCTGGCTCCGGGGTTAAGAGCATGCTGCTCTTACAGAGGTGGGAAACCAGGGTTCGATTCCAGCCACCCACATGGAGGCTAAGAACCATCTTTAACTCCAGTTCCAGGGAATCCGAGATGCCTTTCTGACTCCACGGCATTGCACAACAAAAGATGCACAAACCTACATGCAAAAAAAAAAAAAAAAAAAAAAATAAATAAATAATTAGTTAAATCAATTATTTTTGAAAAATACATAAATACAATGGAACACTAAGAATACTTATTTCTTTCCTTTCTTTTTCTTCATTTTTTTATTTATGGTTCTCTGTGGGGATGTGCATGCCACAGCATCCATGTGGCGCTAAGACAGCTTGTAGGAGTTGGTTCTTTCCTTCACCAGATGGGTGCTAAGGATCAAATTCAGATTTATCAGTTTTGGTGGCAGCAGGTCCCTTTCCGGCTGAGCCATCTCACTGGCCCAATCTTTTTTATTTATTCTTTTTTGCCTAGTGATTACTGATTTTTTTATTTCCATCTTGTTTTATTTATTTTTATTTTGATTTTATTTTTATTTTTGGTCTTTTCGAGACAGGGTCTCCTGTAGTCCCCAGCTGTCCGGGAAATCACTCTGTAGACCAAGAGGCATTGAACTCACAAAGAATCCGCCGCCCTCTGCCCTAAGTGCTAGGATTAAAGGGTTTGCCCACCACACACCCGGCTCCAATCTGTTTTTAAAAGTGACCAAGAGGGGTGCTGGAGAGATGGCTAGCGGTTAAGAGCGCTGACTGCTCTTGCAGAGGACTCCTGGGTTCGGATCCCCAGCACCACATGGTGGGTGAGAACTGAATTGAAACTCCATTCCAGGAGAACTCCAGTTCCCGGGGAATCCGACCCCCGCTTCTGACCCGACGGCATCTGCCCGACAGGTACACATACTTGCATGTAGAGACAGTACATTCAAACATACAGAAATAAATAAAATTAATAAAAAAACATGTGGACCAAGAGGGGTCTGGAGGAAATGGCCTAGTTGGTTACGGCCAACCGACTGCCGCTTGCATGAGAACCAGGGTGCGATACCCCCATCACCCACATTGGCGGCTGAGAGCGGGCGGGAACGCCAGGGGCCAGGGGAAGCCAAACCCGCGTGGACCTCCATTGGAATTGCATGACACGGGTCACAAACCTAATGCAAACAGTATATTCATAAACATAAAAAATAAATAAAAATAATACACAATAAAGTACCAAGATATGGGCTGAACCTGGTTTCACATTTTTGTAGTCCTACCCTCCAGGATTCGTACAATGTGATCTTCTTCTGGGATCAGGGTCTTTTTTAGAGGTAATCAAATTTCCAACTGGTCATTAAGGTGGTGTGGGGGGGGTGGGGGGGGGGACTGGTAACTGTTTTTTTTTTTTTTTTGTTTTTGTTTTCTTTTTGTTTTTGTTTTTGTTTGTTTTTTGTTTTTTAGACAGGGTCTTCTGTAGCCCAGCTGTTCCTGGAACTCCTTCTGTAGGTCAGGGTTTGCCTTGAATTCACAGAGATCCGCCCTGCCTCTGAATCCTGAGCGCTAGGATTAAAGGTGTATTCACCAGGCCCAGCTGGTGACGGGTAACTTTATGGAAAGAAGTTTGGAGGCTGAATGCTATACAAACAGAACGCATGTAAACATCTACAAGCCAAGGAGAGAATCGCTTCTTCCTTCACAGCCTTCAGAAAGAACCAACCCCAGTGACATCTTGACCTTGGACTTGTAGCTTCTGTTGTTGAAGCCACCCATGTGGTGCTTTGTCACGGCCCTAGCAGAACCAATGCACCAAATTGCCTCTGTGACTCACTGCTGGGTTGCACCCTGAAGTTCTTTTATTTGTACAATGAAGTTCATTTCCTCCCTAATGCTTTGTCTCAAGTAATCTTTGCAGCCACTTGGTGAGGTGACAAGGCCTGGAGGAAGGTGAGGCAATGAGGTGTCATGCAGGTGAGGGTGTCATTAATGAAAGCCTGCCTGATCATACAATTGCACAATCTGAATACAATCACTTCCTTAGATCTTATGCCAAAGTCACCTCACTGTCTGTATTTCAGACCTCACTGAAGGTCCCATTTGAGATATTGAAAGTCAAAGTTCTAAAGCAGAGTCAGACTTGTCAAATATATTTCCAAATCCTGGGTTTTTCCTATGGTATCCCAGTGTCCCCACTGGTATAACCAGTTATAAAGGAAGAAAAGTATTTTTTCACTGTTGCTTGATAAAAGGAACGAAGCAAAATACAACTTTCTTTCCTACTTTCCTATCTGGAGCTTGGATACTCTTGGTCGAGAATCAAATGGGAAGAGCTGGCTTCTACTACATATGTGGATGTTCAGATGGACACCATGACACTTGGAAACAAATATAAAGGGAGTGTACACATGAAATCTACTGTGCACACACTCAGTGTAAAGAATTACTTGCTGGAACCGAAATTCTGGACAGAGACATGCCTCGATTTATACACCCCTGATATCTCTATCTCCATTCTTTTACAATAATGCTTTTGCAGATCAAACAAAATGCACAAATGTCAACACATTTCTAGGCTCTGTTCCTTTGAGACAGTTAATATCACCCTCAAATCCCAGGGGAACTTCTGGGTAGGTTGGAACCCTTCTGCCTTTCTCACACAAGACCTATTCTGGGATGTCAAACAATGTCTGATGGGGATTTAGCTCGGTTGGTAGAGTCCTTGTCTAGCAGGCACAAAAGACCTGGGTTTGATTATCAGCATCACATAAGCTAAGGCTGGTGGTATATGCCTGTAATTACAGCACTCTGGAGGTAAGGCAGGAAGAAGGAAGTGCAAGTTCATTCATTGGCTCTTAATAGGTCAAGGACAGCCTGGGTTAACCTGGACACCCGATAAAAAAAGCCAGTCAAACAGACGGGAGTGGTGCTTTGCACATCTTTAACCTCAGCACTGGGAGGCAGAGGCAGGTGGATCTTTATGAGTGTCAAGGCCAGCCTGGTTACAGAGGCGCCCATGGACAGCTTGGGGTACAGGGATACCCTGTTTCGAAAAGACAAGAAAAAAAAAGAAAAAGCCAGGTCCTAACAACAATGAACATCAAAAACAAAAATCTGCTGGTGCCTGATTTTTACTTATGTGAAAATTTTCTAAGCCTTCAGATGTATTGTCACAGCCCTATGAGCTAAGATGTGCTCCATTTTACAGTTACTCAGAATCGTGCAATTATCAGTACTGGCTGCACTTGAACCCAAATAGCCCTTGTCCAGAGTCCAGGATTGTCACTGGTGTACTTTGCAGCTTGGTTCTGCCTGTGCCTCACGTATAGTTCACATGGATGCGCAGTGAGGAATCAGTTTAGGCACTAGGGGGCAGCATAGGCCTGACTTTGCCATTCAGCCCAGCCCTAGAACGGGGAGAATGTGAGGGCCGAACATTCCTCCAACCTGCAACAGTGACCGCCGCCACCCACCCCCAGACACCGCCCTTCCACCGGTATCTCCATCACCTTGTTTGGGAGCTTGAATGCCTTACTAGGTCCCTTGTTCTACTTTCGTCTATTACAGAAAAAATGCAGCATAATCTCCAGTGATGATGGGTGACCTAGGAAGTGGGCAAGGCCGTGTGGTGTGTGTGTGTGTCGTGTGTGTGTGTGTGTGGTGTGTGTGCCTTACACCGTGCGCTACCTCCTGACTTAAGTAGCTCTGGGTGCTGACATGCGTGTGCCTGCGTCAGTAGTTGTTTGTGTGTGTTGTATGTGTGTGTGTGTATTGTGGTGTGTGTGTGAGTGTAGTCTCTGTGGCTAGAGAGGTTGCACATGTTTGTTTTGGGGCGTGTCTCTGTTTACCCCAGAAACAAAACGATTAGGAAACTTTGCCAAGGTTGCACAGCAGATCGGCAACACTTGCCGATTTGGGAATCCCCTAATGCGCCCTCAGCTGTTGCTGGGTCTCTAGGGATCATGAGAGTGAGGACCCTTTGAGGAGCAATATTCCCTCGAGCTGACTCTGGAGTTTTACGAGAATTTTGGAGAGAGTACGAGTGTTCCCTCCCATAGAAATCCTGTCCGTTAACGTAACGGGACACTCTAACGGCGTTCTCAGAACTGATTGAGGGAGGGTTTGATCATAGAAGTGGAAGTAGGCTTGGCTCCTGGAGGATTATCAGGGTACTAAACTCGGCGGGGAGAACTAGCAAAGTGGGTTGCTTCAGTGGCGCAAAGCGCACCAGTACCTAGGGTCCCAGACATGACCCTCAGAAAAGTCTGTGTGTAGGCAGTTTGGGGTTGCAAACGGCTACTAACTGAACTTGAAGTGACTTGCAAATGAGCAAAATGGATCAGTTTGAGGGGGCCCATAAAGTATGTGTCGGGCGGTCTCGTAATCCAGCAGGGATAGGAGAAACACTGATTTGAAATCTCAACTTGGTGATGTAAACACTAAGAAAAGGCGGAATCAATCTGTAAAACCCACTTTATAATATTNAAAAGACCAAAGAAAAAAATTTTTTTTTAATTTTTACAAAATACAATTTTTTGGGTTTTTTTTATTTTTTTTTTTGGGCTTTTCGAGACAGAGGTCCTCCCTATAGCCCAGCTTCACTGGAACCCTCTAGTAAAAGCCAGGCTGGCCTGACCTCACAAAGATCTTCCACCTGCCCCTCTGCCTCCCAATGCTAGGATAAAGTGGAGTGCACCACCACACCCTGGCTCCAAATAGACAAATTTTACATTCCTACCACTGGTATGTGAGAGTTCCACTTCCTCTGCGTTCCCACTGACATTTGCTATTGTCAGGTTGTTTTTTGGTTCAATTAGCTACTTCCCCCTCTTTCCTCCTTCCCCTTCCTCCCTCTCTGCATTCCTCCCTTACTTTCTTGCTTTCTTCTTTCATTAAAATGGGATCCCAGTATGTTCCGCATGCTGGTCACTGCACTCAACCATCTTCTGATCCTCCTCTTCCTACTTCGGACTCTTCAACTCCCAGCACCTCACCATCCTACCAACTCAATTGCACTGTCTGTTTGATTGTAATAAAATCTTACCCTGTGGTTCAGGCTGGTAGAACTCACTATGCAACCCAGGTTGGCCTCAAAAACAAGGTAATCTCCCTGTCTCAGCCTCCAGGTGATGAATTACAGGTGTGAAGGCACTATACTAGCTCTAATTTAAACTTTAAAAAGTTTCATTTTTATGTGGTGAGGGATAAATGGTAAGTACCCTTGAATGCATGTCTCCGAGGGAAAAGAATTCAGGATAAGGAATCAGATCCCCGGAACTGGAATTACAGATAGTTGTTAGCCACGTTGTGGGTGCTGGAACTGAACCAGGGTCCTCAAGAAGAAAACACACAGCCAGTGCTCTTAACTGAGGACCCCAGCCCAAATTTGCACTTGTTTTTGTTGTCTTTGTTTGAGCAGGATTTTCTCTATAGCTCCAGCCTGGTTGGGACTCACTATGTAGACCATAGCAATTTGCACTTTTTTGATGACAAAAGACGTTGAGCACTTTTCATGTGCTTATTAGCCATTCAGGCTCCAGTTTATTACTGGCCCACTGTCCTGGAACTCACTCTGTAGACCAGGCTGGGCTTGAAACTCACAAAGATTCGCCGGCCTCTGCCTCCCAATGCTAGGAGTAAAGGCGGTGTGCCACCACACCCTGACTGACAGGTGGAGTTTTGTTTTGTTTTGGTTTGTTGTGTTTTGTTGTTTGTTTTTGTTTTTTGTCGTTTTTGAGACAGGGTCTCCCTTTAGTCCCAGCTGGGCCTGGGGCTCACTATGTAGACCAGGAGGGCCTTGGACTCATAAAGATCCCACCTGCCTCTGCCTCCCAAGTGTAGGATTAAAGGCATGCACCCGTCCAGCTAGCCATAGTGACACTGTGTTTATCTGCCTAGTTGGCTTTTTTTTTTTTTAACTTGCATTTTTACTTTTGTGTGTGCATACACTTGAGCGTATATATGTGGAAGTCAGAGGCCAGCTTGCTGGAGTAGGTTCTGTCCTTCTACTGTGTGGGTTCCAAGAATCAAACTCAGATCCATCAGCATTGTGGGCAGCGCGTTTGCCCTGCTCAGCTATTTTGCGCCCTTTGTTCATTTCTTTCTTCTTGTCTTTTTATTATTTTTATTTTATGTGTATGATAAATGCACAGGGGTTAGGTTAATTTTGAGGGGAGACCTGGCTCACAGAAAGGAGAAAAGATCAGGACTTGATGAAAAGGAAGTAGGGTTGATTGGTGGAGAGGAGCCTGTTCGGGATTTAGGATGAAACCACCATAGAATGTCCCCCAAATGCAGTTGGCTTATAACCCCGAGGAACACAGAGGATAGTTTATCAAGGAAGTGGGAGGTGAGAGTGGATGAATGGACTTAGGTGGGTCTGTGGCTGGCATCAGTAGGAGCATCTGGAGGGAGACTGAGGTTGGTTCTGGTCCCTGGTGAGAGGCATGATTGCAGGCTGCTACAGCAACTTTTCTCAGATTGTAGGAACACAGTCCAGAGTAATTATTTCTTTTGGCACTTCGGCCTCAGTTAGCCGTTCTGGAAATTTACGACTTAGGTGGGCTAAGACCTTACACACGTGTTGTATACAATGTCCGAGGAAGTCAGAATAGGGCATCAATCCCCTGAAACCCAGTTACAACAGACAGTGGCTTAACAATAATTGGGTGCTGAGAGCCAGACCTGGGTCTTCTGCATGAGAAGTCAGTGCTCCTAACTGCTGAGCCATCGCTACAGTCCCGATGTCATCTTTTTTTTTTTATTTATTTTGCAAACACGGATTTTTAATTTGTGGTGTGTTGGGCTGTTTTGCCCTGTGGGAGGTATTGCACCATGTACATGGCCTGGTACCCAAGAGGCCAAAGAGGGCATGGAATCCCTTGGAAGTTATGAGCTGCCATGTGGGTGGCCAGGAATCAAACTCTGTTCCTCCAATGGGATAAAATAGAAATCAGAATTCAGTTTGCACTGTCTAGTATAAGATTGCTCATTTACAGGCCAGAACTCTCATGCAATTGCTTATGTTTTAATTTTTTTTTTTTGGTCTTTTTGAGACAGGGTCTCCCTATAGCCCCAGCTGTCCTGGAACTCACTCTGTAGACCAGGCTGGCCTTGAACTCACAAAGATCCACCTGCCTCTGCCTCCCAAGTGCTAGGATTAAAGGCGTGCGCCACCACACCCGGCTCCAAATTGACATTTTACATTCCTACCACTGGTATGTGAGAGTTCCACTTCCTCTGCGTTCCCACTGACATTTGCTATTGTCAGGTTGTTTTTTTCAATTAGCTACGTTCCTCTTTCTCCTTCCCCTTCCTCCCTCTCTGCATTCCTCCCTTCCTTTCTTGCTTTCTTTCATTAAAATGGGATCCCAGTATGTTCCGCATGCTGGTCACTGCACTCAACCATCTTCTGATCCTCCTCTTCCTACTTCGGACTCTTCAACTCCCAGCACCTCACCATCCTACCAACTCAATTGCACTGTCTGTTTGATTGTAATAAAATCTTACCCTGTGGTTCAGGCTGGTAGAACTCACTATGCAACCCAGGTTGGCCTCAAAAACAAGGTAATCTCCCTGTCTCAGCCTCCCAGGTGCTGGAATTACAGGTGTGAGGCACTATACTCAGCTCCTAATTTACACTTTAAAAATTTTCATTTTATGTGTATGAGTGATAAATGTATAAGTACACCTGTGCATGCAGTGTCTACAGAGGGAAGAAGAATTCAGGATAATACATCAGATCCCCGGAACTGGAATTACAGATAGTTGTTAGCCACTATGTGGGTGCTGGGAACTGAACCAGGGTCCTCAGGAAGAACAGCCAGGCCAGTGCTCTTAACTGAGGACCCCAGCCCAAATTTGCACTTGTTTTTTGTCTTTTTGAGACAGGATTTCTCTATAGCTCCAGCTGGCTTGGGACTCACTATGTAGACCATAGCAATTTGCACTTTTTTGATGACAAAAGACGTTGAGCACTTTTCATGTGCTTATTAGCCATTCATCCAGTTTATTACTGGCCCCAGCTGTCCTGGAACTCACTCTGTAGACCAGGCTGGCTTTGAACTCACAAAGATTCGCCTGCCTCTGCCTTCCAAGTGCTAGGATTAAAGGCGTGTGCCACCACACCCGGCTGACAGTGGAGTTTTGTTTTGTTTTGTTTTGTTTTGTTTTGTTTGTTTGTTTGTTTTTTGTCGTTTTGAGACAGGGTCTCCCTTTAGTCCCAGCTGGCCTGGGGCTCACTATGTAGACCAGGCGGGCCTTGAACTCATAAAGATCCACCTGCCTCTGCCTCCCAAGTGCTAGGATTAAAGGCATGCACCGTCTCACCTGGCAATTGACAGTGTTTTATCTGCCTATTTGGCTTTTTTTTTTTAACTTGCATTTTTTACTTATTTTGTGTGTGCATACACTTGAGCGTATATATGTGGAAGTCAGAGGCCAGCTTGCTGGAGTAGGTTCTGTCCTTCTACTGTGTGGGTTCCAGGAATCAAACTCAGATCATCAGCATTGGTGGCAGGCGCTTTTCCCTGCTCAGCTATTTTGCTAACCTTTGTTCATTTTCTTTTCTTCTTTCTTTTTATTATTTTTATTTTATGTGTATGATAAGTGCACATGTTGTTAGGTTCATTTTGAGGGGAGACCTGGCTCACAGAAAGGAGAAAAGATCAGGACTCTGATGAAAAGGAAGTAGGGTTTATTGGGTGGAGAGTAGCCTGTGTCGGGATTTAGGATGACCACCATTAGAATGTCCCCCAAATGGCAGTCTTATACCCGAGGACACAAGGAAGTGAGTTTACAAGGAAGTGGAGGTGAGGAGATGGAGGAATGGACGTAGGTGGGTCTGTGGCTGGCATCAGTAGGAGCATCTGGAGGGAGACTGAGGTTGGTTCTGGTCCCTGGTGAGAGGCATGATTGCAGGCTGCTACAGCAACTTTTCTCAGATTGCAGGAGCACAGTCCAGGGTAATTCTTTTTCGGCACTTCTGCCTCAGTTAGCGTTCTGGAATTTCTGACTTAGGTGGGCTAAGACCTTACACACATGTTGTACAATGCCCGAGGAAGTCAGAAGAGGGCATCAGATCCCCTGAAACCCAAGTTACAGACAGTCGTTAACAATAATGTGGGTGCTGAGAATCAAAGCTGGGTCCTTTGCAAAAGCAGTCAGTGCTCCTAACTGCTGAGCCATCTCTCCAGTCATCTTTTTTTTTTATTTTCAAACATCTGATTTTTATTTTGTGTGTGTGGCTGTTTTGCCCGTGTGTATGTATGTGCACCATGTACATGCCTGGTACCCAAAGAGGCCAGAATAAGGCATGGAATCCCTTGGAAGTTATGAGCTGCCATGTGGGTGCCAGGAACTAAACTCTGGTCCTCTGCAAGAGAAGCAAATGCTCTAACTGCAGAGCCGTAGCTCCAGCTCCCCTTATTCATGTTCTTTTGCTTGTCTTTATTTTTGTTTGCCTCCCTGGGACCTGGAACTTGCTATACAGATCAGGCTAGCCTCTACTTCAAAGAGATCTGCCTGCCTTTCCCTCCCAAGTGCTGAGATTAAAGGTGTACACCACGATGTCTAGCCCCTTATTAATTCTCTTAATGATGTTTTCAATTTTAATGTTTCATTTATATTTTCCCCCCTTTATGGCTTTCTACAGGTTAAGAAAAGTTTCCTTCTCCTGAGTTGTGTGCATATACTATGTTTATACTTTAAAGGCTTTATGACTTTAGTTTTTATCTTTCAAGTCTACAGTCTATCTTGTGTTAATTTTTGCATATGGTGTGAGGTGGTTTTGGGACTTTTTTTGTCAAAGAAAGGAGGGAACAAAGGAAGGGACAGGGATGGAGGGAGGGAAAAAGCCCTTTGGAGTAATGTCAGAACGTGTGCACGCTAGGAAGTCCCACCTCCCATCCTTCACAGAAACACAGAATTAACGATATATGGATCAAAATACCTTTATGAGAAGTCTAGTTGAAAGACTGTGGTACCCAAAGCACAGAATGGAGAAGAGCCGCACTGAAAGGGTCCTCATCTCTGAGTCTTGTAGTTTCACAGATGCCATTTTCAGCTGCAGGAAGCGTCCAGTAGTTGTCTGGTCCCAGAGAGGTTCCAGACCCAAGTGATGTCCAAGAGTAATGGGGAAGAATTGAAGAATAAATGCTGCCAGGCATGGGCATGCACGCCTTTAATGCCAGTATTTGGGGGACAAAGGCAGGTGGATTTCTGTGAGTTCAAGGCCAGCCTGGTCTACACAGGGAATTCCAGGCCAATTGGGGCTACGGGGAGACCCTGTCTCAAAAATAACAACAACAAAAAAAGCCGGTTGTGGTGGCGCATGCCTTTAATCCTAGCACTCAGGAGGCAGAGGCAGGTGGATCTTTGTGAGTTCAAGGCCAGCCTGGTCTACAGAGCGAGTTCCAGGACAGCTGGGGCTACAGGGAAACCCTGTCTCGAAAATACCAAAAAGAAAAAAAAATAACCCCCCCCCAAAAAAAAAGAATAAATGCTATGACCGGCCAGCACTGGAGCAGACTGCAGAGGAGGAAGGGCAGAGGGGAGGGTACCCAGAGAAAAGCTGTTAAATGCTATGGGATTGAGAAGTTGAATAATTCTCTGATTTTATCACATTGAAGGATTTAGGGGGAAGTAATAATTGCGTAAAAACTAAGAAAGTAAAAAAATAATCTCAATATCAAAATGTACAAAACTGTAATTATCAAGTAGTAAAATGTATATAGAGTTTTTATTTAAAAAAAAATCATGCCTTTCATCCTAGCACTTGGGAGGCAGAGGCAGGTGGATCTCTGTGAGTTTAAGGCCAGTCTGGTCTACAGAGTGAGTTCCAGAATAGCTGGAGCTACAGGGAGACCCTGTCTCAAAAAGACCAAAAAAAAAAAAAAAAATGGCTTGTGAGGTCTATTTCTGTTCTAGGAATCTGTTAATCCCTGTGGCAGAATCTGTTAAGGACTGTCTTGATTACTTTAGCTTACAAGTCTTGAGGTCCAGTTTATTTTAACACTGAGATATTTTTAAACCACCTCAGATGTTTAAAATGTGCAGCCAATTTTTGAGACCTTTCTTTTCTTTCTTCTTTCTTTCTTTCCTTCTTTCTTTCTTTCTTTCTTTCTTTCTTTCTTTCTTTCTTTCTTTCTTTCTTTCTTTCTTTCTTTCTTTCTTTCTTCTTCCAAGACAGGGTCTCCCCATAACCCCAGCTGGCCTGGAATTCACTCTGTAGACCAGGCTGGCCTTGAACTCACTGAGATCCTCGTGCCTCTGCCTCCCAAGTGCTGGGATTAAAGGCGTGTGATACCATGGTCAGTGAAAACATTTTTTTTCTTTTTTTCTTTTTTTTTTTTTTTTTTTGGTATTTTTGAGACAGGGTCTCCCTTTAAATCCCAGGTGGCCTGGATGGAGCTCAGTCTGTAGACCAGATTGGCCGTAAACTCACAGAGATCCGTCTGCCTCTGCCTCCTGAGTGCCAGGATTAAAGGTGTGTGCCACCATGCCCAGCCTCTTTTTTCTTTTAAAAATATCTTATTATACCGGACATAGTGGCTATCATTATGCCTGGTACACATGAGATGCCTAAAAAATGATTAGTGAATGAGTAGAATCTGGTTTCCAATCTGCATAGAGATTTGGGGCATATTCCTTAATCTCTCCAAGCCTCCATTTCCTGGTCTATGAATTGTAAATAACATCCATGCCACAAGACAGCTATGAGACTTAAATGAGTTATCTATATTTTAATTCAATGGCCTGGTTCATGGTAATTAATAAACGTCCTCCCAACCTTCCATCCCGCTTCAGATACTTCTTCCTACTTACACTTTTTTAACTGACCACTAGATGGTGGTAGCCTGTGGCCTGTTGATAGTTCCAGAGCTGCCCTACTAATTCCTATTCCAGGCCCTCTACTTCTCAGACCAAAAACCAAAACAAACCAAAACAAACAAACAACAACAACAACAAAAGCCAACCAAATAAAAACCAGGTTAACAGTTTTATGGGGGAAGATACCCTCTTCCCACCCCAACTTATTTGCAACCTATCACCATTCTTGGCATCCTGGTCATGATTTTCAGAAAATCCTTCAATTTTCTACTGTTTAGGTTATAATTCAAACCCAAGCATTTGAAGATGGCACTGCTTTAAGAAGTGGAGACAAAGAAAAGACACTGAGGTAGACAGAGACGGAACAGAGTGTTGTAGAAAAACTACAGTGCTGGGTGGGATGCTGGGCATGGTGGCGCACACCTTTAATCCTAGCACTTGGGAGGCAGGGACAGGTGGATCTTTGTGAGTTCAAGTCCCGCCTGTTCTACAGAGTGAGTTCCAGGACAGCTGGGGCCACAGGGAAACCCTGTCTCGAAAATACCAAAAAGAAAAAAAAATAACCCCCCCCCAAAAAAAAAGAATAAATGCTATGACCGGCCAGCACTGGAGCAGACTGCAGAGGAGGAAGGGCAGAGGGGAGGGTACCCAGAGAAAAGCTGTTAAATGCTATGGGATTGAGAAGTTGAATAATTCTCTGATTTTATCACATTGAAGGATTTAGGGGGAAGTAATAATTGCGTAAAAACTAAGAAAGTAAAAAAATAATCTCAATATCAAAATGTACAAAACTGTAATTATCAAGTAGTAAAATGTATATAGAGTTTTTATTTAAAAAAAAATCATGCCTTTCATCCTAGCACTTGGGAGGCAGAGGCAGGTGGATCTCTGTGAGTTTAAGGCCAGTCTGGTCTACAGAGTGAGTTCCAGAATAGCTGGAGCTACAGGGAGACCCTGTCTCAAAAAGACCAAAAAAAAAAAAAAAAATGGCTTGTGAGGTCTATTTCTGTTCTAGGAATCTGTTAATCCCTGTGGCAGAATCTGTTAAGGACTGTCTTGATTACTTTAGCTTACAAGTCTTGAGGTCCAGTTTATTTTAACACTGAGATATTTTTAAACCACCTCAGATGTTTAAAATGTGCAGCCAATTTTTGAGACCTTTCTTTTCTTTCTTCTTTCTTTCTTTCCTTCTTTCTTTCTTTCTTTCTTTCTTTCTTTCTTTCTTTCTTTCTTTCTTTCTTTCTTTCTTTCTTTCTTTCTTTCTTCTTCCAAGACAGGGTCTCCCCATAACCCCAGCTGGCCTGGAATTCACTCTGTAGACCAGGCTGGCCTTGAACTCACTGAGATCCTCGTGCCTCTGCCTCCCAAGTGCTGGGATTAAAGGCGTGTGATACCATGGTCAGTGAAAACATTTTTTTTCTTTTTTTCTTTTTTTTTTTTTTTTGGTATTTTTGAGACAGGGTCTCCCTTTAAATCCCAGGTGGCCTGGATGGAGCTCAGTCTGTAGACCAGATTGGCCGTAAACTCACAGAGATCCGTCTGCCTCTGCCTCCTGAGTGCCAGGATTAAAGGTGTGTGCCACCATGCCCAGCCTCTTTTTTCTTTTAAAAATATCTTATTATACCGGACATAGTGGCTATCATTATGCCTGGTACACATGAGATGCCTAAAAAATGATTAGTGAATGAGTAGAATCTGGTTTCCAATCTGCATAGAGATTTGGGGCATATTCCTTAATCTCTCCAAGCCTCCATTTCCTGGTCTATGAATTGTAAATAACATCCATGCCACAAGACAGCTATGAGACTTAAATGAGTTATCTATATTTTAATTCAATGGCCTGGTTCATGGTAATTAATAAACGTCCTCCCAACCTTCCATCCCGCTTCAGATACTTCTTCCTACTTACACTTTTTTAACTGACCACTAGATGGTGGTAGCCTGTGGCCTGTTGATAGTTCCAGAGCTGCCCTACTAATTCCTATTCCAGGCCCTCTACTTCTCAGACCAAAAACCAAAACAAACCAAAACAAACAAACAACAACAACAACAAAAGCCAACCAAATAAAAACCAGGTTAACAGTTTTATGGGGGAAGATACCCTCTTCCCACCCCAACTTATTTGCAACCTATCACCATTCTTGGCATCCTGGTCATGATTTTCAGAAAATCCTTCAATTTTCTACTGTTTAGGTTATAATTCAAACCCAAGCATTTGAAGATGGCACTGCTTTAAGAAGTGGAGACAAAGAAAAGACACTGAGGTAGACAGAGACGGAACAGAGTGTTGTAGAAAAACTACAGTGCTGGGTGGGATGCTGGGCATGGTGGCGCACACCTTTAATCCTAGCACTTGGGAGGCAGGGACAGGTGGATCTTTGTGAGTTCAAGTCCCGCCTGTTCTACAGAGTGAGTTCCAGGACAGCTGGGGCCACAGGGAGACCCTGTCTCAAAAAGACAAAAAAAAAAAAAAAAAGAAAGAAATCTACAGAAAGAAGATGCTCACAGGCACATCCTGTTCCTTCCACAGTCCTTTCACTGCTGCCAGCTTCCTCATAAGTCAAGAGCTGGCGGTTAGGGGCAGGGGGAATTCAGAGAAATAAGGACGAGGTCTCTGATCTCAAGGAGTTTGTGGTCTGGTGGTTACAGAGAAAACATAAAATTCAATGTTAAACTCCAGGTGCTGAGGCTACATTGAGCATAGCTCAGATTTGTTTTGTTTTATTTCAGGCAGAGTTTTTTACCTTGTGGCCCACACTGATAGGGAATTCCCTACATATCCTAGGATGTCCTTTAATTCATGATCTTCCTGCCTTTGGCTCCTGAGTTCTGAGACTACAAGGGATGTGCCACCACATTTGGCTTTGTTTTTGTTTTGAATATCACTATGTAGCCCTGACTAGCCTGGAACTTGCTATGAAGACCAGGCTGGCCTCCAACTCATAGCAATCTGCCTGCCTCTGCCTCCCAGATGCTGGGACTAAAGGCCTACACCACCACATCTGGCACACCTGGCTTTTTAAGTGCCAAATTTTAAACAGAAGAAATGATCGGACAAAGAATAGTAGCAAAGCTTTTCTGAGGAACTAGGGGAACAGAATAATTATAGGCTCAGGCAGAACTACACATTCACTCACCACATAGTCTCAGCAGTTTATGCACTGGGAACAACCTAACAGTCCTAATAGATTGTGGAGGACCAAACAACAAGGTTGTTATGAAGTATGAGCTGGATATGTACAGACAGTGTGGAAGGAAAACAAGTCGAGAAAAAGCAAGTTCTAGAACAATATATATTACATCAGCTCATTTATTATTTTAAAGGATATATTTGTATATCATTGAAGAAACCTCCAAATAATTGCGCTTTAGTGGTTTTTCTGAGGGTGGGATGGAAGAATGGGAGTTTAGTTTTTACCTTGCTATATTGTGAATTTTATTTTCTTTTTTTTCTTTTTTTTTTATTGTATTTATTTATTTTTAACAAATCTAGACCCGTTTTCCCGCTCATTCCCCCACCCCGTCAGAGCTCGTGCATTCTGCCAAACATGCTTTCCATCTCTTAGTCTTTCTCAATATTTTCCATGGGGATGTTGACTGTTTTGAGCAGAAGTTCACTGTTTCAGTCAGTTCTTTGATGCAGTATTTTCTGTTGTTGTTGTTGTTTCCAAAATGCATTATGTCCAACTGCTTTGTACAGAAGCTCAGGGGGCCCTACACAAGAAATACTTACAACTGGGTAATTGGCACTAGCATCCACAGATGAGGGATACCATTCGTCGTTTGTTTTTCTG
>VZQC01013061.1:589232-720336 GCA_009823505.1 Rhizomys pruinosus | reverse complement strand
GGGGGGGGGGGGGGGCTCTTCAGCCCGTGCCCCGGCACCTGCTGCTGGGCTCAGGAGATCTCAAATCTATTGTGAATTTTAATCATTAAGTATTGCAATGCAAAGTTAATAAAAAGAAATACATCTTCATATTCAGGATACTACAGAAAGGCAGCAAATGAGAAACAAATGTCAACTTGCTGGCTGAGGTCACATTCTGGGAGTCCATGACTGGGAGAAGAGTTTGCATTTGATTCTTTGGTATTGTTTTTCCATTATTTAGGTTGTAATCCCAGCCTGAGCATTTGAAAATTGAAGAAGCTTCTATTTTTTTTTTTCTTCTCTGAGACATGTAGTGTCTCATGTAGCTCAGGCTGACTAGGATCTTACTATGTAGCCAAGAATGACCTTGAACTTTGAAAAATGTTTTATTTATGCTGGGTGTGGTGGCGCACACCCTTAATCCTAGCACTTGGTAGGCAGAGGCAGGCGGATCTTTTTGAGTTCAAGGCCAGCCAGCCTGGTCTACAAAGTGAGTTCCAGGACAGCTGGGGCAACAGGGAGACCCTGTCTTGAAAAGACCCCCCAAAAAAAACGTTTTATTATTTTTATTTTATGTATATGAGTGAATTGCCTACATGTATGTAAGTGCACCCACAGAAGTCTGAAGAGGGCATCTGATCCCCTGGAACTGGAGTTATGGACAACTGTTAGCTGCCATTTGGGTGCTGGGAACCAAACCCAGGTCCTCTGTAAGAGTATCCAGTGCTCTTAACCTCCAAGCTGTATCTCCAGCCCTGACTTTGAACTTCTGATCCTCCACATCTGATCTTGCAGCCTCGAGCTCCTCAGTGCTGGGATTAGGGAGGTGTGCCACTGTGCCTGTTTTATGTCCTGCTAGGGTTTGAGCTGAGGGCTTCATGTACGCTAGGCAAGCACTCTACTAACTGAACTATATCCCTATACCTTGAAAGAAGTTTACGTTTCCGGGAGGCTAGAGAGATGGCTCAGTGGTTAAGAGTATGTACTGCTCTTTCAGAGGACCCAAATTTGGTTCCTAGCACCGACATCTGGTGGTTCACAACTGCCTGTAACTCCAGCTACAGGGGGATCCACCGCCCTGGGAATTGGTACGAACAGGCACACACCTAATCTAAAAAAAATTGCGCCTGGTGTGGTGATGCATGCCTTTAATCCCAGCACTGGGGAGGCAGAGGCAGGCTCCTGAACTCTCTGAGTTCGAGGCCAGCCTGGTCTACATAGTGAGTTTCAGGCCAACTGGGGCTAAAGGGAGATCCTATCTCAAAAAAAAATAAAGAACCTCCCAAATAATAAAAGCCAGATATGGTGGCACATACCTTTTTTAAAATTCTTTTTTTAAATTTTATTTATTTTTTATGTGCATGAATGTACTGCCTGCAAGAAGGTTTGTGCACCAGTGTCCTGCAATGCCTTGGAGGTCATAAGAGGGTGTTGGATTCCCCTGGAACTGGAGTCAAAGGCTCCAGTTGTACTCAGCCGCCATGTGAGGGGGGTGGGGGGGGGGGGGGGGGGACAGATGGACAGATCCTGGGTCCTCCACAAGAGCAGTCGGCACCCTCAACCGCTAGGCCATCTCCTCAGCTCCGGCACATGCCTTCAATGCCAGCATCTTCGACAGCAGACGCAGGGAGATCTCTGTGAGATGGAGTCAAGCCTGGTCTACCATAGCAAGTTCAAGGTCAGCTGAGGCAACAGAGACCCTCTCTCAAAAATACCAAAATAATATTAGTAGCACCAGATGTAGTGGTGCACACTTTTAATACTAGCTATCTAGAGCCAACTCAGGCAGATTTCTGAGTTCAAGTTCCAGGCCAGCCAGGGCTACACAATGAGGCTACACACGGGGCTAGCCCTGTTTCAAATAAAATAATATAATAAAAAAAGAAAAAAAAATAGTCGCCTGAAAGAGAAGACACCAAGGCACAGAAGGAATGCATGGTGTAGGGAAGATAAAGATACCCTCCACGGAAGAGATACTGGGAAGATAAGTGCTCCAGGAATATTCACCTGTGTTAATAAGAGAACAGGATAGCCCCCCTACAGCCTTTTCAGGCTGCATAAGGTATTCCTGTCAAAGTTGCCTGAGGTCAGCTTCAACCAGATTTCATTTGGACTACAGTATTGGGCGGGAACCTGGAAGGAAGCTTCTAAGTATCCACTGAAAACATATGGACTCCCTGCTTGGGCCTGGCACTGTGTTGGGCCATGGGGGCTAGATAAAAGGAATAACACCCCGTTCCTTCTGGGAGAAACCTCTGGTAGTGAAAATTAAGGAAAGTTGAGATACACTTCAAAAGGAAAAAGAAAAGGTAAACTGTGAGCACAAGCTAGCAAGATCAGACGCAGCAAAGAAAGATCCTGTTAAGGGCCATGAGGTTCCCAGCCTGGGAGACTAAAGGCAGAATGAAGCTCTGGAAAAAGGTTGGGCTCACTCCCATTAATCCACCAGGCTGTTCTCTGTTTCTCCTTTTTTTTTTTTAAATCTGTTTCTCTTTTACGCTACCCGCAGGCTAGAGTAGGGGGCTCTGTCCTTCTCTGACTAGAACTTAACAAGAGCATCGGGTTAGTGCACTGGTCCCCAGCTTCTAAACTCCATCCCTAGCAGAGGATGTCAGGGGAACTCTGACTTCAGATACCCAGAAAGTCAGACGCCAAATGTTACAGTCTTCAAACGTCGTCCAGAAGGGGGCAGTGGCTCATTCTCGGGCCCAGGGAACCGCCCGAGGATTCTGGACTCCCCAGTCATTCCGGAACCCGCTGAGCAGGGCGGACAAAGGTCCGGCACTCAGCAGACACCCCCTGAGAACCGATGTCTGCAGTGGAGCTCCAGAGTCTCTCATTCCAAATCCCTGGGGTTCAGCATCTAAAACCCTGACTTGGTGGGAGGCCAGTCAGAAAGTACAAATAAACAAAACAAAAACAAAAAACTGCGCCCGACCTCTAGGGGAGAAAGGGGTGGCCGTTGCCAACCCCACCCGCGAGTGAGTCACCTCCCTCCAAACTGGAGCCTGCCCCTCCCGCGCCCTGTGCCAGGCGGGCAGGGCGGGGCGGGTGCTAAGGTGGGCTCCATCCCCGAGCCCGCGGCGGGCGGACAAGCTCCAGCGTGTCCCCGCCGGTGTCCCTGTTTACTCGGGAGTCCTGCGGGGAGGTGGGGGCGGGCCCACGTGCTCCTCCCCGCCCCGCCCCCAGCGGCCGCGGGCCCCAATCCCGGCCCTACGAAGTCTCCAAATCAAAGCTCAGTCTTTCCCGTACCTTCCCCACGGACTGGCTGCCCCTACTCCCACCCCCGGCCACGGAGGCTCCGTCTGGGTTCCCCAAGAAATGCGGCCTCTGCCCAGACTTAAGCCCCGGGACCCCCCAGACGGGGCCTGGAATCCGGGGGTGTGACGCTGAGTTGCAAAGAGGCTCTCGAGTCCGGCTTTCCTCGCCCACCACCCCAACCCGTCCTCGGGTCCCCGGCCGCTTCGGCTGTCCCGAGCGCCCGGAGGTAGCCGAAGACCGAGGACCCGGCGCCCCGTCCTCGCAAGCCGCCAGCACCCCGGGGACTCCCTCTCCGGGACCGCTTCCCTGAATTCCAAGGCGGCTCACACCTCCGACTCCCCCTCCCCAGGGCAGCGCGCCAAATCGGCGCATGCGCACTCTCCAGATTGCCGCGTAGCTCTTTCTCCCCCCTTTTTTCTTTCCCCGCCCCTTCCCTCCCTCCTCCTCTCCCTCCTCTCCCTGTCCCCTCCCTCTCCCCTCTCAGTACCCCCCTCCCCCCGCGGCACTTCAGTCCAGGGAACAGCCGTGCGAGCTCCAGGGCCGTGCACTGAGGAGGCGGAAACGAGGGGAGCCCCCAGTGCTCCATCAGGCCCCTTTCAAGGCACCCCCAGCGGGTCCACGCCCCCCACCCCCCACCCCGCCTCCTCCCAATTGTGCATTTTTGCAGCCGGAGGCGGCTCGAAGATGGGGCTGTGAGCTTCGCCCCGGGAGGGGACAGAGGAACGGGGAGTAGAGCAGGGGGTGACGGGCTCGGATTTGGGGGCAGGGGGCGTACCCGCGCCAGCAGGCCCTCCCCAAGGGGCTTGGAACTGTCCCTTTTCACCCACGCCCCTGGTGCGCTTTGCTGAAGGAAAGAATAAGAATAGAGGAGTAGGGGAGAGGAGGATAGAGGGGGACCCCCCAATTGGGGGGGCGAGGACGAGAAGTAACAGGACCCGAGGGTGGGGGCTGCTGCTCTCATCAGCCCACACCATGCTGACCCCGCCGTGGCTGCTGCTGCCCCTGCTTTCAGCTCTGGTCGCGGCGGCCGCTATCGATGGTGAGTGCTATTCCGCGGCCTCTTTGGACCCCTGGGGGCTCCCCCTTCCCAGCCCCCACTCCTGCGTAAGGATGGGGAAGGGAGACGCGGGAGGGGGTGCCTTTTGTTATCCCAGTCCAGCTGACACAGCAAGCGGCCTGACTGGGGGCGGGGATGGGGTCTGATTTGGGGGATGGGAGCCCGGGACTAATGATGCTCCCTGGGCCCCCCAGCCCAGACAAAGACCAGAGGCCTGGCTAAGGAAAGGAGGGCTCCCCCTTTTTCTGATCCCGGGATTGAGAGGCCTTCTCTTCCTATCTCTGGTAGGGGAGGGCCTCCGCCTCCCCTACATCCTCCGCCTTCCCACCCCCCATCTGAATTGTGAAGGAATCCGGATTTGCAATGTACGGCTGCAAAAGGGGGCGGAGGGCCTTTTGCAGTGGCCTCTGAAGGCTGGAAGGCAAAGCCGGCTAGGGGTGCCCGGCTGGCCCGAGGGCAGGCAGGCCGAGAAGGCTCTGGGTGGGGAGAGGGAGGGCCCCCTGTTTGGGTGTGGAATGGGCCTTGCAGCCCAGGCATGGAGGCCTGGGTCCTGAATCCTGAGCTGTCTGCCTGGGTTCCGAAGTGGGCACTTCCCCTCTGAGGGCCTCTGTCAGTAGCTGCGTTGGGGGATGGAGGGGGCTCTGGTGATGCTATGTGACTACATTTCTCTTATTAATTCCTGGGAGCTTTGAGATGAGAAAAAAAAAAAAGTCAGATGTCATCCTTCTGGAAGGGCCTGGAGAATGGCCTGGAATGCTGGGGAGAGGGTTCAAAGGAGGCTGCCTTCTTCCTGACTTCTGGCTTGATCACAGTCTGGATTGGAAGGAGAGTTGGAGGTTGGATGGGAGTTCCGGCTATGACCCCTCACCCTAATTTCACTCATTTAGGGAATGCGTTGAAACCCAACCCTCGGTCATACATACTTTGTATAGTAGGTTAAGCTTGTGCTAAAACTGCCCTTTTGGGGGAAATGGGGTGCCCCTGTCCCCTTTTTCTGTCAGATGTTTTTCCTGGTACTTATGAGTCACCAGTTCAAGGCTTGCTCAAGCTTTAAGCTGGGGTTGAATTGGGCTGGGTCTTTGACTTGAGAAGGGGTGGGATCCCATTACTTCCTGTCAGGTTTGCCTTCTCACTGGGGACAAAACAGCCTCATAACATCAGACACCCCTCCTCTGTCTTCTGAATCTTGCCAGGCTGGGATTGGGAAAGTTTTTCTCTGAAACTAGATTATGTGTTCCCCTCCCCTTTCTCTAACTTGCTTCAGCTGGAGGAGGAGGGCAAGAGGGTCAGGAAGTAGCTGTGCCCAGAAAAACAGTTTATTCAGTGGCCCTCAGTCATGCCTTGTTGGGGACTGTCTGTCTGGACCCCACCCCTAATTATCTGCCTAGGATGAGGAAAGAGACTCTGAAAATCCTTCAGACAAGCCTGCACAGTCACCCTCTGCCCTTGACAGCTAACGTCATTCTGTGCTTTCCTCTTGGTCTCAGCCTTGTGAGGAGGGGAAACTGAGGCAGAGATTTGGAAAGAAAAGAACGTTAAACGAGAAAGAGATCCATCGGAAGCCCCGGTGAAGGAGGGCTGGTGGAGTTCTGCAGAAGCCAAGGCTCTCTGTTAGAGCTCCACAGGCCATTCAGGAATGGGCCCTTGGGGGAAATGTCACTCCCAGGACCCTAAAGGAATCCTAAATGGCACACTAAGTTGGCAGTGATTGGATGAGGGAGACTGACATGTTCTTGTCAGTCTCTGTCCATCCACCTTTAAATCTCTAGTTCAGATCCTCTGTCCACTGTCCCTGCTGGAAGTATAGGTCAGCGGTAGAACACTTGCCCTAGCACACAGGATGCCCTGTGTTCCATTCCTGGCAAGAAACAGATGGAGGGAGAGGGCCATCTCCCAAATATACCCATCCACCTCCCCTAGGAAGGGGAGTGTGGGTGCTCTGGGAATCCTGTAGAAAAGTAGGTCCTAAGCTATTGGAGCTCCTAACTGGGACCCTGCAGATGCTGAACTTTCTTGCTTCCACGCTAGAGGAGGAGTGTCTTAGCTCTACTTACCTGATTTGGTTCTCGTTTACCTTCTTCTGCCCTCACAAGCCCTGCGGCTCTCCCCATGGGAACAGCTCTAGAGCCTCCCCCCATTCTGCCTTCTGTCTGTGTCTGAAACTCCTCGGGGGGGTCCCCTTCTTTGGGGGGGGGATTGTCACTTGCTCCTAGTAGACACAATTGAGTGTACTTATAGCCAGGGAAGATGGAAAAGGGGAGATGGAGAATGAAAAGTTTCCGTGAGAGCCCTACCTAGATGAAGGACATTTCATGGTGAAGGGAGCTCCCCAGACAGCCCAGCCCCTGGAAGAAGGCTGACCCCCCCCCCACTCCTCTACACTTCCCTTTGAGCCCGTGTATTATTAGTCACTAGGAAAGGTGCACAGTTGAAGTGAGTTATGAGGCTGGAGTGTTAGCTTCTTGGCTCCCTGAGAGAAGGTTCCAGACTCCATTCTCCCTGCTCAGAACCAAATCCTAAACATCTCTCCTTAGCTTCCTCTTGCAAAGCAAGGGAGATGTAGGAAATTCATTGGGATTATTATGCTGTTTGAGGCAGCCTCACAAGACTTCTTTTTCTTCCATTCTTATTCCTCGTGTTTTTTGTTTGTTTTATTACTCTCTATCACTTCCCCATTACCCTGCTTTCTAACAATGTCACCCAGGGCCTTGCCCAGAGTCAAATCCTTTCCAAATCTACCCCTCTTCCAAACCCCTTCCTGGGCTTGGGCATAACTCTCTGGCACATCACATGCTTAGCATGCTTAAGGTCTTGGGATCAGCATAGCACCAACTAAACTAAAACCAACCAAACCAATCAGCCCTTGTTTACCCTAGGAAAGCCCTTCCGTATGTGAGCTTTACTTTTTCTCCTGCTATGGTCTCTTTCCTGCACACCAAAACTCCAAACCCAGGGTTTATTCCCCTAGGATTCTTTTCTCAGGGTCCTCCCCATCCCTTGGCCTCTTTACCCTGCCTGTGATCCAGCTCTGATACGGGGCTAGCAGTCCTTAGGGAAGCTGGGGCTGTTGAGTGGGACTGTGCAAGGGTCCCTGAGTTGGTGGTGCCCTGTGCTAGGGAACCTGGTCCCACCCCTGTGTTCTGTCCCAGATTTCAGCCTGCTTAGCAGGATCCTGCATTGTTTGGAGAAGGAAGCAGTTGGCTCTGGAGTGTTTCCGGTGATGTGGCCTCAGGCATCCCAGGAGGTGAGGGGTAGGGGAGAGAGAAGATTGTCCATCATGCTCCGGTGAGATTAGAGTCCCCCAAGCCTGATTTCCCTTCCTGAAGAGCTCCTGCTCCTTACCTACCCCACCCTCCCACTCTGTGGGAGGTAGCAGCCTCTAATCTTACTTCCCTTGGGTCAGAGTTGCCGTTGTGGGACTCTATCTCCCCCAAGCCAGAATTTGTGCTGCCGGCTCTGTGTCTCAGTGGGGTAGTCATTCTCTTGGCTCATCCCAGGACAGCTGGGCCACCTTCTTGGCAACCTGTGCATTGAGCGCCTTTCCTGCCTTTTTTGGCTGCCTGCTTTGCTTGATGGCTTCCTGTCTGTCTTGCGGGCCGTTGGTCTTCCAGAGCCTTTCTTGTTTCTGTCCTTTTTGGCTCCTTTCTTTTATTTGCCTATCCTCCGCGTCATTTTCAGCCCTGACTCTGTTGTCTGTCACTCTCTTCTGTCTTTATCTCCAGCCCCCCTGGTGTGCTGAAAGCCATCTGGTAGTAGCCTCTCTGCTGGGCTTTTCTACTTACCCTCTCACCCTACCTTACAATTGATTCTGGAGTTATTCTTCCCCTTCTTGGCCAGACCCCCGACTGTGAACGTCCCCCCCTCTACTTCCTTCTGTGCTCTTCTCTTTTCCTGTCACTAATTTTGGGGATGAGTTTTAGAGAAAATATTTCTAGAACCAAAAACTTGATATTATTTGTGGTCTAAACGTGGGAAAAGGAGGTATTTCAGAAAGGAAGGAGAGAGAAGTTAGACTTCTGGCAGAACTTCCTTTTAACAGGAGTCAGAACTGGAGAAAGATATGGGGAGCAGGTCAGAAGCTGAGGGTTTTTACTTCTGGTGAGCACAGGCCATGCGGGGCACCGAGAGAGCCTTGCAAGAGAAAAGGCTGATCTCTGCGGGCATTCGGGGGATCTGGATTTTATTTGTAGGGAAAGGAAAAGATGGGTGGTGGGTCAGGCTGATGTCCTGCTGAGTCAATATTGACTCAGGATGGAAGGGGAGACCCTTCTCCTCCCCTGGAGGTCCAAGCCACCCTGTCTGTCTGTCTGTCCAGGCCGCAAAGCAGAGGCCCAGACTCAGGAATGACAAAAATGTGTCTGAACCTCATTGAGCTTCGGGAAGGAGCCACTGGGTAATACCCAAAATACATAAACTTTGGAGAAAGCTGTCAGTTGGGACTCACTGCCTCACCCCCATGGTTGAAAGTTCTTCTAGGCGCTGTCCCCGCAGGCTCTCTGCCCTCCCCTCCCAAGCCCTGGGCACGCGCTGCTCTTCTTTTGGCTTACACTGACCTTGTGGTTTATCTTATAGAATGTACCCCTACCTATCAGGGGGGCCCAGACCTCCCTCTGCAGTGTCAGTTTTGCAAAGGGCCGTAGGGCCACTTTCTTGCTTCTGCTGCCTCTAGTTTCCTTGTCCTTCAGGAATAACGTTTGAGGCCCTCAGGGGCTGTCGAAGGACAGGTCCTCCTCGGAGGAAGACAGCTTCCAGGCCTGGGTTTTCTTCTCTCCCTCTCCCTAGCCAGGCATACTGGCCTCCTGTCCCCACCCCACCCCAAGGTCCCAGAGTGGGACAGAGGAAGACAGCCAACGCTTGAGCTAGGCAGTGGGGTCTGTGTTGTGTCTGGACGCACACCCAACCCCACACCTCCTGCCCTGGCTCCAGCTTGGTGGCCCTGGGGGCCATGCCTGGGCCGGGCGCCTAAGTTGGGGAGGGGCAGGGTGTTGGCCAAGTTAGCATGGCGGTCACATTCATCTCCAGGCAAAGCTGAGAACAGACGGCCCCTGTGTCCTGGTGTTCCTGCCGCAGCAGCTCGCTCTCCTCCCTCTCTCCTCCTCGTTCTCCCTCCTGCCTCAGCCTTCTTCTCTCCTATTCTTGCCCCTCTCCTCCACACCTCTTCCTCAGAGGCTCCTGAGGCCTACCTCCTACCATCGCTGACCCTTCCCATTGCTAGAAGTGTGTTTGCCACTTCCTTCTCAGTGTTCTCATCTGTAGGATGGGATTGCACCGTGAAGTATCTCACACGGCCAGCTTGTCAGGGCTCCAGCTCTGTGTACGCCACTCAGTGGGCACGTTACAGAATGTTCACATATTAGGGAGGCCTAGTTCTGAAGAAGTAGGAGGAGGCCCCAAAAGACAGTAGCTGATTTCTTTTTTTTTTTAACTTTTTATTTTATTATTTTTTATGTGTATGAATGTACTGTCTACATGTAGGTTTGTACACTCGTGTCGTGCAATGCCGCAGAGGTTAGAAGAGGGTGTCGGATTCCCCTGGAACTGGAGTTAAAGTCAGTTGTCAGCCGCCATGTGGGTGCCCGGGGATCGAACCCTGGTCCTCTGTAAGACCAGTCGGTGCTCTTAACCGCTAGGCCATCTCTCCAGCCCCCAGATAGTAGCTGATTTCTAACCTAAGGCAATATCCCTGTCCAAAGCACAGGCCACAAAGATGGGCTTTCTGAGTGTTGGGTTCAGATGCACAGCATCAAGGTTGACCTGGCCTTTAAGCAGATTATAAATTTCCTCCCCCTACTCTTACCCAAGCTCCCTCTCAGCTTGGAGGAGGCTTCCGTTGGCTGTGCAGACTGCCCCAAAGTAGGTTCTATGTTTTCTTCCCCTCTTGCCCTTAAGGAAATCAAAGACAGACAGCCCTAGCCTCTCAAGATTTCCTGGGACCTTCTCCACCATGGCTGACGGGAAGTTCTTTCACTTATCTGTCTTCTATACTTGAGCTATCCTGGCCTTCCCAGGAGATGTGCAATCCCCCCCCCCCATACCTCTGCTCCTGGGCTTGAAGAGATGGAACAGTGGGCAGGGGCTGAGCCCTCCTCTTCCTGTCACTTGCCCCATCCCCCACTCCCTCCCCCTCCCTCCACAAGAGCACATCTGGTTTGTGAATCTCTCTCATTTCAGCTTTTGGAGTTTGCCAGCTGCTGTTTCCTCTGTAGAGTTCAGGCCAAAAATGGGGGTGGGGGGCAGTGGGGGAACTATGTGAGGGCCAAAGGAGGGGATCCATGGCTGGGACATGGAGTAGAGGGGAGGTTAGAGTGACCAGCCAGTGACCTCAGACCCTGCCTGTGCATTCTACCCTGGGGAAGAATGGGGCATGGAGGCAGTCCCAGGTGGGGGAGGAAAGAAATGTCATCAGGCTGGGGTGGCATGGGGGTCCATTTCTGGGCCCGGAACAACCCATCTGCCTCTGAGTTCCACTGCAGTCCCCCTCTCCCCCCCACCCAGGCCGCCCGGCTGGCCAGGGGAAGCAGTGGTCTCCGGCATGCTAACTAGGCTGGCGGGCTGTTTCCCCGGGAAGACCTCACAGCTGGCCCAGTGGGGCAATGAACCCCGCATTATCCACCTCCTCAAGGGGCCTTTATTCCCGGCTCAGGGTGCGGGGGAGGGAGGGGGACTCCAAGGAGGCCTGGCCAGGCCATCCTTGATGTGTTTCCTGAACTCAGCCCTGGTTCTGGCCAGGGGCCTGGGTGCAATCCCCTCTGCCAGAGATGGGGGTGAGGGAGAGAGGACAGCTCGGTGTGGCCATCTGACTCCCTCCCTCGGAGCCTGACAGATTTCCCTTACTCTGCTCTCCCAGCCCTGCATTTGAGTTAGCTCTGTACTTGTGCCTTGCCAGGGGACTGTGGCTCCTGAGGAGCCCATGGTCTTTGCACCCGTCTGAGAGCCTAGTACAGTGCTTGGCACAGAGCTGGCTTCCAGTGTGTGCCAGAGGAGCAGAGATGGGAGAGGTGGCAGGAAAAGTAATGAAGAACTGGAGGTGAGGGCCTGCCCTGGTAGGGATGACGGACTCTTGTGGAAGACATAGCAACAAGGGCAAGAAAGCTTCCTCCTGAACATCACTCGTGCATGGAAGATGGGTGTAGAGTGCACTCATTAAGAACCTAGAGTCAGCTGACCTGGATTGAGTCCTGGTTTGTCACTTGCCAGGTGTGTCACTGTGGACAAGTCTGGCCCAGTTTCTTCCTTTGAAACCATAGTGTTAGTATTCCCTCCTTTGCCATCCAGCGGGGAAGACTGGAGATGACACACGGAAAGAGCTGATTTCCCACAACTCCCAGCACATGCGGCGCGCACAGCAGCCATAGCCTTTACCATGCTAGCACCTTCTTGGGGATGAGGAAAGAGCATGATAAGATGGGCAGGCAGGCTGGGGGTGAGGTTAGGACCGGTGGTCCCCGATGGCTGCAGTTCCGTGGCTCAGATGAGCCAAGACTAGCTCCTAAAGGCCATGCCACACAGCTTCCTACTTGTGCTTTACAACTCTGTCATCTTAGTTATCTAATGGCCCTCTTATCTGAAGAAGTCCCCTCAAAGTCCCTTGCCCAGCGTAGTCTAAGCAACAAGTCTTCCAAGGTGGAAGCTGGCCTTTCTGCCCTCTCCTGTCTTCCCTGCCTGGCCCTGCCCTGCTGCCTTCTGCAGATATCATATCCTAGCATACTGTGTGCCAGGAGGAACCCCACAGTTCTTGTCTGGGGGTGTGGTGGTAAGGTGTTGGGGGAGCCTGGAGTAATATGTCAGGGGGTCAGCAGTGTTCTGGAGGGCAAAGAAGCCGAGAGGTTGAAAAGACCAGCTTTAGGCTGCCAGACGGAGCAGGAGGAACACAAAGAAAAGCAAAGCAAAGCTTCTCCACCACTGTCTTGTTTTTTTTTTTTTAATTTTTTTATTATTTATTTATTTATTTTATTTATTTATTTATTTATTTTATTTTTTTTTTTTTAGGGTCTCCCTGTAGCCCCAGCTGTCCTGGAACTCACTCTGTTTAGACCAGGCTGGCATTGAACAGTGCTAGGATTAAAGGCATGCGCCACCACGCCCAGCTTATTTTTTTTTAATTTTTTAAAATTTATTTCTGTATGTGTATGAATGTACTGTCTGCATGCAAGTTTGTGCACCCATGTCGTGCAATGCCACGGAGGTCAGAAGAGGGTGTCGGATTCCCCTGGAACTGGAGTTCTCCTGGAATTGGAGTTTCAGATGGTTCTCGGCCGCCATGTGGGTGCTGGGGATCGAACCTGGGTCCTCTGCAAGAGCGGTCAGCGCTCTTAACCGCTAGGCCATCTCTCCAGCCCCTACTTACTTATTTTTATGTGTATGAATGTACTATCTGCATGTAGGTTTGTGCACCTGTGTCGTGCAATGCCACGGAGGTCAGAAGAGGGTGTCGGATTCCCCTGGAACTGGAGTTCTCCTGGAATTGGAGTTACAGATGGTTCTCAGCCACCATGTGGGTGCTGGGGATCAAACCCGGGTCCTCTGCAAGAGCAGTTGGCACTCTTAACCGCTAGGCCATCTCTCCAGCCCCTCCCCCACTGTCTTGTTAGCAAGACTGGGGTGCTGGTGTCCGAGCATGGTACCAAGAATGGCAAAGGCTTTGGTCCTGAAAGGGGAGGAGGAGCGTGTTGGATAGACAGCCTAGAAAAGTTGGACGGGCCGAGAAGCCCCTCTTGGATCCTTCCTCTTCTCTGTCACAGGTACAATATGGAAGATTGATGCTGGGGTGAAAGAGTTCTAGGAAGCGCAGGGGCCAAGAATCGGCTCCGTCCGTCCGTTCTGCCCTTGACAGTCTTCCTTTCTCTT
Source organism: Rhizomys pruinosus (assembly GCA_009823505.1). Lineage (NCBI taxonomy): Eukaryota > Metazoa > Chordata > Mammalia > Rodentia > Spalacidae > Rhizomys > Rhizomys pruinosus. The sequence goes on along the minus strand of VZQC01013061.1, from coordinate 707,150 downwards.
CTTGCCTCCAGCCCCTAAGACTTGCAGCCCCAAGCAGTTTGCCTGCAGAGACCAAATAACCTGTATCTCGAAGGGCTGGCGGTGTGATGGCGAGAGAGACTGCCCAGATGGCTCTGACGAGGCCCCTGAGATCTGTAAGTAGCTTTTCTGGGTTCTTTTCCCCAGACACTGGGCTTATCCCTTTCCTCTGTAGAGTGTTTGGGATAAAAGCAGCTGAGCTCTAGCCTGGCATGGACCTTGTTCTGATTGTATTTGCCCATGACACAGCTAAAGCTATCCTTGCCCAGTTCTTCAAAGAAGAAGCCTGAAAAAAAAACCAAACAAACAACAAAAAAAGAAGCCTGGTGCCTGGTGTGAGTAGCAGTGGCATCTTGGATGTCTCCTCTGGCTGCTATGTCCCCAAGTCTGTTGGGGACAGTGTCCTCTAGATTGCAGCTTTGCCTGAAGGAAATGGCCAAGCTGCCCTTCCTTTCCAGCACATCCCTCTTCTTAGCTTCGAAGCCTCCCTGGCCTGTGTTAAGTGGCCTTCAGACCCTGCCAGGTACCCTTCTGTCCTTGGTCTCCCAGGCTAAAGGGCACTGTTTTTGCTCAGCCTCTGTACCCGGAGCCCCACCCCCGAGCGCTCCCCACCACCACCCCCGCCTTCCCTGCCCCCAATAAGTGGTGTAATCAGAGGCAGCTGTTTAAACTGGGAGAAAGGTCCCCGCCCAACCTTCACCCTGCCAATGGGGTTAGGGGGGTGGAAGACTTGCTGGCGGGACCCCAGAGTCCTGGGCAGCTGGAAGAGTCCTGGGGTCTCTACCTTCAGGATCTCCCCTGTTTGGCTAATGATGGCCTACATCTAAGGCAACCTGTTTTTCATCCCGCTCCAGTCCCATCTTAGGTCCTCCCCCCACACCCCCAAACCATAATTATCAAGGATATTTTTTAGGGCAGAAAGGGAGCCACCAATTCTCTCTGCCTCATCCTACACCCTGCTCGGGGGAGGAACCAGGATATTTGGCCTGGACCCTCTTCCTGTCTGACACCACTTCACCCTCCATGTTTCTGACACTGTATATTGGAAGGAAAAAAAGCCATACAGAGTGGCTAGACCTCACTCTGGTTCATCCTTCCCTCAATTAGGCACAAACTCCATCTTATACAGATCCCATGCCCTTCAACTTCACGGTCATGCATTCTCTTAGACCCGTAACAGTCAGACGCCGACCCGCCTGGCACCAGTGCCCACCAAACGAAGGCCCTGTCAAATGTGTACAGCTCATGTCGATGCTCCCTGAAGTGGCTGTAGAAACACAAGCTGCACTCAGACAGATTCCCAGGCACATGCACTGGCAGAGGTACACATAAGCCCAGATGGGCATGCCAAGACTACTCCATGAATGTGGTGTTTGCAGGACCCCCGTGGTCTGTACCGGCACAGGCACACTCTCCCAGACCCTACCCGCTGTGACCATTGGCAGTGCTCGCCATTTCACCTCTCTTTCTGGCAACTGTGAAGTTAAAAGAGATCTTAGCAGTGGGCCACAACTTTTGACCCTTTCCAGATCCTTCCATTAGACCACTATTCTGTGTTAGAAGTCTAGAATAATATTAACTAATAGAAATATATTGTAAGTCATGCATGCAGTTTGGAAATTTTCTAGTAGCTAACATTTAAAAAAAAAAAACAGCCAAAATTCATTTGAACAATTTATTTTATCTAATGTACCTAAATATTATTTTAATATATTATTACCTGAATGAAATTATTAGAGACTCTTTACCATTTTTTTTATTAAGTCTTCAAAGCTACTGTATATTTTACATGTAGTTTTAACTTAGCAGACTTCAGTGCTTGACATCTTATGGCTGGTACTGTTACTAGTGGGTTCACTTCTAGACTTGGCACCTCTCTTCCCATATAGCTCTGTGCTCCAGGAGCCACAGAGAGTTGGATTTTATCATGTGAGTTTCTCTCTAGCAGCTACTGTGTTTCTTTAATGTCATCAAAACCTTTCACTTCTGACTCCTACCCATCTCCTGAATGTAGAAGGTCAAGGCTTTAGGATCCATAAGCATGGAACATTTGGGAGTGGGCTCTAGCTTAAGCCTCACATGGCTGTCTACGCATGTGCAGCTACCATCCGGAGTGGTGGAGCTCTGTGTATAAGGGTCTAAACAGCCCCCGATACCTTTTGAGATATTTGCAGATATTTGAAACTCCAATATCAGCTCATTCTCTACCTACCCGCCCAGGGCAGAGCTAGCTAGACAGCCACCTCTGGCAGCTTGGTCATGGCAGCCCCTCTCTTTGTGCCCAGGTCCACAGAGTAAAGCCCAGCGATGCCAACCAAATGAGCACAATTGCCTGGGTACTGAGCTATGTGTTCCCATGTCTCGTCTCTGCAATGGGGTCCAAGATTGTGTGGACGGATCGGACGAGGGTGCCCACTGCCGAGGTAAGCACTCCTTATGCTCTCCTGTCCCGGGAGGCTGCAGGGGCTCCCAGTTCAGCATCTGCTGGGATGGGAGGTCTGCCATTCAAGGACAATCCTTGTGCTTTAGTGGATACCATGCCTTGTTCTGAGCCCATGCCCAAACTTGCCGTCAGACAGCAGGTGAACCTGGTCGGCCCCTTGGGCTTGGAGCTTAATCAAACAGCCTATGGGCTTCAATTGTGGGCCTAACTGGGCCCTTCCCTCTGGCTCTCTGGGCTTGGACAAGTCACTCCTTTTTTTCAAGCCCATTTCTCATCTATTAAATGAGAAGTCGGCGTTTTTAGCAGTGGAGTCCTTTCTTCAAAAGCTTTCTTACATGATTCCTGAATGTGAACACAGACAAACAGAGATGCTGTGATCAGAGCTAGAGTTAGGGACCTGAGGTTTAGTTCACTGCTCCTGCCAGAGCTCTGGAATACATCCCTCAGGAACTGCAAATCTTGGAGGGATCCAAAACCTGCTCTGCTCTCGCCTTTCCTGAGAGCCTGTACATTCTCAGAGCTGGTTGGCTGGAAAGCTGATCAGTCTGAGGTACCCTCTTACCTGTGGCTTAGGTGACTTCTTGCCTGTGGCTTAGGTCACCAGCCCCGCAGTCTTCCCCTGAAGACCCTGTGGGACAAGGACAGTCTGGGTCCCTGGAATCAATCTGAGAGGAATCTATCATATGAGGAGTGACAAAGCCTCAGGCCTGGTTGTCGGAGAAATAGGGTCTCTCTCTTCTTCTGTCCTGGGGTCTGGGTCTGGAGCAGTCAGCCTTTGAGAAGCCTTGAGCAAAGCCCTAAGAGAGGGGGCGATCTTGGGAGTGGGGGTGGGGCCAGTGTCTTATGCCATACACATGCCAAGAAACATGTGTCTGTGGAGGAGACACATCTGGATCCTTTCACTGGGGCAGGGAATGTGGAGCAAAGGGAGTTGGTGGAAGATTTTCTTTTCTCTTGGCTGATTTCACCCGAAGCTCTGGGGATGGGAGGCAGAAAGCAGGTTTAGGGCTGACTTCAGCCTCTGATCCATCCTATCTGATCATGTGTTTCCTTTTGAATACCTTTTTAGTTTCAGCAGCAGCAACAACAACAAAAATCCTCAAATTTTAGGCTTTGAACCTCCTCTGATACTAGAGAAGTTGAACTTCTTCAGCTCCTACCCCCAGAAGAGAATTCTAGATTTTCGACAACAGGAGATATTTTCCCTCTTGGGGGAAGACTGGACAGGCAGTACATTTGGACTCTCTAGTCAAAGTGGGAATAGAAAGATTAGCTGAGGCCTGGTCCCCGACTTGAGCTCTTCTTGGCAGGCTTAGTACCTTGAACGCCTTAACATCTCAGTGACTGACTCTCTCCTAGGTTGGGTGGTGGGGGCTGGGGTGCGAGGCCACTGGACAAAGGGGTCTTTGTGGCCTAGTTGCCTGGCCCCAGCAAGCCCTTAATTGGGTCGCTGGTCTGGGGGGGCTGTTCTCCCACCTCTCCCCCCATCCTGTTTCACTCCGTCTCCCCTGTGGAAGTGGGTCAGTGGCAGAAGAAAGATTAGAAAACGATCCCTTGGGAACTAGTTTTGTTCCTCCTCTTCATCCTCTACCTGGATGTTGGGCCTTTTCTCTGAGGCCCCTGGGGCTCAAGGGACAAGTTAAGAGTGATGCTTCTAGACTAGCACTGGGGACAGACGCAGTGGCATGTCCTTCTTCACCCTTGGCTGAGGCTGTCATGGTAACACCTACAAATACAAACAAGAGGCACATGAAAGGAATAAAATTCACTGTCCCCGGGACTGGAGAGATGGCTCAGCAGTTAAGAGCACTGGTTGCTCTTGCAGAGGACCTGGGTTCAATTCCCAGCACCCATATGGCAACTAACAACCACCTGTAACTCCAGTTCCAGGGGATCTGATACCCTCTTCGATCTTCGCAGCCATTGCGTGACGTGGGTGCGCCTACCTACATGCAGGCAATACACTCATACACATAAAATAGTAAATAAAATATTTAAAAAACTGATTCAGTGTCCCCTCTTGTTGACCTGAACAAAATACCAAAACTCACCTTGCCAGGGGGGCGGGCGGGGGGCACACATAGTCTTGAATGACAGCAGCAGAGGGAAGTTGGTGCCAAGTCACAGCTAGCTGTGTGCCCTTGAGCTTCTCAGGCCCTTTCTGGGCTTTAGTTTCCTCACTTGTAAAAATAAGTTATTTGATATCTAAGGCCCCCTCCATCTTAGAGCATGTGAAGGGTGATGGAGATGGAGGAAAGTTGCTGTGTAGGGTGACTGTGTGTCTGGAGGCCTGAGTGCGTCTCTCCTGCTCCGTGTAGAGCTCCGAGTGAACTGCTCTAGGATGCACTGCCAGCACCACTGTGTCCCCTCACCCATGGGGCCCACCTGCTACTGCAACAGCAGCTTTCAACTGCAGCCAGATGGCAAGACCTGCAAAGGTATGTGAACACAGATGTCTGTATAGGATGTGCATGACGGGGACCAAAGGAGGGGTTGGAGCAGGCCTGGGCTGGGAGAGCAGGAAACAGGGAGGGGTGGGGGCCATAAAAGTGCCGTGGCTATGAGCCTCAGCTATTGCTTCCACCAGACCTTTAAAAATTCATCCTAAGCTAGACATGGAGGTGCATGCCTTTAATCCTAGCACCTGGAAGGCAGAGGCAAGCAGAGCGCTGTGAGTTCAAGGCCAATCTGGTGTACATAGCGAGTTTCAGGCCAGCCAGTGTTGAACACAGAAACCCTGTAACAAACCCCTCCCCACCAAAGAAAATTTTCAATCTAAAATTGTAAATTGTTTGTGAGTTTTATTGTTAAAACATTAATTACCCAGAAGTGGCTCGCATCTGTAATTCTGGTACTTAAAAGGCTGAGGCGGGTTGGGGATTGCTGTGAGCTCTAGGCCAACCTCAGTTACACAGTGAGGCCCTGTCTAAAAAAAAAAAAAGTTAAAATGTTCCAGATAAAAGCAGTTTTTCCTTGATAAAGTCTCTTCATCTCTGGTCCAGTTCCCATCACTTTGGAGGTCAAACCTGCTATCAGTGTGCTCTCTCTCTTTCTCTGAAGGCTTTGTGCTTTTGTGTACTGGTATTCACCAGAAATCTAGTTGGAAGTATTACTTATGTGTGTGCTTTTTCCATAAGTCGTACCATGCTATACGTATCACTTACAATGTTTTTCACTCCTCATTCTGTTCTAGGGATTTTTTACCCCGTGATAATGTGTAAATATCTACCTCATTCTTTTGAAAACCGCTCTGACGTGTAACTATTACCACAGTTTACTTGGCCATTTCCCTATTGATGAGTAAGATGTTCCCAATTTTTCTCTGTCACAAACAATGCAAACTATTCTGTTTTCAATTTGCTTTCCTTAAGTGTTTGTGCAAATGCCACCTTCTCAGTGAAGCTGTCCCTGACGGCTCCAAAACCATGCTCCTACCACCTGCATTTTTTTATTGGTGTTCTCTGCTATTTATTTATTTATTTATTTATTTATTTATGGTCTTTTTGAGACAGGGTCTCCCTGTAGCCCCAGCTGTCCTGAAACTCACTCTGTAGACCAGGCTGGCCTTGAACTCACAAAGTTCCACCTGCCTCTGCGTCCCAAGTGCTAGGATTAAAGGCGTGCGCCACCACGCCTGGCTAAGAACTGTTTTCTAAATGAGTGAATGACAAGTACACACTGTCCAGTAGAGTCAATTCCAAGACTATACTCGCTGAGCAACAAGGCTTGCACGTTCTACACGGTAGCAGATTCTGCTGAGTTGTCCCTTTAGCTGTTGGTATCTCAGGACGCCTGCATTCTTGGCTTCTAATATGCTTGAAATGACCGCACTTTTTTTTCCTTCTGGCAGATTTTGATGAATGCTCAGTGTATGGCACCTGCAGCCAGCTTTGTACCAACACGGATGGCTCCTTCACATGTGGCTGTGTTGAAGGGTACCTGCTGCAACCAGACAACCGCTCATGCAAGGCCAAGAATGGTGGGTGCAGTTGCCTGTGGCCACAGGGCAAGCTGCCTGTAGTGCAGTTCCCCATGGGTAGTGGCCTGAAAAGTAGGAAGGCACCGAACTCCCCTGACCTTTCTCTGTCTCATCCCCAGAGCCAGTAGATCGGCCCCCTGTGCTGCTGATCGCCAACTCTCAGAACATTCTGGCTACATATCTGAATGGAGCCCAGGTGTCCACCATCACACCCACCAGCACCCGACAGACCACAGCCATGGACTTCAGCTATGCCAACGAGACTGTATGCTGGGTGCATGTTGGGGACAGTGCTGCCCAGACACAGCTCAAGTGTGCCCGAATGCCTGGTCTGAAGGGCTTCGTGGATGAGCATACCATCAACATCTCCCTCAGTCTACACCGTGAGTCACCCACTTAGAGGGCAAAGGAGAATAGGGGAGATGGGCCAGATGACCCCTGCTTGGACAGGAGCTAGCTTATCAACAGGATAAGTCCTGCCTGGGGTAGGAGCCCATCAAGACGCCTCTCTGGAACAGGAGCGGAGCCATCACTCTTCTTTCGTTACACTCTGAGCTGTCTCAAGATGGCTCTTGCATTTCTGGCTCAAGGCTGAGAGGGAGGCCTCAGTGGAAAAGTGAAGGCTGAGAGGCCAATGAGTAGTCCCTCTCTCTTGAGACTGGGGACTGTCCCTTCTTTGAGGGAGTGTTGATTAGACCACACAGGGGCTTTCCCATTCAGCAGGAGCCAGAACTAGGGAAAGGATGTATAGCCTGCGGGGCTGAGGCTGGCTGTTAAGCAGTGAGGGCAGAGGAGCCTAGGCTTGGCTTGCTTTGGACTTTCATGTTCTAGCTTTTCCCATAGGGGTATGGCTAGAAAGGACTTCCTGCCACTGGGTAGGTGCCAAGGCCCTGAGCAGTCAGTGAGAATATGGGAGGGGCCATGAGCCACTTGCAGCATGTAGGATATGCCAGCCGTTCGCAGTCAAGCTCCCTTCCTAGGCAGTGCTTTGCTGTCCTAGGAGAGGGTATCACGCGATGGGCACATGCGAGGTTGGATGCAGATCTACTGCCTGGGGCAGCCACATTCCTCTCAGATGCTATTACACAAACATATAAAATCAGCGTCAGAGTAAACATCTGGCAGTACCACATTCCCAGAATCTCACAGGACTGACGGGAAGGATCTGGCCTGTGGTTTGATCAGTCTGCACCCCAGGGTAACTGGATCTCTGACCCTGTGTAAATCACAATTCTCTGCCTCACCTTGGTTTCCTAATCTGTATGATGGGTTGGTGCTAGTTTGGCCAAATCTGATAAGATGAAGTGAAAGCCTTGTGTACCACTCAGTTGTGAACTTTGGATCTTTTTAGGTCGTGTGTGCGTGTGTGCCCCAGCCCTTCTAGTAGGTCTGCAGATTCCTTTCTTCTGTGCCTGTGAAGATTCTAGATGGCAAATCTTAGGTGGTTATGAAGGATTCAGTTTGAGTGAGGGCCCCTTCTGAGAAGGTAGAGAACCAAAGGGCCCTCGCTTTATGGTCTTATGACAGGACTCACACCTCAGCCTAGACATATTTATTAAGTGTCCAAGGCTCGCTTATAATCAGATGTGGGTCTTCCTGGGGTGCTGGGCTGAGGGCTGCCATGCATGTGAGGGATGGATAGCTCAAGGAACTCTTTTTTTTTTTTTTTCCCTCAAGGATCTCTTATCTGGAGGATTGGAGCAAGACCCCAGGAGACAGCTTCCCTGTCTGGGTTCTTACTCCCTCTCCCCCTCCACAGACCTGCTAGGGCAAAGAGCCATGGCAGCCCCTTCTCCAGCTATGCTTTAGGGCCAGACAGTGTTGTGTTAGGTAGTGGCCATGAGGTGCCCTAATGGGAACCTTCTCAACTTCTCTCCCCTGGCCCCAACTCCTGACTTCCTCCCCAGAGAAGCAGGAAGTAACCTTGGGCAGATACCTCTCCTTTGGCAAACAGATTTGCTTTGCCTACCAGGCTTCTGGCCTTTACTTGGCTCCTGGGGCAGAGTCCAGAAATCTGGAAGAGCCCAAGATTCTGGGGGGAAATGCCCAAGGGGCAAATGAGTGGGTTCCATTTGCCCCAGCTTCTGCCCCTCCCTCCCTACCCCACCCCCCACCCCCAACCCTGACGCCAGAATGTCTGGCTGTCACCCTGAGGATGGTTGTTTTGCTCTCATCCCACAAACTAATTATGGGTCCTGAATGGGAAGTGTCTCTCTATGGTACCCTCCCCCACCCCTAGTTCATCCCCCTCCTCAGGAAGAGGCCCACCCTGGGGTCAAGGAGCCCCCGGGGCCCAAGTTCTCACCTGTACAGGGGCCTGCTGGGCCGTAATTAGCTCCCTGGAGGAAAAGGCTACTGCCTTCTGCCTTCTCAGCCCTCCAGGACAGCTCTTCCTGCAGTCATCCGTCCTTTCCTATGACTGTGACTTCTGTGGGACCCCCGGGTCATCCCCCAAGCAGGATAGTGCCGGGAGGGTCAGGGTGGGAGTGTGTATCTTGGGACTGAGAGATGCTGGAGCCAGTGAGGACAGCCTACTGTTGAGATGAGGTGGGGGAAGCCTGTCCTGGGGGAAGCTGGGAACAGAAATAGATTAGAAAGGAGGAAGGAGGTGAGGAAATGAGCCTGGTTCACATGGGTCCTAAGGCCTGGGACCAGATCTTCTCTGAGAGCCCTCTAAGGGCCCCTGTGAGGATGAGCCAGGCCGCCAAAGCCATATCCCCCAGCCTTGTGGCAGTGCCCTAGATTGGGGTGGGTCATCTCTTCTCCTCCCACCTAGGATACAGCCCAGGTCTATCCTCCCTTCTGCTGCTGCCCTGTGAACTGGGAGGCTTGAAGCTCCAAGTCCATGATTGGTGAAAACAGAAGAGACGGAAGAGGGCTGGGGTCGGAGCTCGGTGACAGGCCCTGGATTCCATGCCCAGTGCTAGAAAGAGGAAAAGAAGCCAGAGGGGTGGAAGTTGAGGACAAAGGAAAATACTTGAGCTTATATTCGAGACCAGCCTGGGCGATACGGGGAGTTACAGCAAGATCCCCATTTCAGATAGTAAAAATGAAATAAATAATGTTTTTTTTTCAAGAGAAAGGAAGACTGTCACAAGTACTAGTGTTCAGTCATACCTTTTCCAAAGTGGCTGCGCCTTAGTTTCAGCATGGACAAGCTTTTTTTTCTTGTTAAAGGTTTTAATTTTCTTTTACATCTAATATAATGTGTGTGTACATGTGTGTGTACATGTGTTCATGAGCGTACTACCCATGGTGTGCATGTAGTGGTTAGATGACAGCTTGTGAGAGTGGGTATGCACACATGAGTTTAGGTATCTGCTGAGTTTAGAAGAGGGTGTCGCCGGGTGTGGTGGCGCATGCCTTTTATCCTAGCACTCAGGAGGCAGAGGCAGGTGGATCTTTGTGAGTTCAAGGCCAGCCTGGTCTACAGAGTGAATTCCAGGACAGCTGGGGCTACAGGGAGACCATGTTTCAAAAAAAAAAAAAGACACACACACACACACACACACACACACACAAACACACACAAAAGAAGAGGGTGTCAGATCTCCTGGAGCTAGAATTACAGGGAGTTGTGAGCTGCCTGACATGGGTACTGGGAATCAAACACCTGTCCTCTGCAAAAGCAATACATGCTATTAACTGCTGAGCCAGCTCTCCAGCCCTTTATAGTCTTCGTTGTTTGGTTTGGTGTTTTGTTTTGTTTTGTTGTTTTTTTGGTCTTTTTGAGACAAAGGTCTCCCTTTAGCTCCAGCTGGCCTGAAACTCACTGTGTAGACCAGACTGGCCTTGAACTCACAGAGATCTGCCTTTCTCTGCCTCCTGAGTGCTGGGATTATAGGTGTCCACCACCATGCCCGGTTTTGTTTGGTTTTTGAGACAGTGTCTCACTTTGTAGCCCTGGCTGGCTTGGAACTCAATATGTACAACAGACTAGCCTTGACCTCTTAGAGATCCACCTGTCTCTGCCTTCCAATTAAAGGCATGCACCACCACACTTGGCTTGTTTTCTATTGTTTTTAATTTGGTATTATTATTAGAAAACATATAATTAGCTTGTCAAATCTATGATTTTATTATTAATTTTTGGTGCATGTATATCTGTATATTTTTTGCGTGTGTATATACATGTGTCAATATCAGGTGTCTTTCTCCATGGCTTTCTGTCTTAATTTTTGAGGTAGTCTCTCCATGAACCCAGAGGCTAGCCAGCAAGCCCTAGGGGTCCTCCTGTTTCTGCTTCCCGAGCATTGCGATCGCAAGTGCACACTCCCAAGCCCAGCTTGCTTGCTGTCCTTCTTTATTTTTATCTTTTCTTTTTTTGTTGTTGTTTGGAGATAGGGTCTCACTGTATAGCCCTGGCTGCCCTCAAATTTGTAATCCTTATCAGCCATCTGAGTGCTGGGATTACAGGCATGAGTCACCATGTCCAACTTTAAATCTATGATTTCACAAATTGTTTAAGATGCAGCAAAATAAGAAAAGTGGCTTGGTGTAAAGAAATAGCAAGTAGCAAAGCGCTTGGGCTCACGCATGTAATCCTAGCACTTGGGAGGCAGAGGCAGGTGGATCTTTGTGAGTTCAAGGCCAGCCTGGTATACAGAGCGAGTTCCAGGACAGCTGGGGCTACAGGGAGACCCTGTCTTGAAAAGACCCAAAAAAAAAAAAAAACATGTTTCAGAAAAATAAAAAGAATAGCAGGTACATAATAGTATAAGCTATATGTACATTATATACATATACATACTCATGGCAAATATTTTGAAAGCGATACCCAAAAGACCAAATTTCTAGAAACTAAGGCCAGCAGTCCAACAGACCTGGTATTTCCAGAGCCCAGACCTAGCCTGTCCATTCTGGTCCTTCGGGGCCCTGGGCAGGACCACCAATCCACTGACTTCACCTGCCCCTCCTGGCCTGAATTTCCTCAACTGAGGGGCTGTGGCTTGTCCTCCATTCATTTCTGAGGGTGTCTCCACTGGAGGAAGGGTGAGGTTTGGGGAAGTGGAGGTGTGGTGAGGCTACAAATAGAGGCCTGGAGGCAGGGTTTGACGAGTGCCTTAGTGCTGGACTGTTGTGAGAGGGCAGCTTCGAGGGTCTCATGTGCGTCCTGGGCTTCTTCCCCTGGACATGCCGCATGGGGCTGGAGGAGGCCAGGGAAAGGTCCCTTATGCTGCAGGCAGCAAGGTTGCGAAATGAGTCCCCAAGTCCAGCTGGCTAACTTCACTTTTCTCTCCCTCCACCCTTCCCTTCCACCTTTTTTGGGGGGTGGGTGGGTGTGTGTTTTAAAATCACAACAGGAAATGGAGTAGTGATTTTTCTAGAGGGAGGGTAAATAGGCAAGCTGCAACCCCTCTAATTCTGTGATGACCTATGCACCCCAACCTCTCTTAGTCCCCATTATGTGTTTACAGAACTTTCAGAAGCTGAGTATCCTGGCTTATGCCTATAATTCCAAACTTGGGCGGTCAAAGTAGGAAGATTATTAGTGCATTCCAGGCCAGCCTGGGCTACAGAGTGAGACCCGGTCTCAAAAACTACACAAAACAAACAGAGCATTTCCAGAGTGAGCATGTTGAAGGCACTCCCTTCCTTGGCCTTTCGATACCCAGAGGGTGTCGTAGTACTGGGGGAGGTGCAGCTGCCCTGTTCTCTGGCTTGGGGCCCCCACATCCTTGCACTTTGGCTTCTCATTCCCCTAGTCACTAACAGCCCTTTCTTGTGCCTCCTCTCCGGGCCAGCTCTGTGTCTCCGGGCCCAGATCCAGCCTGTCGTCTCCTCCCCCGCTGTCTCCTTGAAGTTGCCTCCCCACCCAGCCTACCCCCAGCACCGTCCTCTCCATGTTTTCAAGCCAAGGAAGTAACTTAAGCAAGACAGACATCTTTTAGAGCCCAGTGAGAATTTTTCAGTCATGCAAAGATCCTAAGGCAGAGCAGAATCCAGGCATCGCATCCATGGGATCTTGGCTGGATGTACGAGCAGGGCAGGAAGGGTCAGGAAGGGTGCTCAGGGGAAAGAGGTAGCACATTATGGATAAGTTCTGTACTTGCTGGAACAAGCAACAGCTGAGGTAGAGGCTTGGTAGCAAATAGGAACATGAAGCCATGTCACTTAGCAAAGCTTCTACAAGGTTGCCTCACAGGCCAGATCCCTGAGCGGGATTACAGCCTGTCCTTTGCTAATGTCCTGGGGTATCCTGAGACCCGAAAGGGAGGATTTTGGTGACAGATGGGAAGGGAAAAGATGTCCCAGCTTTAAGACAACAGAGTAAGGATTTGGTATTCAGCAATATTTGTTAAACCAATCGATACATGTGTGTCTGGTGCCAGGGGCACAAATGAAGGACAGTGCCTGCCCTCCCATTATCAGCAGTCAGGTGAATGAGTCATGATGAAAGAAGTTCGGGGCTGGAAAGATAGCCTAGCGGTTAAGAGCACCAGCTGCTCTTGCAGAGGACCTGGGTTCGATCCCCAGCACCCACATGGCGGCTAAGAACGGTCTGTAACTTCAATTCCAGGAGAACTCCAGTTCCAGGGGAATCCAAGACCCTCTTCTGACCTCTGCGGCATTGCACGACATGGGTGCACAGACCTACATGCAGACAGTACATTCATACACATAAAAAATAAATAAAATAAAATAAAAAGTTCCCGAGGTCATTGGAACCCGTAACAGGAAAAGGTCCTTTCAGCAGGGAAAGCTTCTCTGTAGGGAAAGTTCGTCTGTAGAGAAAGCTTTTTTCCATTTGGGGTAACTCCTTCCAGTCAGAATAGCTTCTTTCAGTGGGAAATGTTTCCTCTTGGAGCTGAGCTGATCCAAGAACAGTGGTTGTTGCATACACACACACACACACACAAACACACACACACACACACACACACACACAGAGGGTGCACCTTTATCTAGGAGGTCAACAAGTCTCTTGCTAGTACCACAGATGGTAACTTGATGGGGAAGGTGGGAAAGGCTGTGGTCAGGGAGGATGGTGGCAGCGAACAAAAAGCTCGTGCTTATGATGCGCTAAGTGCCATGAATGCACCACCCATTTTACTGAAGAGAAAACAGAGACTTCGAGTGACTAGCCTATAGTTCTAGTTGGAAGGTGACCGAACCTGAATTCAGACCCAGGCTGCTAGTGTTCAGAGCCCAGCTAGACCCAGGGCAAAGCATAGCAATAGAGTGGGATGAATTAGTGTAAAGGCCAGTGCTGGGCGTGGTGGCGCACACCTTCAATCCCAGCACTTGGGAGGCAGAGGAGGCAGATCTCTGTGAGTTCAAGGCCAGCCTAGTCTACAGAGCAAGTTCCAGGACAGCTGGGGCTATAGGGAGACCCTGTCTAAAAAAACAAAAAACAAAAACAAAAAAAAACAAAACAAAAAAAAACACCAGAATACAGTGTGTCCCCCAAGACAGGGATATGGCTAAAGTAGAAACTGGATTCTCCATCCCCCATGGAGGGACTTGCAGCATGCTCTGTAATTTTTGGGTGTGTGGATGTGTTCGAGGACATTTTCTTAGGGTAAAAAGTTCCCTTACCCCAGATTTCCTTATTTTAGAGAAAGTGACCAGAATTGTGTAACTGAAGCTAGGGGTCTTCTTGGGAGTCTGCTAGGGGCTATGCTTCAGTCACTTCTTGAGCAGTGTGGATGATGGAGAAGTTGTATGTGGGAGTGCAGCCTGCTGAGCACTGGGGCCAGGGCTGCAGGGAGGGCTCAGCACTTGCAAGCATACATCCCAGGTCTATTCTGGGGCCTGGAACCGAAAGTTCTTTGCGACATCATAAGCAGGCTGTGGTCTCCCTTTTGACTTATACATCCCTCACAACTCCTGACCTTCATCTTTGTGCTGAAGTCCCACCTCTTTTGCACTAGACCACCACCAAACTCATCCTTCAACACACGGTACCTCCTTCCCCTAGGATTTATTTGAGATGCTCCTGTCCTAAGGTTCTTGGTTGGCCAGACTCTGAAGTATCTGAAGGGTAGGAGAGAATTCTGGGGCAGGTCAGACTTGAGAAGGTGCAAGAGAACAGCTACCCTCTAAGGTATTTGGTTGGTTGGTTGGTTTTGTTGTTGTTTTGTTTTTTGTTTGTTCTGTTTTCGAGATAGCCTCATGTGTGTAGCCCAGGCTGATCTTGGAACTCACTCTATAGGCAATGCTGGCCTTAAATTCGCAGCCCTCCTTCCTCCACCTCTGAAGTGCTGAGATTACATACACAGGTGCATCACCATGCCCAGCTAGCTCTCACTCTCTAGGTTTATGGGGCAGGACTACAAACGTTCTGTAGACAAAAGCTCAAGGCTTCACCTGAACCCCAAGCCATAGAACTGAGGCCAATGGCCCAGACGCTGCTCCCGGAAAAGTTCCGGAGGAACGGTACCCTCTTCCAATTTGACCTCACCTCTTCATATAACTTTGGAGTGGCAGCCTATGGCTGGGGGTTGGAGGGGCAGAAGAATCTGAACTTTAGAAGAGAGGAAAATAATATGGTAAAGGGGGGTTGGATAACAAAGGATTTTTGCTTACAACTAATAGTCTCCAGCTGCAAAAATACCAAAGGGGAGGCCAGGCAGGCTGGGGACTCCAGTTCCTGCCAACTCCTTACCGGACTGCTGAATGGGGCCCTGCCTGGCCTTTGGGGATATGAGGGAAGCCCAGCCAAGGGTAAATAATTGGGAGCAGGGACCATCTCTTCCCTCCTTTCCTGGAAGTGAGAAGGAATGCAGGCCAGCAGAAGGGGGTTCAGGTCACCCCATCCGGAGGCTTGGAATAAGCCTGGAGCTGCACCTGGACCAGGGCATCGGATCTCTGCAGTCTTCTTCCTCCTCCCCTCCTGCCAAGGGAAGGGTGGACGGAGGAGCAGGGCCAGCGTGTTGCCAGCCCTAGGGCTGGGCAGTGACTCAGGGAAGCCGAGGAAGTTGGAGAGAAGACCATTTGTGCCAGCTGGTGCTGGGAAAACAGATTTGACTGATGAATTTCGCATACATGCCAGCAGCCCCCAGACCCCTGCCGTGCCCACCAAGTAAAGGGCACACAGCCCTGTTTGACTTTTAGCTGCCCTGCTGGCCGCTTGGGCTTCAGCAAGTCCCCGCTTTGGGATTTCAGTTTCCTCTGCAGGCAGCCCAGCGGCTTCATTTTAATCCGGTTTCTCTGTGGTAACAGTGTGTACAGCAGTTTGGTCGCCTTCACTCTCGCACTGGGTTTCCTTCCTCTGTGGCTGGGGCCTCTCCATGTTCCTCTGCTCTCTCTCCCCCAAGATGGGGCAGTCCTTGGGGCCCAGAAGACAGAATGGTTGGGCTTGGGGATGTGTCAGCACTTGTAGGAGTAATAGTTTTCCTCTGTGACCTCTTTCTCCAGTTGTCTCAGGGTGGGGTTCACCAGAGGGGACCTGAAGAGGAAACCATTTATGAGAGCCTCTAGTGACGGCTTTCCCTTTACTTAACCCCCCAGCCTCAGTCCTGTGACTGTGAGTCAGTGACCTAGACAGTCAACTTCCCTGGGAGCCACAGTCCTGTTCCCTTTACCCCCCTCCCACTATTAGGAAATAGCCCCTGAGTCCTGTGAGGAGGAGTTGAGCAGAGCCTGTTATTATACCTGTGGCTGTGAGGCCGAGTAATCCCTGCTGGGCTGAGTATGGGTAGTAGTTGATAAGCTCCAGTCAAAGGCAAGTGGTAAAAAGAGTTCTTTGCCTCTTAGGAAAATGGGGGAGGTAAAAATCCCTGCTTTAGGGACTTCCAAATATGCAAGACGTATTACCTCTGAGGGGGATATTTGTAAGGGTACTGGGGTACGTGGAAGCCAAGGTTGTCTTAGAGAGGATGGGTTGTCCTTATCCATCTCCCAGGATTCCAACAGTCTTTGATCTACCCTCTCTGCTCCTCTACCCTTCTGAGCCTCTTTCTTCCCCTCCATGACTTAGAGTGATTGCGGACAGGACACTGATCGCCATATCACCCCACTTGCGTCTTCCCACAGCTCCTTCTCTTGCTGTGTTATTCCTGCTTTGTCTCCACAATCCTTTTTTTTTTTTTTTGTCTTTTTGAGACAGGGTCTCCCTGTAGCCCCAGCTGTCCTGGAACTCACTCTGTAGACCAGGCTGGCCTGGAACTCACAAAGATCCGCCTGCCTCTGCCTCCCAAGTGCTAGGATTAAAGTTCTGAGATTAAAGGCGTGTGCCACCACGCCTGGCAGGATCCTTTCTTGACCTTCGTCCTAGACTCTTTCTGTCAGTCCTGTATCTTATTCCCCATTCTCTCTGACCTTCCTTCAGATGAGGAAATTGGGCAGTAGGAACATGGAAGACACAGGGATGTGAAGACCAGTAGATGAAGCTTGACCGCGTTACTGATTTCCAACGTCACACCACCATCGATTTTGTGTCATGCTGTATGGATTTCATATTTTGAAATCTTTTTCTCCCAAGCTGAGTTTATTTATGTATATTCTGCCTAATGCATAAAAAAAATATACAGGGCTGGAGAGATGGCCTAGCGGTTAAGAGCGCCGACCGCTCTTACAGAGGACCCGGGTTCGATCCCCAGCACCCACATGGCGGCTGAGAACCGTCTGAAACTCCAATTCCAGGAGAACTCCAGTTCCAGGGGAATCCGAGACCCTCTTCTGACCTCCGCGGCACTGCACGACACGGGTGCACAAACTTGCATGCAGACAGTACATTCATACGCATACAGAAATAAATAAAATTTAAAAATATATATATACAACATATACTGCTTTCAGGGAGTACATCTGGTTAATGTGAGATAATTAATTACCATATGAAGTGGATAGAAGTCCAACCTAAACAACAATATGTGATGTTTTAGTTAGCTAGGGTACTTTTTTTTTTTTTTTTTGTATTTTTGAGACAGGGTCTCCCTTTAGTCCCAGCTGGGCTGGAGCTCACTCTATAGACCAGGCTGTCCTTGAACGCACAGAGATCCACCTGCCTCTGCCTCCCAAATGCTGGGATTAAAGGCATGTGCCACCATGCCCAGCACTAAAGATGTTTTTTGTGGTCTTTTCGAGACAGGGTTTCCCTGTAGCCCCAGCTGACCTGGAACTTGCTCTGTAGACCAGGCTGGCCTTGAACTCACAAAGATCCACCTGCCTCTGCCTCCCAAGTGCTAGGATTAAAGGTGTGCACCACCACCCCCGGCTCAAGATGGGGTTTTTTTTTTTTAGCTGCCATGTGGGTGCTGGGAATTGAACCCGAGTCCTCTGCAAGATAGTCAGTGCTCTTAACCGCTGAGCCATCTCTCCAGCCCAGTTAGGGTACTCTTATCTCAAATAAAAGCGTATTAAGGGGCTAGAGAGATGGCCTAGCGGTTAAGAGCGCTGA
This sequence comes from Rhizomys pruinosus, assembly GCA_009823505.1. NCBI lineage: Eukaryota > Metazoa > Chordata > Mammalia > Rodentia > Spalacidae > Rhizomys > Rhizomys pruinosus. Next base: position 689,366 of record VZQC01013061.1, on the reverse strand, counting down.
CGGCTCCTGCAGAGGACCCGGGTTCGATCCCCGGCACCCACATGGTGGCCAAGAACCATCTTTGACTCCAGTTCCAGGGGAATCCGATGCCCTCTTCTGACCTCTGTGGTACTGCATGACACAGGTGCACCAACCTACATGCAGATAGTACATTCATACACATACAAAAATAAAATTTTTTTAAATTTTATTTAGTTTTGTATGTGTATGAATGTACTGTCTGTATGCAGGTTGGTGCACCCATGTCATGAAATGCCATGGAGGTCAAAAGAGGGTGTCGGATTCCCCTGGAACTGGAGTCAAAGACTGTTCTCGGCCGCCATGTGGGTGCCAGGGATCGAACCCGGGTCCACTGCAAGAGCGGTCGGCGCTCTTAACCGCTAGGCCATCTTTCCAGCCCCTCAAAAATCAAATTTTTTTAAAAGTGTATTAAAAATAAAATACTGGGATGAGCTAGTGGGTCTTTCCTCCTTCCTTCGGCACCTTCAGATAGTTCCTTCTTGTTGAAGGCTAGATTAGAGTCGCAATAGCCTGTCAGTCAACCAGTCAGCCAATATTTACCCAGTCCCTCCTGTTATGACAACCCTGAGCCCATGGTGGGGATGGGAGCAGTGTGTGTATATGTGTGTGGTGGGGGCGTGAGTATACTTGTAGACCTCTATTTGAAGAGACCAGATATGTGAAAATATGGCAACCACTATCAGACAAAGTGACACTGTTGGTCACACCTGCAGGAGCTCAGGGAAAGATGTTGGCAGCTGGATGGAGAAAGCAGATGAGGTGGGCTCACAGGTGTGGGCTGTGCACTGACACAGTGGGGGCAGGTGGGCTGGGCTCCTGTGGTAGGACCAACCCCACATGGCTGTTTCATCTACCAGATGTGGAACAGATGGCTATCGACTGGCTGACTGGAAACTTCTACTTTGTGGATGACATTGATGATAGGATCTTTGTCTGCAACCGAAATGGAGACACATGTGTCACTTTGCTAGACCTGGAACTCTACAATCCAAAAGGCATCGCTCTGGACCCTGCCATGGGGTGAGAACTGGAGGGCAAGGGTTCTGGCTCTGGAAAGGGGAGGCAGACATCATAGTGAGAAAGAGTGTTACCAGTGCCTAGACCTATCTAATGTGTGCTTCCACAGGAAGGTGTTCTTCACTGACTATGGGCAGATCCCAAAGGTGGAACGCTGTGACATGGATGGGCAGAACCGCACCAAACTGGTTGATAGCAAGATTGTGTTTCCTCATGGCATCACACTGGACCTTGTCAGCCGCCTCGTCTACTGGGCTGACGCCTACCTAGACTACATTGAGGTGGTAGACTATGAGGGCAAAGGCCGACAGACCATCATCCAAGGCATCCTGGTGAGCAGCGGGTGTCTGAGGCGATCCTGGGGAAACCATTTACGAGAGTCTTCTAGTGAGGGACACCTTTGCAGGAGAACTGATCTCTAGGACTCCCAGTAAGTGTGGACAGTGTGAGAACACAGTCAACCCAAGTCCTCTGATGGGAGTGTTGCAAGCAGGAATGTGTCAGAAAGGGAAGGAGATGACTTCCACTCTGCTGGGAACAGTCATTTAAAGATACCTTTTACTTCCTTTTTTTTATTTGATCCTTAAAATAACCCCTGGCAGATAAGCAGGAGTTGACAAAAGTAGAGTTCAAAGATACTTGGTAGTTTTCCAGAAGTTACATGCCTGGGCAGTAGCACCTGAACTCAGGACTGCCCAGAGGTGGCACATCCATGGTGGAGCAACTACAGTGACAACCATCCCTGGGACTTTGCCTGGGACTGCTCTGGTTTCAACCTTGAAAGTCTCTCAAACCAGCAAACCCCTGGTCTTGGGAAAATTGGAACAGTTAGACACTGTTAGCAGGTTTTCTTGGGACAAGAGTGTCCACTCAGTGCTCCCAAAGCTACTAGAGTCAAGCTTAGTGTTCTTGGAGGACACAGGTTAGGGCCCGACAAGAACTCAATTGAAAATCATCTATAGGGTGCTTAATTCTGTGAGGGGAATTTTTCCTGTCCTCAGTGGATAGAGTGGTCCACTGATCCACACACCAGGTACAGGGTAGAAGTGTCACCATAGAGACACACCCACAAGACTATAGAAGGAAATAACATCTCTTAGAAAGTTCCAGAAGTTCATTAATGAGGTGCTCTATGAAGGATGAGTGGGATCTTGACAAACGGAAATCTCTAGAATAGAGTAGTCCAGCCAGAAGAGACAGGAATAAAGCACTGAGTTTAATAAAACTGGAGGGTGAACTTTGGAAAACAGATGATGGAGTTTGGATGGAAGACACAGGGCTTCAGCAGTGAAGGGAGATATCCCTCTCATCTTATGTTAACCAACCCTCCCTCACTGATGTTTTTAGATTGAACACCTATATGGCCTGACTGTGTTTGAGAATTATCTCTACGCCACCAACTCAGACAATGCCAATGCCCAGCAGAAGACCAGTGTGATCCGTGTGAACCGCTTTAACAGTACTGAATACCAGGTTGTCACGCGTGTGGACAAGGGTGGTGCCTTGCACATCTACCACCAGCGGCGTCAGCCCCGAGGTAAGCAGGCTCCACAGCCCCTAGAAGGTTGGCTTCACCCTAAAAGGACTCTAAGCTCAAGATCACGGCTCCTCTAGGGAATCCTTCCATGAGAGTCCCTTATTCTTTCATATCAAGAGTGCTTCTCTCGGGGCTGGAGAGATGGCTCAGCGGTTAAGAGCCCCAACTGCTCTTGCATAGGACCCCGGTTCGATTCCCAGCACCCACATGGTGGCTGAGAACCATCTTTAGCTCCGGTTCCAGGGAAATCCGACGCCCTCTTCTGACCTCCGCGGCCTTGTGCGACGCCGGTGCACCAACCTACATGTAGACAATACACTCATACACATAGAAAATAATAATAATAATAATAATAATAATAATAAAAGAGTGCTTCTCCTATGCATCCACCCTCAGCTACCAAGCCTGGCTTCTCCCATGGAGAAACCTTGTTCCCATTCTCCCTGCCCCCACACCCCCAGTTCCCTTTGGGCCTGAGGCTAGATTGTGGCAGGGCAGAGGAATCCCAGTCCATGGCTCCCAAATTCTAAATGGGACAAAAATAACAAAGACGCCAACAGCAGGAAGCCTTCCGGTGGCCTGAGCGAGTCCTGAGGGGTGCTGACAGCTCTCCACCCTGCCCCTAGTGCGGAGCCACGCCTGTGAGAACGACCAGTATGGGAAGCCGGGTGGCTGCTCCGACATCTGCCTGCTGGCCAACAGCCACAAGGCGCGAACCTGCCGGTGCCGTTCTGGCTTCAGCCTGGGAAGTGACGGAAAGTCCTGCAAGAGTGAGTGCCAGTGAGGGGTGGGCAGGTGGCCCTGCCGGGGACGGAGGGGTGTCCAGGGATGTTTCTCCACAGCCCACTACCTCTGCTGAGATGCAGAGAAATGAAGGGCCCACTCAGATTAAACGAATTCACATCTAAGAGCCAGGTTATTCCTATCGCCCATTTATACATTCTACAAGTGACTCACTGGGTGTTTGACGCTGTTCTTCTGGCAATGAAGATTCAGTAGTGAACAACATAGATGTTGTCTCTGGCCTACCCGATGAGACAAAGAAATATTAAATATAACTTTAGGTGGTGATGATTATGTGAAGAAAATAAAACAGAATACTTAGGATGACAGCGAGGGCTTTCCGTGAAGCAAGGGAGCCAGCCGTGTGAACGCCTGAGAAAACATTTCTGGCAGAGCGGATGACAGTGCAGAGGCTCTGGGGCTGTTGGGGGGCTTGGTGTGTGGAGAAGATAGTGGGGCCAAGTGCTGTGAGTGAAGGGAAATGGAAGGAAAGGCTGGCTTTATTCTAACTGGGATGAGAAGCTTATGGCAGAGTGGACCAGAGAAGTGACGTGCTTAGGCTCACATTGTATAAGCTCATGCTGCTGCTGGGTGGAGGCTGGGCAGCAGAGAAGCCAGGATGTTATTTGTGTGGTGTGGGCAAGAGTGATGCGGTTTAGGCTGGGATGGTAGCAGAGGAAGTAGCGGAAAGTGACCAGATTCCAGAATATTTTGAAAGTACTTCTTTTTAGTCCACGAAATTCACTACTGAACAGTGGACACTTAAGTGAAAACATGCCGTCCTCCCTCCACCTCCCACCCCAAGCTGCGCATGTCGAACCCCCTGGCATAGTAGCCCTACTTCTAGAGTCGAACGTGTCATCCTGTGTAATATTCCCTCTGACTGACTCAGAGTCCTGTCTACTCCATGTCTCCTGACCCAGCACAGCAAAGTGTTGCAAGCCCTCATGCCCAGGCACCAAGCCAAGTGGTGGTCAAGTGTGTGTGTGTGTGTGTGTGTGTGTGTGTGTATGTGTGTGTGTGTGTGACTTTGTGCCATTTGTGCCTGTCCTAGAGCCTGAGCATGAGCTGTTCCTCGTGTATGGCAAGGGCCGGCCAGGCATCATTCGGGGCATGGACATGGGGGCCAAAGTCCCAGATGAACATATGATCCCCATTGAGAACCTCATGAACCCACGGGCCCTGGACTTCCACGCTGAGACTGGCTTCATCTACTTTGCGGACACCACCAGCTACCTCATTGGCCGCCAGAAGATTGACGGCACTGAGCGGGAGACCATCCTGAAGGACGGTAAGGGAATCGGAAGCAGGAGGTGTGTGGGTAGCCCTCTTGAGGGATGTGGTGCCTGGGACAGGAAGCCACTGAGGGACTAGACAGCTTTCCCTCAGTGCCCTCTTAGCATGGAGAGTTCCCCACTGACAGGCTGGCTGGACTGGTTGGCATAGAGATGAGGGGATAGACAGGTTGACCCCTGTGTGACCCTCTTCTTGGCTGAGCCATAAAGAGTCAGGAGGATGGATGGGTTAGGCCGTGTAGGCTGTCTTTGCCAGCCCTTGGGAAAACTCAGGGTCTCTCTGCCATTGGCTCACAGCCCTGGAGCTGTGTCTAGCACGCAGCCGAGAGGCCTGAGGCCCTGAATCAGAACTGGGCCTGCCAGATCAACTCAGGGCACACCAACACATGTGTAAATGCACAGTGTGTGTGCAGCGAGATCTCATGGCCACCCAAACCTGTACCCTTAAACACACTGGCAAAACTGTGTTCTGTTAATTCCATCTGGTCCCTTCCACTCCCGCAAGCCTCCCACATGTGCAGTCTACTTTAGCAGGTCTGCTTTGCATGCTGTCCAGCTCCAACCCGATGGAGGTTCCTGGGCTCTGTGTTTTGCCCTAAATCTGTACTTTGGGGCCCCAGAATCCAGCTCTCTGAGCAGTTAATCTGGCCGAGACCAGTCACCGCCCTCTGTGCCTTGTTCCCCACCCTTCGTGCAGCTCAGAGAATCTCAGTAGTCAGCAATCATAAGACTGTGTGGAAATCAAAAGTAACTCCTGGTCAGGAAAAGATTGGGGTTCCCTATACGAGGGGAACTGCTATTTAAAGGATATTTGAGATGAAGCCTTTGGCTAAGTGAAAAATCACTTCCTAATTTTAATTCATTTTGTGAGCTCAGGGGTTTTAGGCCTGGGACGTGGCGTCACACTTGTGCCAGGAGCCAGTGCACATTGCCTCAGCTGTCCATCCAAGTGCAGGCCCAGACATGCCCTCATGCAAGAGCCCACGTCAGCCACATAGTTTCCTGGCTGCCCTGTGCAGTTTTCAGCATCGCAGCACAGATGCGGCAAGCAGTGGTCCTCTCCATCCCTCCCCCGCCTCCCCTTCTAATCACCATCCAGGGCACAGGTGCTTCCTGCTCTGCCTGCTTGGCCCAGATTTCTCCTCGTCCTTTAAGTCTCTCCCTCATTACCATCTCCTCTCCATAGGCATCCACAACGTGGAGGGTGTAGCCGTGGACTGGATGGGGGACAATCTGTACTGGACAGATGATGGGCCTAAGAAGACTATTAGTGTGGCCAGGCTAGAGAAAGCTGCTCAGACCCGCAAGACTTTAATCGAGGGCAAGATGACACACCCCAGGGCCATTGTGGTGGATCCACTCAATGGGTGAGTCTGCCCAGGCTGTGAGGGGGAGGAGCCAGAGCGTGTGCATGTCGCAGACCTGAGGGATGGATGACCGAGGGAGACCCCTGAAGTGGAAATGGGAGGCTAGGAGGGGAACAGGTGTCCCTGTCTTTCGGCTTGAGAGTGATGTCATAGTGCCAATCTAGAAGTCTGTTCCTGCCTCTTACTGCAGAGCTCACTACGGCTCCCCTAACCCATGTACCATTACCTCTGCACCGCCCTACCCTTCAGGTCTTCCTGGTCCTTGTTTGCCCTCATCTGTACTTTGCTTCCTCCACTCAGCAGTTCTGTCCTCATTATGTGCTGTCTGGAACTCTCCCAGCTACTAGCAGATAACGGTTTCTTCCCGGCATCAGATCTCAGCTCAAATGCTTCCTCCTCCGGGAAGCCTTCCTCATCACCCTTTCCTGTCACTCACTCCCACTTGCTGCCTGGCTTCCCTCCACCCATCACCCTTCATTTTCCTCTCTGATGTGACCTTCTTTTTAAGCTTTTATTCATTTTTTTTTTAATTTTATGTGGATGAGTGTATTGCCTGCGTGTCTATAAGTGCAGTTGTGTCATGCAATGCCCAAGGAGGTCAGAAGAGGGCGTCAGAGCCCCTGGAACTGGAGTTACGGATGGTTGTTAGCCACCATGTGGGTGCTGGGAATTGAGCCTGGGTCCTCTGCAAGAGCAATCAGTACTCTTAACCTCCGAGCCATCTCCTCAGTCCCTGACGTGACCTTCTTAACTGACTTGTTTCTTGTGGGATGTGAGCTACAGAGGAGTCGGGACCTTGGTCTCTGCTGCATCCCTGGATGCAAGAAGTATGCCCAGCTTATGGTAGGCACTCAGCAGGTATTCGTTAGCTGGAGACCTGAGTGAGTGCAATGTGTGGTTCAGGGATAAGGAGAGCAGAGAGCCCCCGGAAGAGATACCACCTGTGGATCGGGATCACAGAGGAAGCCGTCGATGGCAAGGGTGGCTGATGTAATACTGACTAGTCACTGCACACAGGTGGATGTACTGGACAGACTGGGAGGAAGACCCCAAGGATAGTCGTCGAGGGCGTCTGGAGAGAGCTTGGATGGATGGCTCACACCGAGATGTTTTTGTCACCTCCAAGACAGTGCTTTGGCCCAATGGGCTAAGCTTGGACATCCCAGCCGGGCGCCTCTACTGGGTGGATGCTTTCTACGACCGCATCGAGACCATACTGCTCAATGGCACAGACCGGAAGGTGGGCAGGCATGTGTGCATTGCTGGACCCTGTTTCTGTGTGTGAAATCTGAGTGCCCAGTGTGGTGGCGCACGCCTTTAATCCTAGCACTTGGGAGGCAGAGGCAGGCGGATCTTTGTGAGTTCGAGGCCAGCCTGGTCTACACAGTGAGTTCCAGGACAGCTGGGACTACAGGGAGACCCTGTCTCGAAAAGACCAAAAAAAAAGAATGTGGGTATTTGTGTCCAGGCCAGTGTGCTTCATGTGGGTTTACTTACGGCACTAGACATGTGTCCACGTGTGTACTTGTATATCTTATGTGTTGGCTTGTTTGACTGAGGCTGTATATTCACATCTGTGTATGTTGTCTGCAGACCTAGATGTCAACACGCACACCTGTGTGTGGGGCTATGTGTACAGACACATACAACATACTTTGGTGCATATCTACCCTAAAATATGAGGTGCCCAGGTACAACATACTTGTATGCTTGTTCACTTGGGTGGTTTTGTGCTTCATGCATTGTGTTTGTGTCTAGGTGTGTGGACTGAACTCTTGGTATATAAGGCCCTTCACAATATAACTCCTGATTACCTCCATTTCTCCCACTGCTTTCTGCACCTCAATACTCCATGAGCAAGCAACTCTAGACAGCTTGTAACCCTAGCACTCATTGTAATGCCTCTGCTTCCTGAGCCACCGATACCTGGAAATCCACCCAGCTCCCCTTTGTGCAACACACTGCCCACTTCCTCTAGATGCTGTCTCCATGCCAGTCTTCCCCAGACTACCCACAAATACCCTCCACGGACAATGGGTGCTCCAGGACAAGTCTGTGCTCTCTTAGTAGCTATCACAGCTTGACCCTAAATAGAGTCTGATAAATGTTCTATTAGGTGGAGAAATGAATAGATGAATGTTGGCTCTGTGTGTGTGTGTGTGTGTGTGTGTGTGTGTGTGTGTGCACATAAATGAATATGAATGATCCCCGAGGACTAGGGAGTATAGCATGGACAGTGACTCCTGCCACCTGTAGGAGCCGAGGTCTAGCATTTCACAGAGCTCCTGGGCACCCCTCAAGCATCTCCATTTGTCTCCCACCTCCTCAGAAACATCCCCTTCATTCTTAGATTGTGTATGAGGGTCCTGAACTGAACCATGCTTTTGGACTGTGTCACCATGGCAACTACCTCTTTTGGACTGAGTATCGGAGTGGCAGTGTCTACCGCTTGGAACGAGGTGCAGGAGGCACGCCTCCCACTGTGACCCTTCTGCGCAGTGAGCGTCCCCCCATCTTTGAGATCCGCATGTATGATGCTCAGCAACAGCAAGGTATTCCCTTTGGCTTAGGCTGGGGACAGGGGGACGGTGGGATGGGATCTGAGGCTTCTGAGAAGTCCTTACAGTCAGTTCCTCGTTTCCCTTCTTGTTCCATGCCTGTGTTCTCTTTCAACATGCCCTTCTTCCTCCCCATACTTCCTCTTTCATCCCATTTTATGTGTTTCCTCCCTTCCCTCCCCTCCCTGCCTTTCCCAACCTTGCTCCCGCACCCCTGTCCTGCCCCCTCCTGCAGTGGGCACCAACAAATGCCGGGTAAACAATGGCGGCTGCAGCAGCCTGTGCCTGGCCACCCCTGGGAGCCGCCAGTGCGCCTGTGCTGAGGACCAAGTTTTGGACACAGATGGCGTCACTTGCTTGGGTACGAGGGGCCTAGCTGGGGGCATGGATGGGATGCCGACCCCAGTAGAATCATGCTATGGCATGGGCAGGGGACCAGGGTCCTAGGGAAATTAAAAAGGCAAAGAGTGCCCCTGTGGAGCCAACAGGAGGCAAAGAATGGGGTTCAGAGAAGCCTGGGGGTGAGGCTTAAGGAAAGCTGGAAGGAGAGGGACGTGAAAAGACATGAAGATTCAGGAGAGACTGAGGAACCCAAGACCGCCATAGGAGGAAAATATTCTTAACTTGGTTAGCTTTAATTCACCATTATTAGAGTAAAATAACAGCAGTTCAAAAATACTGTAAATTAACCCTAGCACTTAAGAGGCTGAAGCAGGAGGATTGTAAGTTCCAGGCTAGTCCGGCATACACAGTGAGACCCTATCTCAAAACCAGATTTATTAAAAAATATTATTTTTATTTTTTTTAATTTCATTTATTTTTGTATGTGTATGAATGTACTGTCTGCATATAGGTTTGTGCACCCGTGTCGTGCAATGCCGCGGAGGTCAGAAGAGGCTCTCAGATTCCCCTGGAACTGGAGTTCTCCTGGAATTGGAGTTACAGATGGTTCTTAGCAGCCATGTGGGCGCTGGGGATCAAACCCGGGTCCTCTGCAAGAGCAGTCAGTGCTCTTAACTGCTGAGCCATCTCTCCAGCCCCCTCAAAACCAGATTTTTATTTGGTCTTTTGAGACACGGTCTCCCTGTATCCCCAGCTGGCCTAGCACTCGCTATGTAGAACAGGCTGGCCTTGATTTCACAGAGTTCCACCTGCCTCTGCCTCCCAAGTATTGGGACTAAAAGTATGTACCACCACACCTGGTGCATTCTCATTCTCTCTCTCTCTCTCTCTCTCTCTCTCTCTCTCTCTCTCTCTCTCTTTCCATATATAGATGTATCTAGATAGAGCTATAAACAAATTTTTAAAAAATGAAATTAGGAGGAAAAAAGGTACAAACCCAGCCAACCAACACCAGTATATTGCTTTGGCAAATTGCACACCTTTCTTTCTTCCTTAGATGGGTGATACTCTTTCATGCATAGCTGTTGTGCTGTGTATACAATTTTCTGCTTCTTTTGGCACATACATGTCACAGCATTTTATAATTTATTTATTCATTCGTTTATTCATTATGCAGTGCTAGGGATCAAATTTAGAGCCTTTGCATGCTAGGCTACTGCTCAGCACTGGGCTACACCCCCAATTCCTTAAGTATATGAATTTTTTTATTTTTTTTTTATTTTATTTATTTATTTATTTGTCTGAGACAGGGTCTCCCTTTAGTCCCAGCTGGCCTGGAGCTCATTTTGTAGACCAGGCTGGCCTTGAACTCACAGAGATCCACCTGCGTCTGCCTCCCAAGTGCTAGGATTAAAGTCATGCGCCACCACACCTGGCTTGTTTATTATTTTTTATGTGTATGAATGTACTGTCTGCATATGGGTTGATGCACCTGTGTTGTGCAATGCTGCAGAGGTCAGAAGAGGGCCTCAGATTCCCCTGGAACTGGAGTTAAAGATGATTCTTAGTTGCCATGTGGGTGCTGGGAATAGAACCCTGGTCCTCTGCAAGAGTAGTTGGGTGCTCTTAACCACTGAGCCATCTCTCCACCCCCGATTTTTTTTCTTTAGACAGGGTCTTCCTGTGCAGCCCTAGCCAGCATAAAACTCATAGATGTAGAACAAGCTGACCCCAAACTTACAGAGATCTGCTTGCTTCTGAGTCCCGAGTGCTGGGACTAGAGACATACTCCACCACACCTGGCCTCAGTGCATGATTTTAAACAGCCTTGCATTTCTAAGTAAAAGCAGAGTCTGGGGATCTTGATCAGTAGATAGGGCCTTAGATCCAATCTCTAGCATCACACACAGAAAATTAAGATTAAAATAAAAGTGGGTCACGCTCATTGCAAAGATAAATAGATATACAGTATAGAATACTACAAAGGAGAAAGCACAAATTCCCCCAATTTTTCCACCTCTAGTTGAACACTGTTGCCATTCTGGGGCATATCCTCCCAAACATTTCTCTCTGCATTTACTTCATAAATGGAACTGGGCTGTACATGCTGTTCTGTTTCCTGCTTTTGTCACTTGGCAGTATATCCTGAATACACGAACAGCATTTTTAATGGCCAGTATCTACGCACACACCATTTAGTGAATGTCCCATCATTTTCTCAACCATGACTCTTCTGCTGGATGTTTAGGTTGTCTGGGGGTTTTTGTTCTAATCACAGCAGCATTCACTGAGCATTCACTCAGTGCTGTTATATGCATTTCCCATGTAGTAACTTACTTATTTCCCTGAAGTATCTTCCTGGGAAGGCATCTTTATTATCCTTACTGATAAGTAAAGAACCAAAGAAACTGAGGCCCAAAGTTAAAGCAGGGATTCAAACCTAGAAATTCTGACCCCAGAACCCATTTCCTTATCATTCTTTTCCTTTCTTTTCTCTTCTTTTCTTTTCTTTTCTTTCCTTTCCTTTCCTTTTGTGGTCTTTTTGAGACAGGGTCTTCCTGTAGTTCCAGCTAGCTGGAACTCACTATGTAGACCAGGGTGGCCATGAACTCACAGAGATCCCCCTGCCTCTGCCTCCCGAGTGCTGGGATTAAAGTTGCACCACCATGCCCAGCTTTATTATTATTAATTATTATTATTATTTTATTTATTCACTTTTTTTTAGACAGTCTCCTGTAGGCCCACCTAGAACTAACTATGTAGACCAGGCTGGCCCCAGTCTCACAGAGATCTACCTGCCTCTACCTCCCAAGAGCTGGGATTAAAGGCATGTACCACCATGCCTGACATTATTTTTATTTTATTTTATATGTATGAGTGTATTGCCTGCATGCAAGTGTACTTGTGTCATACAGTGCCCACAGAGGTCAGAAGAGGGCGTCAAATCACCTAGAACTGGAGTTAGCTGACATGTGGGTGCTGGAAAACAAACCCAGATGCTCTGCAAGAACAGCCAGCGCTGTTAACTGCTGAGCTGTCTTTGGCTTCCTAGAGCCCATGTCCTAAAGACCCCTCTAACTTCTGTCATGTAGTCATCCTTTGCTATATTGGAGTGTTTTTATTTTATTTCTCTCTTTTTTTTTTTTCTTTTTGGCCTTTTTGAGACAGGGTTTCACTGTAGTCCCAGCTGTCCTGGAACTCACTATGTAGACCAGGCTGGCCTTGAACTCACAGAGATCCACCTGCTTCTTCCTCTCAAGTGCTAGGATTCAAGGCATGTGCCACCAAGCCCGACCTTGGAGTGTTTTTCTTATACAGAGTCTCAGGAGTGAAAGGGGGTCAATAAAGATTACCGTCCAGCTAGGAGCAAGCGGCTGAGGTCAGTGGAGGTTGAGCACATTGGCAGAGGATGTTAAGAAACTGAAAGGGCCAGGGTAACAATCATTTTTGTGGACATTGAACTCATCAGGAATAGAGCCAGGAGTGATTGTAGAGGAAGCGACACAGGGCCGGGAGCTGAACGCCCTTAAGGATGACGATAGGGAGCAGCCTAGGAGCCTGTAAAAGTATGGTGGCTTTAGTAATGTCAAAGTCAACACTGATTTTTAGGAAGGAAGGGAAAGAGTAGGCAGAAAACAGTGCCGATTAAGGAACACACATACCAACCTCTAGGCCCAGTGATCCGTGGAACATTAGCCACCCATTGGACCCTGAGGAGGGTTCAGAGATTGAGTGAAAAAGGGAGGGAAAAGCTGGCAGGGGTCTGACACTGGGGTCTGGGCTTACGGTCCCATGGTGGTGGCATGGGCAAAGAACTGGTCGGCTGCTATGGCAATGTGTCCCTGTTGGGAAAAGAGGGGTGGAGCCTGCAGAGTTCTGGGACCTGCCCTCACTCTTGCAGTGAGGTTGATGTATCTATAAAAGAAAAAAATCAGGGGCTGGAGAGATGGCTCAGTGGTTAAGAGCACCGACTGCTCTTGCAAAGGACCCATGTTCGAGTCCCAGTACCCACATGGTGCCTAAGAACCGTCTTTAAGCCAGGTGTGGTGGCGCATGCCTTTAATCCCAGCACTAAAAAAAATAAAAATAAATAAATACATAATGATTAAAAAAAAGAAAGAAAAAAATCAGGAACTGGGATGGGGCCCTGGGGGGTCCTTGAGGTGACTTCCAGGGACAGCTCAGGAAAGCAGCAGGCAGTGGACCACATAGACCTTGAAGGGTAGTGACTGAAGTATGGGGCTCTCTTGGAAGCTGTTTTATTCCTGGGCTATAGGGAGATAGAGAAATTGCCGGGTAGATTATAACACCTGAGCAAGAGTTGCAGCTTCTATCTAAATAATTTGCTCATAGAAAATAATGTACTAGGGAAAGTAACTGTGTATATTATTAAAACTCAACAAATCAAGAAAAAAGTACAGGGGTTTTAGCACTGGTCCCATGGCCTGGGTCTGACCTTCCCCCTCACACTCCTGTGGTGCCCACAGCGAACCCATCCTACGTGCCCCCACCCCAGTGCCAGCCGGGCGAGTTTGCCTGTGCCAACAGCCGCTGCATCCAGGAGCGTTGGAAGTGCGATGGAGACAATGACTGCCTAGACAACAGTGACGAGGCCCCGACACTATGCCGTGAGTCACCCTCCCTCCCCTTGGTGGACACCCAAGCCCTGTCAGGCAGTAGGACTCTGGAAGGGCCTGTTCCTCACCCAGTGGGCAGAGCTCCACCCTCCCTGACCCTGTCCACCATTCCTTCCCCAGATCAGCACACCTGCCCCTCTGACCGATTCAAATGCGAGAACAATCGGTGTATCCCCAACCGTTGGCTCTGTGATGGTGACAATGACTGTGGGAACAGTGAAGATGAGTCCAATGCCACGTGCTCAGGTGTGTGGTGGGAGTGGAGATAGAATAGACTCGGGGATCCAGACCTAGGAGGACAGAGGGTCCTCAGGGAAGGAAAGAAAAGAGCAAGTGTGTCCAGAGCAGAGCACACGGGGCCCTGGGCGGAGGTGGGTTCTGCCGTTCCTTGCAGGGCTGGATGGTCCAGCAGGCCAGATTCACAGGGGTCAAGGGTGCGGCTCTACGTGGAAGTGAGCAGTACTATGGGTGGATCCTTTCCCTGAGGACCCCAGAGACCCCTTGAGAGAAGGGTCAGGCACCAATGTGATTTGGGGCAGGTAGGCAGGCAGAGAGTAATCCCGGAGGAGAAGACTTTAGGAGAGGGCCTGGATAATGAGCGTTCACACCCACCCATCCCCCAGCTCGTACCTGCCCACCCAACCAGTTCTCCTGTGCCAGTGGCCGCTGCATCCCCATCTCCTGGACCTGTGATCTGGATGATGACTGTGGAGACCGGTCTGATGAGTCAGCCTCATGTGGTAAGAGGAACAGCAGGAAGCCAAGCTTGGCTGAGGCGGGTCAGCCCCTTCTTGACGGGAGGTCAGCCCCTTCATAGGGCTGGAGAAACCTTGTGCAGAGTACCTGCTAGCGTTGAGCAAGTTATCTTATCCCTGGCCTTGATGAGTTTTCTCTGTAACAGGGGTCTAATAATAGCACCACCATCACAGCACTGATTTCGGGGCTCAGGGAGCCTATGTTGCTACCTAGCAGAGGTGAATAAACAGTTTCATGCTGAGCAGGGACCTGGCCTTTCCTTGCCCATCTGACTTTGCTAAGGACACCTGCTTCTGGAAAGGCACCCTGAACCATCTGCTCAGTGCAAGAATAGTTGTAATTAGAGGCAGGCGGATCTTTGTGAGTTCAAGGCCAGCCTGGTCTACAGAGTGAGTTCCAGGACAGCTGGGGCTACAGGGAGACCCTGTTACAAAAAGACCCCCCCCAAATAAAAAGAATAGTTGTAACTTTGAGGACCTTACTCAGCTTCTCTTTTTTTCCTGACAGCTTATCCTACCTGCTTCCCCCTGACTCAGTTTACCTGCAACAATGGCAGATGTATCAACAGCAACTGGAGATGTGACAATGGTAAGAGCTCACTTTCTTGGTCCTGCAGTTCTTAGGAACCACAACCAGGCTCCACGTAGAAAAAGAAGAGGCTTTAGAATCAAGCTAGGAAAAAAGAGGAGGACCCCAAAATGCCATAGTGAAACCAAGGTGGGTTGAAGGGAGACCTGAACATTGTCCATTCCTACCTGAGGCAGGGCAGAACTGCCTCACCCTCTGGCAGGACTAAGGTGGAGCTGGAGAAGAATAAGAAAGACCAGCAGGGCAAAGCAAGGAGCTTAGGGCCCAACCCCCTCTCCTTGTCCCCTCTGTCTCTGGGGTCCTTGCTGCATCCCCCAGGCTCCGGGCTCCAGGCTTGGGAGCCCACCTGGAGATCAGCCACGGACCAGGTGACGTCAGCCCTGAGCCACAGGGGCCACGAAGTGACTGTTATATGTGCTGTTTCAGCTCTGTCCTGTCTGATGTGATGTGCTGTGCTGTGTTATGTTGTGTTGTGGTGTTGTGATATGCTGTCCAGTGGCTCCTGCCCTGGCTCACACGTGAGGATGGGTTGGGTCAGTGCCCTCCTCCTTGCTTTGTCTCAAGTGCCAATGGTTGCCCTGGCGGTTTCTGTGTTTCAGAGAAGGATTGTGGGGACGGCTCTGATGAAAAGACCTGTCCTGAGCCTGCCGGTCAGTGCATAGAAGCACATGCACCATCACCCTGGAGCCCGGTGGACCTTGGCTGCCCGGGTCCGCCAGGCTCCCTGCCCCAGAGCTACCAGTACATAAAATAAGCAGCCGAGACGGGAAAGTAGGAGAGGAAGAGGCAGAGAGAACAGGGGTCTGTTCAGAGAGAGCAGATGACAGAGGTGGTGCCGAGAGAGCTGGGGCCTGGGGGAGGAGACAGTCGGAACAGCAAATCCAATTGAAAGGGGGACAAAGATCACACCCCAAGTGGAACGCCTGACCTCAGTGTTCCCATGAGTCCTGCAGAGGCAGGGGGAAGGTGAGCAGCGACTATCTAGGGATCAGAAGGCAATGTCACTTAGTCAGCCTCAGCACCTTTTCTAGAAGAAGCTCCCAGTCTTCTCAGCTGCAGGCAAGCCCCTGTGAGCCAGCATGCAGTGCCTGTGCCCAGAAATGCTCAGGGTGGCTCAGGACAGGGCTAGATAGAAGCCCTTTTCAGTCAGCAGAGAGTCTCACCTATACCTACCTCCCCTTTTTCTCTCTCAAATCAGAGGAACCCCTCCCTAGTCCCAAGTAAGCGAACCTTGTCCCCACACCCTGCTGCAAGGCAGACCCCCGTCCCAGGCCTTCTGAGATCCAGGGAGGGGCCTCCTGGAGCCCACCCACTGCCACCCCACCCCATGGGCCATGGTGCATGCTGCAGTCTATGCAGTTTCTGTGTCTTTTCTGTTTGTTATTTTCTCAATGGGGGGAGGGTGGGTTGTGGGTGGGAATGAGAAGGTGGAGGGGGCCAAGTTGGGGTCAGAGAAGACTTTGCTGTCCTCACCGTCTTCTTTCCCCTTCTTCCCCCCCCAGACAATGACTGTGGGGACAACAGCGACGAGGCTGGCTGCAGCCACTCCTGCTCCAGCACCCAGTTCAAGTGCAATAGCGGCCGCTGCATCCCTGAGCACTGGACCTGTGACGGGGACAATGACTGCGGGGACTACAGTGATGAGACCCACGCTAACTGTACCAACCAGGGTAAGTGCCCCAGACCAGCAGGATGGAGAGAACGTGCCCACTGGATCAGCCACAGCGCATCCATCTTCCCGCCCACCTCAATAAGTGTCAGTCAGCACCTGGGAGTCCTGAGATAGCTGAGGCTCAGCTCTTGTCCTTGGGGAGGTCCCAGTGCCATGAGGGAGAGAGATTCCTGCCAGTCATTGGCACATACTGCTAAGATCATGGGCCTACAGTTGGGTGGCCTCGGGTTTCAGCTCCAGCTCTGCAACTTGTTATCTGAGTGGCCTTGGGCAAGTTACGTAATCTCTGTAGGCCTCTAAGTTTCCTTTGCAAAATGGCAAGAATAGCACTGACAACGGCACTGTTAGAGAGGTTAGTGAGGTGTGCACAGAACTTGCTCCGCACGGGGATGCATCGGGTAAACAGCTTGACCAAGGGTCTAGCCAGGCATGCTGGCTCATGCTTATAATCCCAGCACTCAGGAGACGGAGGCAAGGATTGCTGAAGAGTCCAAGGTCAGCTTTGGCTACAGAGCTCTTGTCTCAAAATAAAATAAAAGAACGAGGGGCTGGAGGTATGGCCTAGCAGTTAAGAGCACCGACTGCTCTTGCAGAGGACCCGGGTTCGATCCCCAGCACCCACATGGCGGCTGAGAACCGTCTGAAACTCCAATTCCAGGAGAACTCCAGTTCCAGGGGAATCCGAGACCCTCTTCTGAACTCCTCGGCGTTGCACGACACGGGTGCACAGACTTGCATGCAGACAGTACATTCATACACATACAGAAATAAATAAAATTAATAAAAAAAATTTTTTTAAATAAAAAAAATAAATAAATAAATAAAATTTAAAAAGAAAAGAACGAATGCAAGGATCTGAAAAGGAGTTGGTCCAGGAGGCTCCCGTGGCCTGGACTGCAGGCTCCCCCAAGGGGAGGCCAAGTTTCCTAGAGCACAGGCCTTTATTAGATATGTTAGTTTCTTAGCTCGGGCCCATTGCTAGCATGAACTTTGACCCAGGGTTGCCCTGGCCTTGAGAAAAGTCAGCAATGCAGTTTTTTATGTGAACTCTAAGGATGCTCATTTCCTGAGGCTACTGTAGCAAAGAACTGAGTAACTTAAACAGAAGAAGTGGACTGTCACAGTTCTGAAGGTTAGAAAGAAGTCAAAGAGCAAATGTCCTCCGGGCAGGTCCCTCTAGAAGCTGCGAGGGAAAACGTATCCCTTGCCTTTCCTGAAACCCTGGGCCTTCCTTTGTGAGTAGATGCTCTGTCCCTGTCTGCCTTCATCTTCACATAGTTTCTTCTCTGAGTGTGTCTGTCTCCAGGCCCAATTGTTTCTTTATAGAGACACCAGTCCTAGCTGGGCGTAGTGGCACACACCTTTAATCCCAGCTCTCAGGAGGCAGAGGCAGGCAGACCTCTGTGAGTTCAAGGCCAGCCTGGTGTACATAGTGAGTTCCATAACAGCTGGGGCTACAGGGAGAGCCTGTCTCGAAAATAACAAAAAAAGAGAGAGACACCAGTCCTATTAATTAGGCCTTGACCAGATGACTTCATTTGAAGTTGGTCATTTGCAAAGATGCTGTTGCCAAATAAGGTTACATCCCTAGGTATGGTAGGTTCAGCATCTTTTTTTAGGGATCCGGATTCAACCTGTAACAACTGCCAATTGACCTATAGGTCAAAAATGTTTCTTCAGACTTTACCTGGACTATAGACCAGCAGCTTATAGTCTCTGCCTTACAGATGCATTCCTATGTAAGCAGGAATTGTACTGGATGCCGTGGACTAACCACTGTATACCCAGCTGAGAGGGTCACAAGAGGGTCAGGAAACAGTACTTGAGTCTCCAGGGTCATCTCTAATTAGGGCTAAGGGACAGAGCAGGTATCTGTGCAAAGCAGTCAGAAGAGTTCCCTGGACCTGCTCAGTATACCAAGCAAACCTAGACAAGTGGATTCTTCCTTCAGGCAATGAGAGGAGATGCATGAAGCCTGGCATGTGGGATCGTGCCTGATTGGTAGTGATGGTTACCTGTGATTCTGAGCTGGCATAGCCTGGGACCAACTATTCAGGTGGAGGTGGGTCTGAGTGGGACCTTGACGATGTGGGTAGAGGAAAAAGTGGGACATCCTGTGGGGATAGGAAGCAACATGGCAAACCCTGAAGATAAAGACTGGAGGGGAAACTCAATACTTCCAGAAGGCGATGCAGGGGTCGGGCAGATGGAGAAGCCTCGTGCAAGGACAGCAGGGAATGAGGCTATCTTCGAGAGGGCAGATTTCATCACAGATGAAAGTCAGGTAGAAGCTTGACCTGGGAGGCCCTGGGGAGCTTTGGAAGGCAGTGTGATGCAGGAAGCAGTTCTGGAAGACAACCCTGGAAGGGGATTAGATAGCACGGAAGTTCAGGTGCCCCAAAGGGAAGTCAGCTCAGAGGCTGTTGCTAGGAACTGAGGCACTGTGGAGGTCTGTAGGGCCCTCCTCCACCTCTGGCATGTGCTCCTGCCACCCCCCCCCAACACACTCTACCTTTCTCGGACTCTTGGGTATTATTTTTGTTTGTTTGTTTTTTTGTGTTTTTTTTGAGGCTGGGTCTCCCTGCATCCCTACCTGACCTGGAACTCACTATGTAGACCAGGCTGGCCTTAAACTCACAGGGATCCACCTTCCTCTATCTCCTAAGTGCTGGGATTAAAAGTGTACACCAACACGCCCAACTCTTGGGCATTATTTGAATATGCCCCACACAGCCCCATCCCAGAGGCTTTGCACTGGCTGTTCCTTTATTGAGAGTGCACTTCCAGGTGTCCATGTGGTTAACTCACTTCACTTGGGCCTGTGCTCGAACACCTCCTGCTCAGAGGCCTATTAACCGTCCTATCTAAACTATCATCCCATCAGGCTGGCATTAACTGCTCTGTCTCCACAGCATGCATTGTCACCTGCAGTTATGGTCTATGTCTATCCCTTCATGAGACCCTAATTCCACAGGGGCAAAGACTTTGTCTTGGTCCCTGCAGCCACCTAGGACAGTGCCTGGTACATGGCGGGTACTCAGTGAGTGTGAGATGGACAAGGGGACAGCGACACATTTGAGCTCTAGCCAGGGAAAATCCTTAGCCAGTCGGGCTTCCTGAGTATATGAAGGGAATGTTAGGGACTGGAAAGATGGCTCAGCAGTTAAAAGCACTGACTGCTTTTTCAGAGGACCTGAGTTCAGGTCCTAACACCCACATGGGAGCAAACAGCCACCTGTAACTCCAGTGCCAGAGAATCCATCGCCCTCTTCTGACCTCTGTAGGTACTGCATGCACATGCTGCATTTACATACATGTAGACAAGACACTCATATACACAAAATAAAAATAAGTAAGTAATATGGGAGGCAGTGGATCTCTGTGGGATTGAGGCCAGCCTGGTCTACATAGTGAGTTGCAGGCCAGCTGGGGCTACATGGAAACCCTGTCTCAAAAAAAAAGTAAAGAAATGTTTTAAAGGGGACATTAAATGAGATGGTCACTGGGGTCCTTGAAGGTGTGACATCTGACTGCTGCTGAGCTAATGCTTCTGGGGTGTCGGCAGGCTCACACGACTTTCCACACCTCACCCAGGCTAGGCAAAGCTGTCTGACTGAAGTGTCCCTCCCTCTTCACGCTCTCCCTGTATCCCGCAGCCACGAGACCCCCTGGTGGCTGCCATACGGATGAGTTCCAGTGCCGCCTGGATGGACTCTGTATCCCCCTGCGGTGGCGCTGCGACGGAGACACTGACTGCATGGACTCCAGCGATGAGAAAAGCTGTGAGGGGGTGACCCATGTCTGTGACCCGAATGTCAAGTTTGGCTGCAAGGATTCAGGTGAAAAGAGGGCTGGGTGGTCTGCGGGAGCACGGACAGGAGAACAGCACAGTGGCCAGGGGCCGGCATAATGGGGGTACAAGCCAGGAGCCAGGGCCTGCACAAAGGGTGCTGAGAACCCACACCCAGCCAGAATTGAACACCAGCATCCTCTACACATCCCTACTTTCTTTGTTTCCTCTTTGAATTTGACAGAAAAAGCTTCAGGGTTCATAGTGGGTCCCAGTGCACTGCAGTCACAACCCTATTAGATTATTCCCCTGGGTCTGGGTCAAAGGGTTCAGAGAGCTCAAGTTCCCAGGCCCAGGCCCTCATTCTGCACCCATCCCTCAGCTCGGTGCATCAGCAAAGCGTGGGTGTGTGATGGTGACAGTGACTGTGAAGACAACTCAGATGAGGAGAACTGTGAGTCCCTGGCCTGCAGGCCACCCTCACACCCGTGTGCCAACAATACCTCAGTCTGCCTGCCCCCTGACAAGCTGTGTGATGGCAAGGACGACTGTGGAGACGGCTCAGACGAGGGCGAACTCTGCGGTGAGGCCCTGGGCAGGTCTTGGGAACAGCAGTGTGGAACGGAGTCTGGGCCAGGGGAGGTCTGTGTAGGAAGGGGTCTGGGATAAGAGCAGAAGGTACCCAGAGTGTCTTCCAACAGCTTGTGTGGATTTAGGGCTTGCCTTGGTCCTATGTGAAGCATCTCACACTCTTAGAGCATTTGCTCTGCAAAGTGACCCAGTGAGACAGGAACATTATGTCTCTAGATCGGAAAAGGAGGCATAGAGCCCTCACATTAGTTGGTCCAGTGTCACAGTGCTCTGAAAGCATAATGGGGGGTTACCAGTGTGGGGGGTGCTGCTAGGACTCCTGATCTGGAAGAGACTTCTTCAGTCAGACCACTGAGCAGGGAGGCCAGGCTGGTGGTGTAGCTCAAGGCTGAGACGTGCTAGTCGGAGCAGAATTACTGAGGAGGGGAATTTAACTGGGCTCCCAGACATGGACAAACTGTGCAGAGAGAGGGTCCAGGGAAGAGGATAGGGTTGGGGTTCAGCAAGGTCACATAGTGTGATTTGGGGCATCTGAGCAGAGCAGCCTCACTGCCCCAGAGCAAGCACAGCACCTGGTTTCTGGGAAGGAGAGAAGTGAAAGATAAGGCAGTCTGGGCATGACCCAGACTCTGCTGACATGTCGACAGCATGGTCACAAGCTCCAGGACATGTCAGAAGACCCGTGGTCAGGCCATTCCCCTTTGTACTCTGCTCCCAAATCACACCTGAATTAGGAGAGAGCAGAGAAGGGGGCTGGACCTAAGGAATCTCCCAGGGAGGGGGCAAAATGCCCAGGTCCCAACCATGGTCCCAAGAGGGGCAGAGATATAGAAATCAGAAAGAGGTACGGAAAGGGGGAAGGTGGTTCTAGGTATCAGTTGCTAGGGTCCCACCCCTAGTCCTGAGGGAGCCTGGGAAGCGGGGCAGAGACTTTCCAGCAATTAAGGAGGGTCTGTGGGTAGAGCTCCAGGCTTGGCCTGAGCTGCACTGGATTATATCCTGCCTCCTCCCAGACCTTGACCTTGGCCCTGTCCCCTGCCTGTCCCCCTAGACCAGTGTTCTCTGAATAACGGTGGCTGCAGCCACAACTGCTCAGTGGCACCTGGTGAAGGCATTGTGTGCTCCTGCCCTCTGGGCATGGAGCTGGGGCCCGACAACCACACCTGCCGGATCCAGAGCTACTGTGCCAAGCACCTCAAATGCAGCCAGAAGTGCGACCAGAACAAGTTTAGCGTGAAGTGCTCCTGCTACGAGGGCTGGGTCCTGGAGCCTGATGGGGAGAGCTGCCGCAGCCTGGGTGAGACACAGGAAAGTGGCTGAGCCAGCCAAGCAGGCCCGATCAGGTCTCTGAGCTGCAATGGCTGGGCTTGGGTGGCCAAAAACCAGAAGCTGAGTCTTCCACCTTGGCTCAAGGCCAAGGTAGTGGACCCTGTACACACCTGGACAGGGGGCACAGGGGCAGCAAGCAAAAATGTGCTAACTCCTTCACATCTCTCCCACCCCAGACCCCTTCAAGCCATTCATTATCTTCTCCAACCGCCACGAGATCCGACGCATTGACCTTCACAAGGGGGACTACAGTGTCTTAGTGCCTGGCCTGCGTAATACCATTGCCCTAGACTTCCACCTCAGCCAGAGCGCCCTCTACTGGACTGATGTGGTGGAGGACAAGATCTACCGCGGAAAGCTGCTGGACAATGGAGGTGACTGCTGCCTGCCTGGCCCGGGGCTGGTGCCAGGGCTGTGCAGAGATGGCACTTGGGCACTCAAGGTTACAGACCCAGATCCAGGTGGCCCCAAAGCAGAAGCCTTGGCTCCCCACCCCCCATTTCACCGTTAATTGGGTTAGATTTTGCTGTGGGTCTCAGAGCCTGATGCCCCATAATTATTGTCAGCAGAGCTCCTAGCCTGATAATTAAGAAAATGATCAGCTTTTCTTTGGAACGGCTAAAGCCTGGCTCCCCAATCTTGGAATTTCAGACTTGGAAGGAAAATGCCAGGTAGGGATAGAGCACCTGAGCCTTCTATCCCATGGAAGCCTGAACTACAACAGGCTCGGTATTGAGCACCTACTATACGCCAGGCAATGCACATAGCAGTGATCAAGACAAGCAGGTTTAAGTTACGAGTCGGGGCATGTTCCTGAACAGACTTGAAAGAGGCGTGTTTTACTAGATCTTGTATTTTTTGTTATAAAGGAAACTCAAAAACCTCTCAAGTGTCCATCAACAGGGGAATAGCTAAGTAAACTGTGATATATTCATACCATGTAACAGTTTCTAAAGTAACAAGGCACATGGTTATATTGGCATAGACTATCTTCAGGACGTTCTGTGGGATAACTTCTAGGAAGTTCCACCAACCTCATATTGAGTCCAGATATGTCCCTGAAAGCCACCACCCTCCACTCTGGCCTTCTCCCCAGGATCCCCCTCAGAGCACTGTGTGCAGTGGCTGGCCTCACACGCCCCTCCTCCAGGCTTCTTTCCACTTTCTTCCTGGTGGGGAGGAGGCTCGTCGTATGAGGAGAAAAGGGGTATTAGGAATGCCATGTGGGGACCTGGGCCCATCAGGGAGCTTGGCAGAAGTACCATGGTGAGGGTGGATTGCTGAGGGACCCTAGGATACACATACCCACCCTGCCCCGCCCCAGAAGACGCTAATCTCCTGCAATCCTCTCTTCCTAGCCCTGACCAGCTTTGAGGTAGTGATTCAGTATGGCCTGGCCACCCCAGAGGGCCTGGCTGTAGACTGGATTGCAGGCAATATCTACTGGGTGGAGAGCAACTTAGACCAGATTGAGGTGGCCAAGCTGGACGGGACCCTCCGAACCACTCTGCTGGCCGGTGACATCGAGCACCCAAGAGCAATCGCACTGGATCCTCGGGATGGGTGAGGACTTCGTACTCTAGCCCTGGGGTCCCCTGAAGTTCCATTCAGCCCTGACCTGGGACACCTGTCTCCTTGGTGCTGTTGATCCCTCCCACAAGTTTTACCCGTGGTTCTACCACCCCGCAACTTTGGCCCTCTGAACCCTTTCCCCAGGATTCTGTTTTGGACAGACTGGGATGCCAGCCTGCCCCGAATTGAGGCAGCCTCCATGAGTGGAGCTGGCCGCCGTACCATCCACCGGGAGACAGGCTCTGGGGGTTGGCCCAATGGACTCACCGTGGATTATCTGGAGAAGCGCATCCTCTGGATTGATGCCAGGTCAGTATCCTTGACCCACTGGGAGGCCCGAAGCCTCAACACCCAAATGAGGAGGCGGGGGGGACCTGCGGGATCCAGGCTGGGGACAGGTGGGCAAAAACCCAGGACTGTGAAAGGAGGATCGAGGAATGAACAGGACTGAACAGAGGCAGTTACCCACTGTTTCTTCTGCTGCGCTTACATCAGTGTCCTTTGCTGGGGGCTGTGTCTTCCCAGAGCAAGAGGCACTTCCAGTCAGTCTGCCCAGAGAAGGTCCTTTTCCTAACGTGCATCAAATTGCCAGCAATATCCCTGGGGAGGAGATCTAGAAGACTCTCTTGGGGGTCTTAGGCTCAAGGCCCTGACCTGCTGGACCCCTCTCCCCCATAATCTTGCCTTGTTTGTCCAGCTGCCAGGGCTGAAGAAAAGGAGTGCCTGGTGTGTGCAGTTGCAAGGGCTGTGGGCAGGGCACAGGAAGGTGGGCCCTGGGCAGGGTGCCCTGCCGAGACACCAGCCGGCAACCTCACTCTGTCCTGACTGTACTCCCAGGTCAGATGCCATTTACTCAGCCCGTTACGATGGCTCAGGCCACATGGAGGTGCTCCGGGGACACGAGTTCCTGTCACACCCGTTTGCAGTGACGCTGTATGGGGGAGAGGTGTACTGGACTGACTGGAGAACAAACACACTGGCCAAGGCCAACAAATGGACTGGCCACAATGTCACGGTGGTTCAAAGGACCAACACCCAGCCCTTTGACCTGCAGGTCTATCACCCCTCCCGGCAGCCCATGGGTAAGGGCCTGAGCCTTGAAGGCAGTTAGAAAGGAGCAGCAGCCACGCTGATATGGAGGGCACTGAGAGAGCGGGGGGGGGGGGGGGTGCTGGCGCAAGCAAGGATGGGCTAGGGCAGGGAGAAAAGAGCCAGAGGGGCAGGGGTCCAGGAGAGAAAGGCGGGGCAGGGACCAGGAAGTCACGGGTATTCTTGCTGTCTTCTCTCCTGGCCAGCTCCCAATCCATGTGAGGCCAATGGGGGTCGGGGCCCCTGTTCCCATCTGTGCCTCATCAACTACAACCGCACTGTCTCCTGTGCCTGCCCCCACCTCATGAAGCTCCACAAGGACAACACCACCTGCTACGGTAGGGAGCACCCTCAACAGCTAGGGGCAAACTGAGGCTGAATGGGAGGTCTGAGGTCCCTAGTATGCAAAGGCTGAGTCCCAGTCAGGAGTGACTGGAAGGAGTACCTCCAACGACTAGCACTGTGGGAGGAAGTCGCAGGGGTTAGAACCTGACACAGATAGGGCCGCCTCATACCAAAAGCCAACAGCAGGCAGGGGGACCTCAGAGAGGGACTCTAACCTGGGCAGCAAGTCTGAAGGCAGGGGACTGCCTCCAGTGACCAGTTCCACGCCCCACAGAGTTTAAGAAGTTCCTGCTGTACGCACGTCAGATGGAGATCCGGGGTGTTGACCTGGATGCCCCCTACTACAATTACATCATCTCTTTTACTGTGCCTGACATTGACAACGTCACAGTGCTGGACTATGACGCCCGAGAGCAGCGGGTTTACTGGTCTGATGTGCGGACGCAGGCCATCAAGCGGGCCTTCATCAATGGCACAGGCGTGGAGACAGTTGTCTCTGCAGGTTCTGGCCTTGCTCCTACCCCATGGGTGTGGTGCTCCTCCCCAACCCCCAGCTCCAACCACGCTCCTGGAGACCTTAGTGCTCCTTCGCCAAACCCTGACTCTCTTAGTGCTCCCGCCCTAGTATCCTGACCCTCATTCCCCAGAAATCACATTGGCTTTCCCCAGCCCATATGCTGCCAGTACCAAACACCAGCTCCCCATTTGTGCCCCAGACTTGCCAAATGCCCACGGGCTGGCTGTGGACTGGGTGTCCCGAAATCTGTTCTGGACGAGTTATGACACCAACAAGAAGCAGATCAACGTGGCCCGACTGGATGGCTCCTTCAAGAATGCGGTGGTGCAGGGCCTGGAACAGCCGCATGGGCTGGTTGTCCACCCCCTCCGTGGGTCAGTGTGGGGCCAGAGTTGGGGAGCACTCCTGTCAGCCTGGGAAGGAGAGGGTTCTGATCCTCCCTCTCAATACGTCCCCCAGGAAGCTTTACTGGACCGATGGTGACAACATCAGCATGGCCAACATGGATGGCAGCAACCGCACTCTGCTCTTCAGTGGCCAGAAGGGCCCTGTGGGTATGAGCGGGCCCTGCCCATGCCTGCAGGCCACTAATTCATCCACTAGGAGGGCTCCCAGTGCCCTCTGGGCCCCTCCCAACCCCCAGCTTAGTGTCTGTCACCCCACCCTGTCCCAGAGCCATATACCCTGTTCCTAGGAATCTGGCCCTAGTGGCTGTGACACCCACCCCTCTTCTAGGCCTGGCTATTGACTTCCCTGAAAGTAAACTCTACTGGATCAGCTCTGGGAACCACACCATCAACCGCTGCAACCTGGATGGGAGTGGGCTGGAGATCATCGACACCATGCGGAGCCAGCTGGGCAAGGCCACTGCCTTGGCCATCATGGGTGAGGGCCCGGGCAGGGGCGGGGATGGAAGCAGAGCAGACTCGGCCCAACTCCCTAGGTGGTGAGGACTGGCCTGGGGGCTGCCTCCCACCCCACAGGCCTAGTGACGTCTGCTGAAGGGCTGTGTAGAGGGACTTCCCAAGGTCTTATCCCCTCCTGCCCCCCCAGGGGACAAGCTGTGGTGGGCTGATCAGGTGTCAGAGAAGATGGGCACTTGCAACAAGGCTGATGGCTCAGGGTCTGTGGTCCTACGGAACAGCACTACACTGGTGATGCACATGAAGGTGTATGACGAGAGCATCCAGCTAGGTAGGCAGTGGGCACAGGGCAGGGCACTGGAGATTCTGCAGCAACGGGGCGGGGTTGGCAGCACTGCTACCAGCAGCAGCCTGCCAAACGGGGCAAGGGAGTGAAGGGCGGGGTAGGCTCCACTCAGCATCCACAGGGACTCCTTTTCCTCAGTCCCACTAGGGTGTTAGGCCTGGAGCTTTGGAAGACAGAAGACCTAAGAGTTGGGTTGGGTGGGACCCTGTAAGCTCCAAGGTGAAGCTGGTGACCAGCCTATTTGTAAGCAACTCAAGCCCAGCCCTGAGTCTCCCAGGAAGGTCACCTAACCCCTTCTCTCTGCCCACTGCCCCTCCCCAGAGCATGAGGGCACCAACCCCTGCAGTGTCAACAACGGAGACTGCTCCCAGCTCTGTCTGCCAACATCAGAGTCGACTCGATCCTGTATGTGTACAGCTGGCTACAGCCTCCGGAGTGGACAGCAGGCCTGTGAGGGTCAGTGCCTGCATCTCCTCCCAGCCTAACCTTGACCTCTCCTACCCTGTTGCTACATCACCTTCTTCCTGCCTTGGGGACCAGGCAGTACTCATCTGGAGTCACCAGCAACCTGCTGGGGTAGATGCTTAGCAAGCCCTGCTGTGCTGGCTGCCGTGGGCAGAAGTCCTGGGCCAGAAAGTGGGGTCAACGTGTCAAGAAAGCTGGACCTCAAAGTTACTGTGACTGTCCAGTGCCTGAAATAGGTTTTGGTGTGGTAGACACCAGCAGATAGGCAGGCCAGCCTGCCAGAAGTGGGATGCTACGGCCTAGATTTAGAAGATGGGCAGAATTTGACAGTGAAGAGACAGACCGGTGGTGGCGTAGCTCAGTAATAGAATATACTTAGCGCCGGGCGTGGGGGCACACGCCTTTAATCCTAGCACTTGGGAGGCAGAGGCAGGCGGATCTTTGTGAGTTCAAGGCCAGCCTGGTCTACAGAGTGAGTTCCAGGACAGCTGGGGCTACAAGGAGACACTGTCTCGAAAAGACAAAAAAAAAAAAAAAAAAGAATATACTTAGCATACACCAGGCCTTCCATTTAGTCCCCCCCCCGCCACACACATCATTCAAGAGGCAAGTATAGCTAAACGGTCAAGTCCTAGGGGCCCTGAGCCCAGTGGTGGGCAGGATATGAGAAGTCTGTGATAAGGCTGTGAGGTTAGGTGGGGCTCTTATAGGTTCTCAGCCAGCAGTGCCTGGAAAGTGGTGTTTGTAGGAGATTAACCTGGCGGCAGAAAGCTTGCAGAATGGGGGAGGGAGAAACCGAGGCAGTTAGACCAGTTGGGAGACTTCCTGAGACTAATACATGCGAGGAGACAGGATCTAGGCTGTGCTGAGTAACTGGGTTGAAGAGGAGGAATGAGATTCTCAGAGACATTTCACAAGAACTTCCTGATTTACAAGCTTGCCCCAGGACAGCACTTTCCCCAAAGTGTTCTGCCAGAAACCTCTGGCTTTGATGTGGGTAGATATTATAGAAGGGAAGCTGGGCTGCGCAAAGTGGGAACATGGGTTTGGGATTTGTTGTTGTTGTTATTGTTGTTGTTTCTTACCGCACAACTTCTCTGAGCCTTGGAATAGAACTGTGTGCACTGAAATTTTTTCAAGAGAAGACTCTAGTGTCTGGAGTTTCCCAAACTTGATCATCCTTCTTTTTTTTTTTTTTTTTTTTTTTTTATTTCAGAGCTTGAGCAACTGGGGCCTATTGGGAATTCATTTAGGGACTCACTGGAACAAAGGGTTGAGAGCCAGGGCAAATTCTGGGATGCATCGATAGTGTACCTCCTAAGAATTGGTAAAATTGGGGCTGGAGAGATGGCCTAGCGGTTAAGAGCGCCAACTGCTCTTGCAGAGGACCCAGGTTCAATCCCCAGCACCCACATGGCGGCTGAGAACTGTCTGTAACTCCAATTCCAGGAGAACTCCAGTTCCAGGGGAATCCGACACCCTCTTCTGACCTCCTTGGCATTGCACAACACGGGTGCACAGACCTACGTGCAGACAGTACATTCATACACATAAAATAAAAATAAATAAAAAAATAAAAAAAAATTGGGAAAATTGGGAATGAGGTTGGCTCAGGACCGAGCAAGGTGCTGGGAAGATTTCGGTTTTAGGTGATGGGTTGGGGAATAGAGCGGAGGGAGGACAAAGAGGAAACTAAGGTCAGGCTGATTGCCAGACTGAGAATCTAGACTTTGGAGTCTTGCCATCCTAGATGTCTGTTCTGTTCTCACCTTCCCCTGAGGACCTCAGAGGATACAGGGTTGGATTAAGTAGAGGGCAAGGTGCAGAGAGAGAAATGCAAGTCTCTTCTGTCCCCTAGTGGTGATTAGTGGTCCTGCAGGTGATCCCGCAGAGCCGAGACTCTGAGGGTGAGCATCTGCCTACTCAGGCTCAAGGCCTCCAGCCAGGATGCCAGTGTATTGAATGAAGTCGGGGAGATGGCTGGGGGAAGCTGTCAAGGAAGCAGAGAGAAACAGGTTAAGCTTCAAGGAGTGTGAGCAAGGCCTGAGCCTGAAGTGTCTTTGTGTTTCAGGTGTGGGCTCTTTTCTCCTCTACTCTGTGCATGAGGGGATCAGGGGGGTCCCCCTGGATCCCAGTGACAAGTCAGATGCCCTGGTCCCAGTGTCGGGAACTTCACTAGCTGTTGGAATCGACTTCCATGCTGGTGAGCTGTGGGGCCCAGGAGCTTTGGGGGTGGCACAGAAGAACTACTTACACTTGGCTGTGGCAGCTGCCACCCCCCCAGTCTCCCCTTCCAAGCAAGCACCTGGCACCTCTAGCCTTCACTATCCTGAATCCATACTTGGTTGGACTCCTCCCCCCACCCCTTGCCTTGCCTCTGCCTTGATGGACATTGTCCACATTGTCCTCTCTACTTCCAGAAAATGACACAATCTACTGGGTGGATATGGGCCTGAGCACCATCAGTCGGGCCAAGCGGGACCAGACATGGCGTGAGGATGTGGTGACTAATGGCATTGGCCGTGTGGAGGGCATCGCAGTGGACTGGATTGCAGGTGAGCAGAGGGCTGGCCAGTGGGGTTCCAGAAAGAGAAGGAGAGGGAATAACGGGCAGGAGCCGGCAGGAGCTGCCGAGAGGGTTTGAGGATGGAAGGAGACCCAGTACACGGATCTCCACCGGCCTCCCTGAACCCCACCAATTCCCCCCCTCAGGCAACATCTACTGGACAGACCAGGGCTTTGATGTCATTGAGGTCGCCAGGCTCAATGGCTCTTTCCGTTATGTGGTCATCTCTCAGGGTCTAGACAAACCTCGGGCCATCACTGTCCACCCAGAGAAGGGGTAAGGAGCTAGACAGACTGGCTTGAACTGGCCTTGTCACTTTGGCCACAATATCCATCGGTGAGACCCTATCTCCTACCAGGTGTGGGCACTGACACCTGCCACTTCAACCTCTATCCCATAGGTACTTGTTCTGGACTGAATGGGGTCATTACCCACGTATTGAGCGATCTCGCCTAGATGGTACAGAGAGAGTGGTACTAGTTAATGCCAGCATCAGCTGGCCCAATGGCATCTCGGTGGACTATCAGGTATGGACATCCACCCTGGAACTGGCAGGGTAGATGGCCTGGCACTGTGCTTGTCCCTGTCCATATCTCTGTTAACTCAGGAGGGAGACATGGACGGGGCATTTTTAGGGTTCTTCTACCCCATCCTCCACCTAGAGTAGTTATCTTCTGCCTTGAGGTGATGGAAGGTAGTCCCTCAGAAGTGGGAAATAAGGAAGCTGGGTGGGGTGTTGCATGCCCATACCCAGCACTCAGAAGGCTGAGACGGGAAGATCATCTCAAGTTTGAGGCTACCCTTGGCTACACAAGTGAGTTAGAAACCAGCCTGGGTTACCTAACAAGACCTTGTCTCAAAAACTTAAAAAAAAAAACAAAAAACAAGCGTGGGTCTGGAAAGATGGGTAAGCAGTTAAGAGCACTTCCTGCTCTTGTCAAGGACAGGGATGGGTCACATACCCACTGGATGAACCACGCCCCACACAGGCCCACATACTGGGTGCTGCCTGGGGTGCAGGTGCTAGCTGGGGCCCTGCGGTGAGGTGGATACCTCTGGCCTCCAGGATGGGAAACTGTACTGGTGTGATGCCCGGATGGACAAGATCGAGCGCATTGACCTGGAAACTGGTGAGAACCGTGAGGTGGTCCTGTCCAGCAACAACATGGACATGTTCTCGGTGTCCGTGTTTGAGGATTTCATCTACTGGAGTGACAGGTGAGGGCTCTGTCCTGCCTTCTCCCATCTGTCCCTCCTTTCTGGAGCACTGACACCCTTCTCGTGCCTTTCCTTGCCCAGAACTCATGCCAATGGCTCTATCAAGCGTGGGTGCAAAGACAATGCCACAGACTCCGTGGCTCTGAGGACTGGCATCGGTGTGCAGCTTAAAGACATCAAAGTCTTCAACAGAGACCGGCAGAAAGGTAAGGCTGGGCTCTGGGCCAAGGCAGAAAGGTTGAATAAGGACAGCCTGTCTATGAGGAAGAGGGACAAGGAGAGACATTAGAGACTCCAGGAGCACTGTCCAGTGACTCCCAAGACCTTGGGGATGGGGGAGAGACGGAGCTGCGGGATAGATCTGGATATTTCATACCATGGCAGAGCAGGGATCGACTGAAATTTCCACCTGAGGCTACAGACCCCAAGACCCTTTCCCCACGTGGGACTCTACCTACCCTCTGACGCTCTCTGCCCCCAGGCACCAACGTGTGTGCAGTGGCCAATGGTGGGTGCCAGCAGCTGTGTCTGTACCGGGGTAGTGGGCAGCGGGCCTGTGCCTGTGCCCATGGGATGCTGGCCGAAGACGGGGCTTCGTGTCGAGAGTATGCCGGCTACCTGCTCTACTCAGAGCGTACCATCCTCAAGAGCATTCACCTGTCGGACGAGCGCAATCTCAATGCGCCAGTGCAGCCTTTTGAGGACCCGGAGCACATGAAGAACGTCATAGCCCTGGCCTTCGACTACCGAGCAGGCACCTCCCCCGGAACTCCTAACCGCATCTTCTTCAGTGATATCCACTTTGGGAACATCCAGCAGATGAATGACGATGGCTCGGGGAGGACCACCATCGTAGAAAGTGAGCCAGGCCTGAGTCCTCCCAGGAAGTGGGGTTGGGAGCGATCAGTGTAGACTCCCAGCTGCTTATGTAGTCCCGAAGGCTGGCCAGGCCCATGGTAATTGCCAGCAAGTTTCTCCTTACTTGGAGCCAGAGAGAGGCCTCTTTCCTCCTCATCCGGGCTTCATTCTGCCCAGAGTACAGAGCACTGGCCGCAGACATGGGCCCAGGCACAACACTGGACACCTAGAATCAGTAACTGCAGCAAGCTTCCTCCTCTGACCAAGCCTGCTCTTCCTTGCTGGGCTCAGGAGGCAGGATCCCAGAGACATGCATGCGAAGGCCTGGAAGCCAGGGGCCCCTCCAGAGCACGAGAGCCACAGAGCTGTCATCAGAAAGCCTTTCAACTTTCCATGCTGCTTGTCCTCTATTTTCTCAGTTCAGGGTAGCTACCTTGTGACCTTTGACCTGCTTTTCATTTCTTTTCTTTATCCCCCCCCCTTTTTCTCATACATTCTGAGACAGTCTTGAACATGTTAACCTTGAACTTTGCAGCCACAAGTGATTTTGAACTTCTGATCCTCCTGCCTCTAGCCCCGCCCCCACTGAGATTATAGCTGTACACCACCATGCCTAGTGTGATGTGGTGCTGAGATTATAGCTGTACACCACCATGCCTAGTGTGATGTGGTGCTGGTCTTGAACCCAGGGCCCTTGCATACTAGGCAAGCACCCTACCACCTGAGTTTCATTCTAAGCTTCCATTTGTTCCTTTCTTCATTTGGCAGGTCCGTACAGGCCAGCCAGGCACTGAACTAGGCACTACGTAGTACATCAGAGGACACAGACTTGTCCTTTCAGAATCCTGGAATGTTTTCTCCACACAGTCCTGTCCATATATCTAAAATGGCATGTCCAAGGTTGGGCGTGGAGCTTAGCATGTGCAAGGGCTTGGGCTACATCCCCAGTAGCCAAACTGGCTACAGTAATCTCAACTTGATAGGAAGAGACTGGGAGACTGCCCCCCCCCTTTAGACTGTTCATACTACAGTGTAGCTGAGCCTTTTGACAGCCACACTAACATACTCACTATACAATACACACACACACACACACACACACACACACACACGGAGGCTGTTGCTTACATCACTGTACAGCTCTGTCTCTGCTATGCTGTTGGTTCTTTAATGTGAGCATAAGATGTCTGCTTTATCAAACATCCTAGTTTGACTGCATAGGCCAAATGGGGAGATGAGGGAGGACAAGGAAGGTTGGTTGTAGATCATGGAGCAGGTGGTGTGATAAGGCGATGTGGGAGGAGTCGGGGCCCTGGAAAGTCAAAGAGCCCACTCAGCTTCACAGCTCCAGCTACCAGACCCCACACATTCCATTCCCGTCAGTGGAGCGGACAGCCCTGGGAGCACCTGTAGGCTGTCCCTCTGCCTCAGCTCTTTGGCCCCTCTCCACCCATGGCTGCTCCTGTCTCTTCACAGACGTGGGTTCTGTGGAAGGCCTGGCCTACCACCGTGGCTGGGACACGCTGTACTGGACAAGCTACACGACATCCACCATCACCCGCCACACAGTGGACCAGACTCGCCCAGGGGCCTTCGAGCGGGAGACAGTCATCACCATGTCTGGAGACGACCACCCAAGGGCCTTCGTGCTAGATGAGTGCCAAAAGTGAGCTGCTGGGCCGGGGGTGGGCAGTGGCAGAGGGGGACGCAGACACTGCCCCAGGCAGGAGTGCAGGAGGAGGAGAGTCAGGCTCCAGCCTGGCAGAGGGGGACAAAGACACTGCCCCAGGCAGGAGTGCAGGAGGAGAAGAGTCAGGCTCCAGCCCAGGCTCCAGCCTTTTGTGCTGTATGGCCTCAGCGAGATGTACAACCTCTCCGATCTTCTGTTTTTTTCAATACAAGAATAATATTTCAAGTGTCTGAGCCAATGTGTAGTTTGGGAGCCATGGAGGATGTTTCTGGCTTTATGATTGACCTTCATCACACAGCCACATTCAAGGCATAAATAGAGCTTTCCTTTGGCTTTAGGACTCCAAGCCTTAGTCAGAGACCATTCACTGAATCCAAACATACAGAAGCCTGGGCTGGGCCTGTGTAAGCCACCTAGCTGAGCAGAGGTCTTACACATGGGAGTGGTGGTGGTTTGTATATAGAGGCCAGGCAGCATCGTGGAGGCAGTGGCTGGCATAAGGCCTCACAGTGGAAAAGGCAGCAAAGGGAGAGCAGTAGCAGGAGCTCCGCAGGGCCCCTCTGCCACAGGAGGCCTGAGCGAGGCAGGGAAGCCGGGCTTGGACTACAACGAAGTCCAGAGCACAAGCCAGGCAGAAAACGTGCCATGGTGGGTGCTCCCAGCCCTGGGGTGCACCTGCCTCTCATTTGCCCTGTCTTCCCCTGGGGCAGCCCTTACCTTGCTTCGTGGGCCTCTGTTAAGGCACACCTTTGCCACGGCAGTCTGGCTGACATATAAGCAACACCCCTGCCCAGATCATCTGTAGTTGGAATGTTTGCAAACAGCTTTACTAGGAAATGAAGGGACAAACAAAACCCAGAAGCTAACTACACAGAAATGGTGAGAGTCCCGACTCACTCCTCACTGGCCCAGCCCAGGCAGCCCGGCACAAGGGCCTCTGTTCCCTCCTGCCTCAGCTTCCCTGGCATGTGGGAACATGAAGATCCCCGCTGCCCACCCTGACCCTTACTGACCTCACCTATCCTGGGCTAGCCCCAGGGCCTGTCCTTTGTGAACCTGGAGCCTCCTGGGAAGGGCCGTCAGGCTAAGTGCTCTGCCTGCATCCCACCCCCACCCTAGACAAGACCCGGCTCATGGTGGTCTGCCAAGTTCCCCTCATCCGAGCCCAGGGAAATGACTTCCTCAGAACTCTGTAATGTTGACTGAGCCAGTGGCTTCTGAGAACCAAGGTGTACTAAGAATCCACTAGGGGAGGGGACCACTGAGGCCTTGGCCTGGGCCTGGGTCTACTCATGTTAAAGGTAAAGAAGTTCATGACTGTGCCAAAGACCTGCCCTGCCTGCAAGTCTGGAAGCATGGCCTCAGGGAGGCAGCACAGGGCAGTCTGAGAGATGACTGGAGGGCACTAACCCCAGGGTGTGGCACAGGGCACTGGGGAGAGGAATGGGACTGTCAGGACCTCTCTCAGCTAAAAGGAGAGGAGCTTGGAGGACCTGGCGGGAGCTAGTGTGCTGGGACAGGCTTAGAGGACCGCCTTCCTCCCACACACCACTGGAGTGCTCCCCCGGAGATCTGCCTGCCCTGGGGAAGCCTCTCCTTTCTCACACAAAGCTGACAAAGCAGCTTTGCCAAACCTAACCCACAGAGCACACTGTGGGTGTGATCTGGGCTGGACCTGAGGGTGTGGAAGTCCTCATATGTCCAGCCTTCACCAGCCAAGAGCAGACACGCATGGCAGGCATGGTGGTGCATGACTAATCCCAGCCCTTGAAGGTAGAGGCAGGCGTGATAGGAGTCATCCTCAGCTACAAAACAGTTGGAGTCTAGCCTGGGATACATAAGACCCTGAGGAATTAAGGAAAAAAGAAAGGAAAGGGGGATATTCAAGCCTTGTTTATTTTGTTTGTTTGTTTGTTTTTTGTCTTTTTGAGACAGGGTCTCCCTGTAGCTCCAGCTGTCCTGGAACTCACTCTGTAGACTAGGCTGGCCTTGAACTCATAGAGATCCACCTGCTTCTGCCTCCATGAGTGCTAGGATTAAAGGTGTGCGCCCCCATGCCCGGCTCTAGACATTTTATTTTGAGGGGTGGGATTTGTTTGCTTTTTTTTTTTTTATGTGCGTGAAGGTATTGTCTGCATGCAAGTTTGTGCACCCGTTTTGTGCAATGCCGCGGAGGTCAGAAGAGGGCATCGGATTCCCCTGGAACTGGAGTTCTCCTGGAACCAGAGTTTCAGACGGTTCTCGGCCACCATGTGGGTGCTGGGGATCGAACCCAGGTCCTCCGTAAGAGCGGTCGGCGCTCCCAACTGCTAGGCCATCTCTCCAGCCCGATTTATTTGCTTTTATTTAATGTTTTTGAATGTTTTACCTATATATATGTAAGTGCACCCATGTCATGTAATGCCTGAGGAGGCCAGATTAGATCCCCGGGAACTGGGGTTATAGAAAGTCGTTAGCCATGTGGGTGCTGGGAACCAAACCGGAGTCCTCTGCAAAAGCAGCCAGTGCTCTTTTTTAAATTTATTTATTTATTTATTTTCTATGTGTATGAATGTCCTGTCTGCATGTACGTTTGTGCACCCATGTTGTGCAATGCCCTGGAGGTCAGAAGAGGGTGTCGGAGGAAGAGGCCCTACAGGGACCCTACAGGCCCTCCAAGTAGGAGGTGCCCTCCAAGTAGGAGTTCATCAGGGATGCCAAGATTTATAGGGGAATAAAGACAAAAAGAGCGCGGCATAGCTGAGTTAGTAAACTGCCTAGCACCTATGCAGACTGGACTCCATCTCCAGCACCACACAAACCCAGTGTGGTAGCACGTGCCTGTGATTCCAGTGCTTGAAAGGTAGAGGCAGAAGGATCAGCAGTTCAAGGTCATCTTAGCTGTGTCTGAAGTCTGAGGCCAGTCTGAGCTCGAGACTGTCTAAAAAAGGGGAGGAAGAGAGGGAGGCCTAGGGAGGTTTGACAAAAGTTCATGGTTAGGTTAGAGCAGGGAGAGGACTGAGGCGTGGGTGGCTAGGGGCGGGTTCTGCTCTGGAGCTAGCTTTGTCTTCTATGGTGTCTCAAGGGAAGGAGGGCATAGGGTCCACTGCCCTAAGTCCAAGTGAGCGAATCTTGGGAAACAGCCCCAGGACTCACCACCCAGCACAGGCTGCCTGGGAGCCGTCCTGCCACTGTCTTACCCCCATCCACAAGTAGAGCATGGCTGGAGCTCAGACCCCAGATTCACAATGGCCTTAATTGTGGAGAAGTAATCTCTGAGGGTGGTATCAACATGTTTCCAAGACCTAAGACACATTTAACACTCGAGAAGGGTTTCCTCGGTGGTTTGATAAAGAGCCAGCTTCACTACAAAGGAGAGAGTGGTTAGCAACAAAATAATGGAAAACTCTGTCATTAAGACAAGTATAAACTTAATTCTCACAGCCCTCTGTGAGGCAGCAGTATTATCCCTCACTTCCCAGAGGAGGGAACTGCGACACAGAGTGGCCAAGTAAATTGCCTAAAGGCTCCTAGCTGGTAAGCGGTGGAGTCAGGACTAGAAACTTAGAGCCTAACTCACTCAGCTGCACAGCCTCCGGGCTCAGTAAATGCAGATGACCATTTCACAGACACCGCAGTGTACACATGTGGAAACACATAGTAAATCAGACCTGGCCACATAGTATAGGAACTTTATGTGCAGTGGCTGGGCCCTTCCCAGACGCAAGGTGGTATTAGCCTTTGTGGCTGTAAAGTTGTGGTACACTGAGCTCTGATGCACCTGCTGGTCAGCATCTGGATTCTAGTTGTCTATATGGTTGGCCTGTGATCTCCAAGGACCCTGGTCAACATCTGGATTCTAGTTGTCTATATGGTTGGCCTGTGATCTCCAAGGTCCCTGGTCAACATCTGGATTCTAGTTGTCTATATGGTTGGCCTGTGATCTCCAAGTCCCTGGTCAACATCTGGATTCTAGTTGTCTATATGGTTGGCCTGTGATCTCCAAGGCAGATCCCTTGACTCCCCACCCCTTTCCCCATCATCCCCCCAGCCTGATGTTCTGGACCAACTGGAATGAGTTACACCCGAGCATCATGAGGGCAGCCCTGTCTGGAGCCAACGTCCTAACCCTCATCGAGAAGGACATCCGCACACCGAATGGCCTGGCCATTGATCACCGAGCGGAGAAGCTCTATTTCTCTGATGCCACCCTGGACAAGATTGAGCGGTGCGAGTACGACGGCTCCCACCGCTATGTGAGTGTGTTGGTGGGAGGCATGAGGGGAGGCCGAGTCGGGGTAGCCAGGCTGCCCAGGCACAGAGCACCCACAGGGAAGGTCCAAGGTACAGTGAGAAGAGCTTGGAGGATAAAAAGGCCGACCTGGGTCCTTACCGTGGGGTTCTGACCTCCTTGTCAGCTAGACAACATGTATCCATAGCTCCTTCCAATGCCCCTTCCCCTGTAGTGGTAGAGTAGTTGGTGAGAGCCCAGAGCCACATGGGAACAATGATGTTCCTGACTCAACAGGTGATCCTAAAGTCGGAGCCTGTCCACCC
The DNA here is from genome assembly GCA_009823505.1 of Rhizomys pruinosus. Lineage (NCBI taxonomy): Eukaryota > Metazoa > Chordata > Mammalia > Rodentia > Spalacidae > Rhizomys > Rhizomys pruinosus. The sequence goes on along the minus strand of VZQC01013061.1, from coordinate 651,018 downwards.
CTTCGGGTTGGCCGTATATGGAGAGCACATCTTCTGGACCGACTGGGTGAGGCGGGCAGTGCAGCGGGCTAACAAGTATGTAGGCAGTGACATGAAGCTGCTTCGGGTGGACATCCCGCAGCAGCCCATGGGCATCATTGCTGTGGCCAACGACACCAACAGCTGTGAGTAGGGCCTGCCACCAGCCTTGCTGTCCTGTTCTCTGTGCCTGTGCACACATGGGCCTTATCGTTTGGTCTCTCTTGGGGTCTCCATTGCACACATCTTTGGTTCCCAGAAATTCCAAAGCCCCAAACACTCCCCTGCCCCGCCTCCTTCAAGACGTCTGTTTGGATGCATACATGGAACTTGGCACATACCTGGGCCCATCTCAGTAAATTGTGCATACATGTTCATGCTGCTCCTGTCCCCAGAGGCCTGTCAGCATCCTTGCAGATCCCATCACATACCCTGGTAATTCTCTCCCAGAGCCACCCACACCCCAAACCTGATCTTACACATGCCAGGTGCTGCCTGTGCCCACCCTCAGCCTGTACGCCCACACCTGGCCCCTACCGACCTGGAGTGTTTCCACCCCTCCCCATACCCTCAGTCCTCAGCTCTCCCAAGCCCCTTACCAGCCCCTTATGCACACCCTGGGCTACCAGTTCACACATGTGAACCCAAAGCTTCTTAGATTAGAGCTAGAGACATGGCTCAGCTATTAAAAGCACTGGCTACCCTTGTAGTGGCCCAGAATTCAGTTCCCAGCACCCATGTCTCTTAACAAGGGGAATCCAATGCCCTCTTCTGGCCTCTGCAGGAATTGCACAATATAGGGGCTCTTAAACATGCAGGCAAATCACTCATACACATAAAATAAAAATAAATAAATCTGGGCTGGAGAGATGGCTCAGCGATTGGGGCACCGACTACTCTTGCAGAGGACCCAGGTTCGACTCCCAGCACCCACATGGCACCTGACAACCATCAGTAACTCCAGTTCTAGGGGATCCCACACCCTCCTCTGATCTCTGAGGATTTTGAATGACATGGGTGCAGACTTACACAGATAGAATAAAAATAAGTAAAAACATTAAAAAAATAATCTGCCAGGCATGGTGGCGCGTGCCTGTTATCCCAGCACTTAGGAGGCAGAGGCAGGCAGATCTCTGTGAGTTCAAGGCCAGCCTGGTCTACATAGTGAGTTCCAAGATACCTGGAGCTACAGGGAGACACAGTCTCAAAAAGATAAATAAATAAATATTTTAAAAAATTATTGATCTAGACTCTCCCTAAGACACACCTCAAAGCCCTCAGTGCCTCAGTACCTGCAAGCACACCACCACCCCAGTAACCCACTCCAGGTCCTCTCCAGTCATTGAACCCCTGTGGCTGCTGGGGCCATGCTGAGCTCTTGGAATGCTGGGTGGACATCTTGGGAGTGTACAGAGCACAGAACACTCTGTAGCCTCTGGTCACTCTGTCTCTGCTCAGGTGAACTCTCCCCTTGCCGCATCAACAACGGGGGCTGCCAGGACCTGTGTCTGCTCACCCACCAGGGTCACGTCAACTGCTCCTGTCGAGGGGGCCGGATTCTCCAGGAGGACCTCACCTGCCGGGGTGAGGAAGCAAGTTGGAGCTGGGCAGGGCTGCTGGGGACCTCAGCTAAACGAGGGCCCTTCTCCTAGAGTCCGCGGCCCAGGCTTCAAAGCTGGGCTTGGCCCCAGCTCCTTCAGAGAGGAGCATGCAAGCCGGGTGCTGACTCATGAGGCCCCCTCTCTCCCCAGCTCTGAACTCTTCTTGTCGGGCACAAGATGAGTTTGAGTGTGCCAATGGCGAGTGCATTAGCTTCAGCCTCACCTGTGACGGGGTCTCCCACTGCAAGGACAAGTCTGATGAGAAGCCATCCTACTGCAGTAAGGAGCCCACTGCAGTCCCTCCTCATCTCCACCCCCAGGCCCCAGCCCCGTGTGACCCCGCTACACAGCTTGAGTTCTGGGAGCTAATGAACGAGGATCCTAGAGGGGACTAAATAGTCACCAGAGACAGCTGTGCCTGCTGTGACCACACCCCCACCCCTTGCAGACTCGCGCCGCTGCAAGAAGACTTTCCGCCAGTGTAACAATGGGCGCTGTGTGTCCAACATGCTGTGGTGCAACGGGGTGGACGACTGTGGGGACGGCTCTGATGAGATTCCCTGCAACAGTGAGTAGGACCTCCAGGCCCTGGCCTCAGGACTCGCCCTCTACTTCACCCTCCCTCTGGCTGAGCATTTGTCCCCAGACCCAAGGTGGCTAGTTCAGGGCCCTTTGGTGACAGCCTGGAGCTCTGTCCTGGGCTCTCTTGGCCTCCACAGAGGGACTTTGTCCTGACCCTACTGCGGGGCGCTGTTCTAGAGACGGCCTGCGGTGTGGGTGAATTCCGCTGCCGAGATGGGTCTTGCATTGGGAACTCTAGCCGCTGCAACCAGTTTGTGGATTGTGAGGACGCCTCCGATGAGATGAACTGCAGTGAGTAACAGCTCTGCATATGCCTCCTCCCCCTCAACCTGCCCCCCCCCCGCCTCAGGCTATCCTGCCCTGCGTCCTGTCAGCCTTCCTTGGCCCTCCTCAGACCCGTGTCTGTCCCTGTCCTGCTCCTGGGATCCAGGGAGGAAATCAATGAGTGGACAGCGGTAGTCTGTCTGAAGGACACTCTTAAACTCTCTAAAACATAAAGGTACCCCAGAGTATGGTTTAGAGGGAAGTGGGTGTGACCGCTCAGCCCACCCTCCCGCCAACCAGGTGCCACGGACTGCAGTAGCTACTTCCGCCTGGGTGTGAAGGGTGTGATCTTTCAGCCTTGTGAGCGAACTTCTCTCTGCTACGCACCCAGCTGGGTGTGTGATGGTGCCAATGACTGCGGAGACTACAGTGATGAGCGTGACTGCCCAGGTCAGCCGGTGGCAGATGCAGGGCAGATGGCAGGCCCCAGGGCTAGTGGTGTCCTCACACCTCCCTCATCCCCCAGGTGTGAAACGTCCCAGATGCCCCCTCAATTACTTCGCCTGCCCCAGTGGGCGTTGCATTCCCATGAGCTGGACATGTGACAAGGAAGATGACTGTGAACACGGCGAGGATGAGACCCACTGCAGTGAGTGGCCACGTTACCCTGCTAGAGCCCAGAGTACCCGCCACAGCAAGAGGTCCCTACCCAGGCCCTGACCCCCTAGCCCTCCATGCAGAGGGCACCCAGGGTCTTCTGCCGTGCCTCACTCAGACTCAGGAACAGGGCCAGTTCTCCAGCTCTTTCTGGGCCCCCCACAAAGGGCTGTAACAAGTATCTCCTGTCCTTCCCTTGGCATCTGCCTGCTCAGTGAGTGCCCCGCCATCCCTCTTGCCATCTAACTACATCCTCTGACTGTCCCAGACAAGTTCTGCTCAGAGGCCCAGTTTGAGTGCCAGAACCATCGATGCATCTCCAAGCAGTGGCTGTGTGATGGCAGCGATGACTGCGGGGACGGCTCGGATGAAGCAGCTCACTGTGGTGAGGAGTGGCCCCAATCAGATTCTGGAAGGTGCCCCAGGAAGGGACAGCGCTCCTACCCCACAGACAAGCGCACGACAGCAGCAGGGCATGTCACCGTCCTGTGTGCCTGTTCTGCCCTGTCCTCCCCTGAGTCCCTCCGTGTCTCCTTGTTCCTTACACAGAAGGCAAGACTTGTGGCCCCTCCTCCTTCTCCTGTCCTGGAACTCATGTGTGCGTCCCTGAGCGCTGGCTCTGTGATGGTGACAAGGACTGTACAGATGGAGCAGATGAGAGCCTTGCAGCCGGCTGCCGTGAGTACCAGGACCTGAGGAGTCAGGAGACAACAAGCCTCGCTTTGCAGACGGGGAAATGAGGTCAAGGGGGGTTGGCGGTGGGAGTCACGTGGTCTGCACATGGCAGAACCATAAGTCCATCTCCAATGTCCACACTCTCCATCCAGTGCTCAGACTTGGGGGTGGGGGTGACCACTGTCAGCTGGTGGGGCGTGGCAGGCCTGAGAGGCCCTTCACCTCTGTCCCCAGTGTACAACAGCACCTGCGACGACCGGGAGTTCATGTGCCAGAACCGCCAGTGCATTCCCAAGCACTTTGTGTGCGATCATGACCGTGACTGCACGGATGGCTCTGACGAGTCCCCTGAGTGTGGTGAGTCCTGTGACTGAGGGAGCAGCCCTGCCTTCAGGGCTGTGCTAGGGCCCCAGCCTCATCATCCCCTTCTTCCCTAGAGTACCCAACCTGTGGCCCCAACGAGTTCCGCTGCGCCAATGGGCGCTGTCTGAGCTCCCGCCAGTGGGAGTGCGATGGAGAGAACGACTGCCATGACCAGAGCGACGAGGCTCCCAAGAACCCACACTGCACCAGCCCAGGTAGCCCGTGTGTGGCCTCCTCCTGCTCCTTCTCATTTTCTCCTGGGACCCCACCGACCTGTCTCCTTCACCCGCTACAGAGCACAAGTGCAACGCCTCATCTCAGTTCCTGTGCAGCAGTGGTCGCTGTGTGGCTGAAGCTTTGCTCTGCAATGGCCAAGACGACTGTGGTGACGGCTCAGATGAGCGTGGCTGCCACGTCAATGAGTGTCTCAGCCGCAAGCTCAGTGGCTGCAGCCAAGACTGTGAAGACCTCAAGATCGGCTTTAAGGTGTGCCTAGACTCAGAGTGGCAGTTTTTACTCCCCGATTTGCCTGAATACCTCGCTCTACACTCCTTCATTCCTTCATTCATTCATTAATTCCCTCATCTAGTCATTCATCAAGTGTTTACTGAGCACCTACTCTACCAGCCAGTATCCCCCAGACTCTCCCCCCGGCAGACAGAAGTCTCTGTTAGATTAGCCACGAGGGTTTGCTAACAGATGAGACAGGGCTAGTAGAGAAGGGAGCAAGGATGTCAGGTAAATTACAGATTAGTAAATCTGAAGTTCAAAGGGGAGCCCTGGCCTGGAGGAAGAGTCATCACCCCAGAGGTGCTAGTTAAATCCATGAGCCTTACCTACCCTGAGCCCTGAGGAAGTGAAGGTAGATGATAAAGAGGATGTTCAAGCCTGAGCCCATGCTGAGCTACACTGAGGGACTGGGAGGTGAGGGTCGGGCACTGGCAGAGGTCTGAAGAGGAGCACCACTGAGGCAGGACGGCAGCCACAGGAGGAGAGCATTCCCAAGGGACAGCGTGCACAGGTCTGGCCTATGTTGCCCATAGGACACCTGGGGGGAAACCCAGGCATTAGCCTCTGGATGTAGAAACATCTAGTACCACGTGGTTCCTGTAGTGAGGGCTAAGCTGCCTGGGCCTCTGGCCAGGGGAGCTCACTACCCATGTGCTGCTCATCTCCCTGTTACAAGGGAGGGCCCAGGGGGCCTCTGGTACCTGGCTTCCAGGAGAAGCCCAAAGCCCAGACCCCTGCCACATCGTCAGCCCCAGGCTCCCTGTACCCACAGTGCCGCTGTCGCCCTGGCTTCCGACTCAAAGATGATGGCAGGACTTGTGCCGATGTGGATGAGTGCAGCACCACCTTCCCGTGCAGCCAGCTCTGCATCAACACCCATGGCAGTTACAAGTGTCTGTGTGTGGAGGGCTACGCCCCACGTGGTGGTGATCCCCACAGCTGCAAAGCTGTGAACGGTGAGACGGGTGCTTGGAGGGCATGAGATGGCTCAGGCAGCTGTGGGCTGGGGCAGGGAGTGCCAGGGAGTGTGGCCGTGGGACACCAGGGCTGGAGGCAGTCTTGCAGCTAGGATGTGCCCTAGCCAAGAGCTAAGCCAGGACTCTGTGCTTCCAGATGAAGAGCCGTTTCTCATTTTCGCCAACCGGTACTACCTGCGCAAGCTCAACCTCGATGGCTCCAACTACACACTGCTTAAGCAGGTGCCGAAACCCAGGCCCTCCTTACACTGTCAACTGCCGGTACCTAGTACAGCACCCAGCCCCCAGTTCTTCCCACACGGTCCCATGGTTGTCTCCTACTGCCTCTCTAGCCAGCCATCTCCCGACTCCACACGTCCTTCTCCAGGTGCAAATGTGCCCCTGCAGACAGCTGACTTCCCTGACCCTGTTCCCCAAAACCAGGGCCTGAACAATGCTGTTGCCTTGGACTTTGACTACCGAGAGCAGATGATTTACTGGACAGACGTGACCACCCAGGGTAGCATGATCAGAAGGATGCACCTCAATGGGAGCAACGTGCAGGTGAAGTGGGAGGCCTTCCCCACACAGCTGGCAGACACAGAGGTCCCCACAGACCAGCCCCGCCTAGCTGGCAGACACACGGGTCCCCACAGACCAGCCCCACACAGCTGGCAGACACACGGGTCCCCACAGACCAGCCCCACCCAGCTGGCTGTTGTAGGATCATCTCTTCCTCCCCTCACCAACCAACTAAAATTGCTTCCCTCTCCATGGTCTCCGAACCGTGGAAAGACGTCACTAATTCTGGGTTCTCCCTCACTACCCTCCGCAGTTCCCTGTTTATCAGGAAGCCCACCCCCAGGTCTGACCTCCCTTAAACCTATGCTTTAGGCACTGTGGAGTCCCTGCTGATGCCTGCTGAGTGTCAGGCATGGGTCATATTTTAGATCCATTGTCTTCCTAACAAGGCCAGGACAGGGAGACAGGGAGCTTCATTTTACAGGAGAGAGAAACTAAGCCTCAGAGAGACTGAGGGTCCCACCCAGGCTCGTCCTTCCTCACCCTGCCTGCAGGTACTGCACCGGACAGGCCTCAGTAACCCAGATGGGCTGGCTGTGGACTGGGTGGGTGGCAACCTCTACTGGTGTGACAAAGGCCGAGACACCATCGAGGTGTCGAAGCTCAATGGGGCCTATCGGACAGTGCTGGTCAGCTCTGGCCTACGTGAGCCCAGAGCTTTGGTGGTGGATGTACAGAATGGGTAAGTGGACAGAGGGGGTAGGGGATCCCCTTGTAAACATCCGGCCCCAACCTCCCTTCAGGCTTCTGGTGAGATCAGTCTCTAGACTCTTGGGACTTACTGTCTTCCCAACCTGCCAGGTACCTGTACTGGACAGACTGGGGTGACCACTCACTGATCGGTCGGATTGGCATGGATGGGTCTGGACGCAGCGTCATTGTGGACACTAAGATTACATGGCCCAACGGCTTGACTCTGGACTATGTCACGGAGCGCATCTACTGGGCTGATGCCCGTGAGGACTACATCGAGTTTGCCAGCCTGGATGGTTCCAATCGTCATGTCGGTCCGTATGCCAGCGAGGCTGCCCGAGGCCAGCAGGCCTGGGTATCTGACCTGACAGGATAGCATTTAGGGGGCAAGAAGGCATGGTGTATAGAGAGTACCAACCAGGGGTATAGGGGTCCCAGGTACCCCAGGGCTTCCCCAAAAGTGGCCCAGGCATCAGACTACTATTGAGCTCCCTTAGGAAAGAGAAAGGGCCCTTCCCATGTGTAGGTCAGGATGATAGCCTGAGGGAGCTGGGGACATGCAGACTAGCTGAAGAACTGCTGCATACTTCTGAGAGGAGTTATGTGCTACTTTAGAACAGTAGCTTGGCCATTGGCCAGTGGCCACTGCCTGCCACTCCACAGCCTAGGAAGCCACAGAACCATCCAAAACTGAAGATCATTCCCATTTTTCAAGGTTGTCATGGGAGTTAAGGGGGTCAGATAGGTAACAAACGCAGTCTACACTTGGTGCCAACTGCCACTGTGTCTGTCCCCTGTACCTCCCAGTGCTGAGCCAAGATATCCCACACATCTTCGCACTGACTCTGTTTGAGGATTATGTGTACTGGACAGACTGGGAGACAAAGTCCATCAACCGAGCCCATAAGACCACAGGCGCCAACAAGACGCTCCTCATTAGTACCCTGCATCGGCCCATGGACCTGCACGTCTTCCACGCCCTGCGCCAGCCAGATGGTAAGCAGGCGAGGGTGGGAACAGCAAAGGTCGAGCCGGGCGGGAAGGGCTCCTCCCCATGGGTCAGGACGCAGGCTCGGCAGGAGTTCCTGCTTGTCCCTGCCCCGCACTGACTGAGCGCCCCCTGCTGCTCACCAGCAGGCTCCACGCTATACGCAGAGTGTGGTCAGGCTCTCAGGAGCTTCGTCCCATCCTGGGTTCAGCAGTGGACTGTCCTGGCAGCAAGGCTCTGAAGTCAGCCAGAGAGCCCAGAGAAGGGGGGTGGATGGGAGCACGAAGGAGGCTCGAAAGCAGGCAGAGAGGACAAGGGACTCGGTGCGAGCTCTGAGCCTGTCCGATCTTGGGCCTCGAGGACGGGGCAGCTTTCCAATCTCAGGTTTCTGTTCCATTCTGCAAGAGTCAGGATAAAGATCTCTGCCCAGGATAGAGTGCCAGGCAGGCGTTAGAAGACCAGAACCCATTCCCAGCAGGACCTGCCCCTCAGCCAAAAGGCAGCAGCCTGTCATACAGCGGCCCAGTCAGCAACCCTTCAACCTCTTTTTCTCTGGCAGTGCCCAACCACCCCTGCAAAGTCAACAATGGCGGCTGCAGCAACCTGTGCCTGCTGTCCCCTGGGGGTGGCCACAAATGCGCCTGCCCTACCAACTTCTACCTGGGTGGTGATGGGCGTACCTGTGTGTCCAACTGCACTGCAAGCCAGGTGAGACTCTCCTCCAGACTCCCATTCTCCAATGCCTCAGTCCCCTGACCCCTCACACCAATGTTCCCAGTCCTGTTTGGACCCTAGCACCCACTCTGATGTCTACACATCTGGCTTTCCTGTGCTAACACCCCCACATTGAGTGCCTACTTCTTGTCTCCCCTAAGCAATACTTTTATACTTGTCACTATTCTGACACCTCCACACCCTAACGGTGACCTCACTAATGCCCCTACCTTCCCATGTTCTCCCCATTCATACACCCTGCATCTGGTCTTCTTTGCATGCATTACATCCACCTCTACCGCCCCACAAAGCCTCCAGACCACACCCACTGCCTCTTTGAAACACCTTTGCCCCTGGAAATGAGTTCCCCAAGGCCCTACCAACCCCTCTCTCCCCACCTGCTCTCCAGTTTGTATGCAAGAACGACAAATGTATCCCCTTCTGGTGGAAGTGTGACACCGAAGATGACTGTGGCGACCACTCGGATGAACCTCCAGACTGTCGTGAGTGTCCAAGGCAAGGTGTGGGTGACAGAAGGGTCTTCATTGGCCACAATGGACAGAGACTTCAGGGCTCCACTTCCTCCCTGCTCTTTGTCTTTGTGTGTGTTGTGATATGTGGGCCGCATTGTGTATGGAGGCCACAGTGCGTATGGAGGTCGCAGTGTGTATGGAGGCCACAGTGCATATGGAGGTCACAGTGCGTATGGAGGTTGCAGTGTGTATGGAGGCCACAGTGTGTATGGAGGTTGCAGTGTGTATGGAGGTTGCAGTGTATGGAGGCCACAGTGTGTATGGAGGCCACAGTGTGTATGGAGGCCGCAGTGTGTATGGAGGTTGCAGTGTGTATGAAGGCCACAGTGTGTATAGAGGCCGCAGTGTATATGGAGGTTGCAGTGTGTATGGAGGCCACAGTGCATATTGAGGTTGCTGTGTGTATGGAGGTTGCAGTGTGTATGGAGGCCGCAGTGTGTATGGAGGTTGCAGTGTGTATGGAGGTTGCAGTGTGTATGGAGGTTGCAGTGTGTATGGAGGATGCAGTGCGTATGGAGGCTGCAGTGTGTATGGAGGCCGCAGTGTGTATGGAGGCTGCAGTGGAGGTCGCAGTGTGTATGCAGGCTGCAGTGTGTATGGAGGTCACAGTGTGTATGGAGGCCAGAGGACAAATTTTGGAAATCAATTTTTTCTTTCCACCGTGGGTTCTGGGGATTGAACTCAGGTTGTTAGATTGAACTGGCATGTGCTTTGCCTGCTGAGCCATCTCCTTTGTCCATCCCTGCTCTTCTGACCCTGAGCCTACCCTTCCTGGCAGCCGAGTTCAAATGCCGCCCAGGACAGTTCCAGTGCTCAACTGGCATCTGCACCAACCCTGCCTTCATCTGTGATGGAGATAATGACTGCCAAGACAACAGCGATGAAGCCAACTGTGGTAAGGGGCTGCCTAGACACCAGCCAAAACTCTCTCTCCACGTCTTTGGGGTTCAAAGGTCAAGGCAGCTCCAGCCAGCAGCACGTTTTGTTCCAGGCTGCATTACAGCTGCTCAGCCCCCAACCCATATCCCACCCCTCTGAGGGGAAAGAGAAGCCCCTTTCTGACCCGTCATCCATCCATCATTAGTTACCTCCCCTTCTTCCATCCCCAGACATCCATGTCTGCTTGCCCAGTCAGTTCAAGTGCACCAACACCAACCGCTGTATTCCTGGAATCTTCCGTTGCAATGGGCAGGACAACTGCGGGGACGGAGAGGATGAGAGGGACTGCCGTGAGTGCCTGAGGCCACAGGAGGTCCAGGTTGGGGGACCCAGCACACACTGCTTCCCACTGCTTCCTCTGGAGGTGCCGGAGTGAACTTTCTTAGAGATGTGACATAAGTCAAGCTGGGTGTATCCTGGTTTGCTCATAAAAAGCATTGTGTGCAGTATTGAAGGTCCACAAAACATCACATGAGGATAAACTACTCCTTCCCCATGGGATATTGGTCAAGACCAGGGCCGGGGCTTTTCGAAGAGGGAGAAGATGGTGCCTGGAGCTGGCAGGACACATAAGGGTGGGGCCCTCATTCTTTCATCCTCCTTACAGCTGAGGTGACCTGTGCACCCAACCAGTTCCAGTGCTCTATCACCAAGCGCTGCATCCCCCGAGTCTGGGTCTGTGACAGGGATAATGACTGCGTGGATGGCAGCGATGAGCCCGCCAACTGCAGTGAGTTGTCCAGTGCCCCTGGGGCCCACCTTCCCCCGCAGGGCCTGAAGCTCCACCACCCCCACAGGCACACCCCACTTCTTGGCCAGTCTACTCATGCACGGCTGTTCCGGAGGGGCCTCTCCTCACCCATGCCCATGCCCTTGCAGCCCAGATGACCTGTGGAGTGGATGAGTTCCGCTGCAAGGACTCAGGCCGCTGCATCCCAGCACGCTGGAAGTGTGATGGAGAGGACGACTGCGGGGATGGATCTGATGAGCCCAAGGAAGAGTGTGGTATGTGAGCCCGCTCTGGGAGAAGGCAGTCTCCGGGCTATGGTTGGCATGGTGTCTGCCGGCTGGCAGAGGGCTGGGCTGCCTGCTGGCCAGGTTTCAGCATGGCCAGGTTGCAGGCTTCTTGTGCCCACTAGAGCTGACACAGGAGACCCCTGTGGCTCTTTCCTCGGTCCCTTATGCCCACCACTTCTGAATTCCCTGTTCCTACCCATAGCCACCCCTCAGCATAGATCTGTGCAGAATTTTCCATGCCTTCTCTAAAGGACCTGTTTACCAGCTCCCCAAATCAGCTGCCCCCCACACACACTTTCATGTTCCCTGGCCTAGACTTCTTATAGACTTCATATGTCAGAGTACTGCCTGGACCCAAGTAGAGCATCCTCAGACTGCAGTGACTACCTTCCCACTCCTGACCTGCCCACCCGAGACCCTAACATCTGCCTCCATATCTTGCCTCCCCTAGATGAGCGCACCTGTGAGCCATACCAGTTCCGCTGCAAGAACAACCGCTGCGTGCCAGGCCGCTGGCAGTGTGACTATGACAACGACTGTGGCGACAACTCTGACGAGGAGAGCTGCAGTATGTTCTCTACCTTACCCTGCCCAGTGTGCACCCTTCCCCGGGCCTTGGCATCTCCCTCCACAGTGGCCATGCCCCTCCTGCCACCATGCTGGACTAGAGCAGGGGGCGGCCTCCCAGGGCAGGGGTCAGGAGCCCCTCTGCTGCACCCCACCCTGCTCCGTGTCGTGTTCTCGAGTCCGTGCCATTTCACCTCATCTCATGTTTCTCTCCATTTTCACACTGTCCTCTCGGGGTCGCAGAGGTAGGTGTTTCTGATGTGCCTGCTCCTGCCCCCCTCTGCCTTTGCCCCAGAGTCCACCCACCCCAGTGCTGTGCCTCTGCCCATCATCCGTCACTGGCCTCTCCCCAGACCTGGTGCTTGTCTCAGTGGTCGTGTTCCTCCCTCCCTCCCCAACGCCGTCTGTGTTACGGACATGACCGGGGACCTGTGCCCTCTCTCATGTGTCCCTTCCCAGCAGAGTCAGTGTAAGCACCCTCTTTGCCTGGCCAGGTCCATGAGGGCAGCTAACTGACAGAAGTGGTTGAATATCTTGGTCATTACACAAGTCAGCCGTGGCCCTCAGGGACGTAGGAATAGGCCTTGGGCTTGGGAGTATTATTTCTAGGGCTAGGGATGCCCCGAGGGCAGAGTCCCTGTGCCCATCCTGCTGGGACCTGTTTCTCCCCTGTCCCTCCCCAGCCCCTCGGCCCTGCTCTGAGAGTGAGTTCTCCTGTGCCAATGGCCGTTGCATCGCTGGGCGCTGGAAGTGTGATGGGGATCATGACTGTGCCGATGGCTCAGATGAGGTGGGTAGGGAGACCTCAAAGAAATGGCCTCTGTAGAATTAGGGCAGGACTCCAGGGGCCTGACTAGGCTGCTGGCTCCCATGCCCACAGAAAGACTGCACCCCCCGCTGTGATATGGACCAGTTCCAGTGCAAGAGCGGCCACTGCATTCCCCTGCGCTGGCGCTGTGATGCGGATGCTGACTGCATGGATGGGACTGATGAGGAGGCCTGTGGCACGGGGGGTGAGCCCTGATGTCTCCGCCCCTCCTGCCCCCCCTCATTATGTGGCCCTGTTCACTCGGTTCTTTAGTTCTTAAATTTATTGCTCCTGCAACAGACTTTTACCGAGCATACTCCATGACCCAGGCACTGTCCTAGGTGTTGGGGTTGTAGTAAGAGGCAAGGCTCATGCCTACTGGGTACATCTTTGTGCCTGTTATACCCTAACCAATAGCACTGTGACAAGGGGGCTAGCCGGGCAGAAAACCAGCAGAAAGAAGACTGCCGTGCCTGTGCGCTGTGTGCCTTCCTCCCAGTGGCTTGTGCTAAGAGCCAGGGCCTGTGACAGCCATACCTGCCTGGGCCTAGCAGCCCAAGAGGGCAGTATGACACTATCAAGAGAGAAGGCTGAGGGTTGGAGCAGCTTCCTGGTTTTGCCCTGCAGGCTGAGAATAGGGACCGCAACTCAGGTCTCGACCTTCCACCACTTCTCTGTTTCTGCCTCAGTCTGCACTGCTCTGACTTGTCTACCCAAGAAGAGCATCCCAAACTCCTGTGGACACTGACTCCAAGTGACCTCTCCTCCCCTTAATACCAGAGAATGCACTTTTGCCTCTCTGCCCACTGGGAAGAAAATCAGGAGACCCAAGTCTGCTTATCTAGTGTTTCCTTGGTGGCTTCTGGGCCTCAGCTGGGCCTGCGGAGGGAGCAGTGGGGCGGGATCCCGTGGCCACAGCCTGCTGCTCACACCTCCTCCCCTTCCTTCATATCGGTTCCCAGTGAGGACCTGCCCCTTGGATGAGTTTCAGTGCAACAACACCTTGTGTAAGCCGCTGGCCTGGAAGTGCGACGGCGAGGACGACTGTGGGGATAACTCAGATGAGAACCCTGAGGAATGCGGTGAGGTGTAGCGTGGAGCAGGGCCAGGTTGGGGGCTGCCTCAGGCCAGGGACAGAGCTCTAGCTGCTCAGCTGACCCCCTGATCCCTCACCATCAAGACTGAGCCTGGCTTTGTCTCCTACCCTCTGCAGCCCGGTTTACATGCCCTCCCAACCGACCCTTCCGTTGCAAGAACGACCGTGTCTGCCTATGGATCGGACGCCAGTGCGACGGCACTGACAACTGTGGCGATGGGACTGATGAAGAGGACTGTGGTAAGCAGGGGCAGTGATGGAGAACCTGGGGGAGTGGACTCCCCCCACTGCTGCATAGACACAAGCCCCTGGGAAAGGTACAGGAGTCGTCCTGGGGACCCTGGCTCTGCAGCAAGCCCACCCTGCCCCCACCTTGAAGGACAGTCAGGCTTGGATCCACCTGTATCCTCAAAGTACCTGTGGGAGGAGGGACAATGTGGTCAGTACCCAGGGCCTAAAGCCCCCACCCTCCCCAGAGCCCCCCACGGCCCAAACCCCTCACTGCAAAGACAAGAAGGAGTTCCCGTGCCAAAACCAGCGCTGTCTGTCGTCGTCACTGCGCTGCAACATGTTCGATGACTGTGGGGACGGCTCCGACGAGGAGGACTGCAGCATCGGTAGGAATAGGTCTGAGAGCAGAGGGGCAGGTGCCAGGGAGGAAGGACCCAGGGGAGGGGATCCACTGTCTGTCCTCCACAGACCCCAAGCTGACCAGCTGTGCCACCAATGCCAGCATCTGTGGGGATGAAGCGCGCTGTGTACGCACCGAGAGAGCTGCGTACTGCGCCTGCCGCTCAGGCTTCCACACCGTTCCAGGCCAGCCTGGCTGCCAGGGTAGGAAAGCTGGACAGGGGAGGGGCAGAAACCCCAGGTCCTGGGCTCCCCATGACCTTTGGTGTAACCCCCAGACATCAACGAGTGCCTGCGTTTCGGAACCTGCTCGCAACTCTGCAACAACACCAAGGGTGGCCACCTCTGCAGCTGCGCCCGGAACTTCATGAAGACACATAACACCTGCAAGGCTGAAGGTGCCGAGTCATGAAAGGGAAGAGAGTGCGGGTAGGGCCAGGCACACACCAGGATGTAAAACGCAGCTGACCTGGCATGGAATGCTCCCCCCATACTCCTGTGCCCAGGCACGGACCCCCCCCCCAAACCCAACGAGCAGCATCGCAAACAGAGCATGGCACAAGCAGAGGGTGCAGCCTGGCTCTCTGAAGGTCTGTGGGGCAGCACTCCCATGTGGCATACAGGCCTCCCCCACCACGCCTAGGTTGAGAGCAGTTAGACTCTGTCACGTGTGCCCACCTGCATATCCCCCATGCTCTGACACACACACCACCGCACTTTCCAATTTTGTGAGCGCAGACACCTGTGCACACCCATACCATGCACGCACATGAGTGTGTGTATACACATACTCAAAAAGGCTATCATTCAACACAGATACACCCCCCCATGGCTGTGCCCTTTGCCATTTCTAAGGTAGTTTGCAGCAGACGGCAGTGATGCTCTCCAGAGCCTATGAGGAGGCAGAGTCCAGGTCTGGAGGGGCCGGGACAGCTTTATGAAGCATCTGGTCACATTAGATCAGTTTGTTTGTGATGTTTGTGGCACAGTCTAGAGCCATCAGGCCTGACATTGGGGGTGCAAGCACTGGGAATACCCCCTCCTGGAGAGAGCAGATAGTCTGATTAGATCAGAGGCTACTGTAGAGCAGCGGGAGCTGGGCCCCAGCTTCCTACTTCCACCTTTCACACCCACCTGACTCGGAGCCCCTTGTCCCTACAGGCTCCGAGTACCAGGTCCTGTACATTGCAGATGACAACGAGATTCGAAGCCTGTTCCCTGGGCACCCCCACTCCGCCTACGAGCAGGCCTTCCAGGGTGATGAGAGTGTCCGAATTGATGCCATGGATGTCCACGTCAAGGCCGGCCGTGTCTACTGGACTAACTGGCACACGGGCACCATCTCCTACAGGAGCCTGCCACCTGCTGCACCGCCTACCACTTCTAACCGCCATCGGAGACAGCTCGACCGGGGCGTCACCCACCTCAATGTAAGTGCCCAGCCTGACGCAGAGCTGGTAGAAGAGCCTTGGAACAGACAGTTCTGAGCGGCACTTGAAAAGGACAATGGGAGCTGACAGAGCATAAGACTGGAAAGCAGGAGCAGTCAGGAGGTAGACAGAGTGATAAAAGTGTCTTGTAGCTGGCCCTGCCACATGACAGCCTGGGGCACCAGGGCAGAGTGACACTTAGCATCGTAGCGACTTTGATTCCTGTTTACGACTGCCACTGCCATGTCCGTCTTGGCAAACTTGTTTAACCTTTTCGGGCCTCACTTGATCAATAAAATGAGATAAGCTGGGCATGGTGGCACACGCCTCTAATCCCAGCATGTGGGAGACCCAGGTAGTTGGATATATATATGAGATCAAGCTAGCTGGGGCTACAGGAAGCAATGTCTCAAAAAGAATAAAATAAAATAAAAATGAGAAAATACCTACCCCAGGCTAAAGTACAGTTCAGTGGTAGAGTGTGTGCTTAGCATGTATAACGCCCTAGGTTTAGTCCCCAACAGTGAAAGTGATAATAATAATAATAATGCCACCTACTCTTGGAGCTGGAGAGATGGCTCAGTGGTTAAGAGCACTGGGTACTCTTCCAGAAAACCCAAATTCAGTTTCTAGCAACCATATGGTAGCTAACCACTGTCAGTTCTAGGGGGATCCAGAGCCCGCTTCTGGTCTCTGAGGCCATTTGATGAACAGGTGCACTTATATACATGCAGGCAAAACACTCAAATGCATAAAATAAAAATAGATAATTGGGGTCTGGAGAGATGGGTCAGCAGTTAAGAGCCCCACTGCTCTTGCAGAGGACCTGGGTTCGATTCTCAGCACCCACATGATGGCTAAGAACCATCTTTAAGCCGGCTGTGGTGGCGCACACCTTTAATCCTAGCACTCAGGAGGCAGAGGCAGGCGGATCTCTGTGAGTTCAAGGCCAGCCTGGTCTACAGACTGAGTTCCAGGCCAGCTGGGGATATAGGGAGACCCTGTCTCAAAAAAACGAACAAACAAAAAATAAAAATAGATAATTGAAAAAGACCTAACCTTATAGGGTTTTTTAGTTGGTTGGTTAGTTGGTTGGTTGTTTGGTTGGTTGTTTGGTTGGTTTTGCAGTGCTAGGATTGAACTGAGGGACTCCTATATGCTAGGCAAGTGCTTTACCAATGAATTATACCCCCAGCTTCATAGGCTTTTTCTTTTTAAAAAAATATTTTTTTGAGACAGGGTCTCCTTATAGCACCAGCTGGCCTGGAACTCACTCTGTAGACCAGGCTGGCCTTGAACTCACAGAGATCCCCTTGCCTCTGCCTCCTGAGTGCTTAGGATTAAAGGCATGCGCCACCACAGCCAGCCTAATAAGCTTTTTCTTTAAAAAAAAAAAAATTTTTTTTTTTGAGACAGGGTCTCCCTATAGCCCCAGCTGGCCTGGAACTCACTCTGTAGACCAGGCTGGCCTTGAACTCACAGAGATCCTCCTGCCTCTGCCTTCTAAGTGCTAGGATTAAAGGTGCGCACCACCACGCCTGGCTTAAAGACGGTTCTTAGCTGCCATGTGGGTGCTGGGAATCGAACCCGGATCCTCTGGAAGAGCAGTTGGTGCTCTTAACCACTGAGCCATCTCTCCAGCCCCTTTGAACATATTTTACTTATTATTTTTATTTTATGTGTATGAGTGTATTGCTTGCATGTGTGTAAGTGCACCATGCATGCAATGCCCAGGGAGGTCAGAAGAAAGCATTGGATCTCCTGGAACTGGAGTTATGGATGGTTGTTAGCTGCCATGTGGGTGCTGGGAACTCTGCAAGGGCAGAGCCATCTCTAAGCCCATAAGCTGTTTCTTTTTTTTTCTTTTTTTTTTAGTTTTATTTATTTTTTATGTGTATGAGTGTACTGTCTGCATGTAGGTTTGTGCACCCATGTTGTGCAATGATGTAGAGGTCAGAAGAGGGTGTCAGATTTCCCTGGAACTGGAGTTAAAGACAGTTCTTGGCTGCCATGTGGGTGCTGGGGATTGAACCCGGGTCCTCTGCAAGAGCAGTCGGCGCTCTTAACCCCTAGGCCATCTCTCCAGCCCCTTCTTTTTTTTTTTTTAACATTGATACTTTCTTTTCTTTTAGATAGGGCCTCACTATGTAGTTGGCTCTCCTGGAACTCACTATGTAGACCAGGCTGGCATCAAACTCATAGAGATCTACCTGCCTCAGCCTCCCAAGGGCTCCTAAAAGCATGCACCCCCATGCCCAGCTACACTGATTTATTTTTCATGTATGTTTAATACATGCTCACAGGTGGATGCTGCGGTGCACATGTGGAAGTCAGAGGACAACTCGAAGGAGTTGGTCTTCTCTCCTGCCATGTGGGCCCCGGGGATCAACCTTAGCTCATCAGCCTTGGTTGGAAGTCCCTATGTCAATCTGGGGTGACACTTTCACAAGGACAGGCTGACAGACTCAGAGAATTGGGGATAATGAGCAAAAAGACAAAGGGTGGTGGTACCTGAACATTTGACTCACTTAGATTTCAGGGCTGAAGATGCCCAGGGGCATCGCCATCGACTGGGTGGCCGGCAACGTGTACTGGACCGACTCTGGTCGCGATGTGATTGAAGTGGCACAGATGAAGGGCGAGAACCGAAAGACACTCATCTCTGGCATGATTGATGAGCCCCATGCCATCGTGGTGGATCCGCTGAGGGGGTGGGCAAGGGTCCTGGAGGGAGGCCTATGGGCTGGTGTCAGGAAGGCCCTAGAACAGGATGTGGGCCTCCATCCCCAGGAGAGTCCCCAGGCTAGCCTGAGGGGGGAGTCCTAGGCCCTCAGGCTTCCAGGCCGCCCCAACCCTGATCCTCAAGTCTTTGCTGGGGACTCCCAGCCAGGAGCCTGACCTCTGCTTGGCTGGCTGTCATGTGCAGCCAAGATCTGGGTCTCCCTCTGCTCCAGGGGCAGCCCCACCCACTTAAGTGCTGCTAGCTTAACACTTGAGTAGCATGTTTGAGCACAGATGAATGTTAACCTGCTGAGACACTGTAGCCCCCAGGTCTCTGTAGAAAGAAGACAGCACATCCTCCTCCCACACTCAGGACCAGTGCCCACTGTTCCACCTTGGTCCACTTTCTTGGCCCTTGAGTCCAACCCACTCTCACAACTTCTCCCTCCCCAGAACCATGTACTGGTCAGATTGGGGGAACCACCCCAAGATTGAGACAGCAGCGATGGATGGGACCCTTCGAGAGACTCTCGTGCAAGACAACATTCAGTGGCCCACAGGTCCCTGGGGCAGGGGATGGTGTGGGAAGGATTGGCTCTGAGACCAGCTGCTTTAGAAATCACCCAAAAGTGAGGGCGGGGGGGGGGGGCAGTGGATAGGGCTGGGGCTGTGGAAGCTTTGCCCACATAGGCAATTGGAAGTACTCACATGAACAAAGTGGATACCAGTCACTGAGTCCACTCTGTTCTCTGCACCCAGCCTAGCATGGCAGAGGCTGAGCCCTCACAATGTTCTCTTCCTCTCCCCAGGCCTGGCTGTGGATTATCACAATGAACGGCTGTACTGGGCAGATGCCAAACTTTCAGTCATCGGCAGCATCCGGCTCAATGGCACTGACCCCATCGTGGCTGCCGACAGCAAACGAGGTTAGAGGGCGGTGGCAGTCTCTGTCCCCAATCCTGCCCCCAAACCTCCTACCCTCTCCAGTAAGCCCAAAGACCTTACTCCAATGCTGTTATTCTTTAGTAAACTGGCCCCTTGGGTAGGCTGCCCCCTGCCAACCTGCAGGCCTGGTCCTACGTGTCCATTTATTCATTCTACTAATGAGTATCAAGTTATGTGGAAGTGGCAGCGGTGGCAGAAGTTGGCAGATGTGGGGGAACAGAGCTAGTCTGCTGCAGCCCGGAAGTCTTGGAGCGATGGGACTTTTGCCATTAGTGGCCACAGGAAAGGAGCAGGAGGGGGTGGGACAGCTTGTTCGGATGTGTCGAGTTTGAGGAGCCTAGCCCACAGGGCCAAGATCTTGGAGAGTGGACTAGAGCTTGGGTACCCTTCTTGATTTACCTTCTCTCCCAGGCCTAAGTCACCCCTTCAGCATTGATGTGTTTGAGGACTATATCTATGGTGTCACCTACATCAATAATCGTGTCTTCAAGATCCATAAGTTTGGACACAGCCCCCTGATCAACCTGACCGGGGGCCTGAGCCATGCCTCTGACGTGGTCCTGTACCATCAGCACAAGCAGCCTGAAGGTGAGGCAAAAAGGCGAGCCAGGGTGTGGAAGGGAAGGCCAGCGAGTGGGGGAGTGTTCTGAGTCCACAGTGCTCAGGAGGGGCCCTGCTCAGTGTCCACCCCTCCACATACCTGCAGTGACTAACCCCTGTGACCGGAAAAAGTGTGAGTGGCTCTGCCTTCTGAGCCCCAGTGGACCTGTCTGCACCTGTCCCAATGGGAAGCGACTGGACAATGGCACTTGTGTGCCCGTGCCCTCTCCGACACCCCCTCCGGATGGTATGCTCACCCTCTCCCCCAGACCTCAGGCCCTCCTCCCTGTAGCTTCCAACTTCCTTGACCCTTGAGGCCTTCTTGCAGCCCCCCGGCCTGGAACCTGCACTCTGCAGTGCTTCAACGGTGGCAGCTGCTTCCTCAATGCACGGAGGCAGCCCAAGTGCCGCTGCCAGCCCCGTTACACTGGTGACAAGTGTGAGCTGGACCAGTGCTGGGAGTACTGTCGCAACGGGGGCACCTGTGCTGCCTCTCCTTCTGGTATGCCCCCAACCGAACTATTCCTGGCCCCCAACCATCAGGCAGAAACCTCACCTTCCCTCACCCGTCCTCAAGTCAGCATGTGCTCCCTTTGGTTGTCGCCTCCCAGAGGTCCTCCCAGCTCAGTTGTGGAGCCAGGGGGGCCCAGGGCAATAGTCCCATTCTCACATCCTCTCCCACCAGGCATGCCCACGTGCCGGTGCCCCACAGGCTTCACAGGCCCCAAATGCACCCAGCAGGTGTGTGCGGGCTACTGTGCCAACAACAGTACCTGCACCGTCAACCAGGGCAACCAACCCCAATGCCGTTGTCTACCTGGCTTCCTGGGTGACCGCTGCCAATACCGTGAGTGAGCCACCCCAACCGCAGGGAAGGGAGAGGAGGAGATCAGGGACGTATGGGGCAAATTCAGAAGAGAGAAGCCATATGAAGCTGAAGCAGCCCAGGCTATGGGTGCTGCACACTGCATTGGCATCAGGATTATTGAAAAGCAGAGTCCTGTCTAGATGCTTAGGGGCATCAATGTGGCTTGTGGCCTGTGACACTAGAGCAGCAGGGGGCTCCTCGGGAGGGGGTGAAAGTTGTCCACAGGACCTGGGGATCCCCTCAATTGTCCCGCATGGAGGACCCTAATGAAGATGGGCTTGAGGCACTTCCTCTACACTTCCAACCCCAGGACAGTGCTCTGACTACTGTGAGAACTCCGGCACCTGTCAGATGGCCGCTGATGGCTCCCGGCAATGCCGCTGCACCGTCTACTTTGAGGGACCAAGGTGTGAAGTGAACAAATGCAGCCGCTGTCTCCAAGGAGCCTGCACCGTCAACAAGCAGACAGGCGATGTCACGTGCAAGTGAGCGGGACCCTGCTTCCACATTCTGCCCCTTTTTTGATACTCTTGGCCCTGTCCCTGCACCCCATCCCTGCCCTGTCCCTTTCTCAGTATCACAGACACCCTTCTGCCAGCCCCAGCCCAAGCTTCTAACTCCTTCCCACAGCTGCACCGATGGCCGGATAGCACCCAGTTGTCTGACCTGCGTCGACCACTGCAGCAATGGTGGTTCCTGTACCATGAACAACAAGATGATGCCCGAGTGCCAGTGAGTGGGCTGAGCCTCGCCAGGAAGCCGTTGTCTCTCCCCCATCTGAGCAGGAGATCAGGCCCTGCGCCTCTACCCAGTTTCTATAGATGCGGTGGCTGCACAGGCTGAGTCTGCCCCTTCACCTCTGCTATCCTCCCTTCAGGTGCCCCCCGCATAGGACAGGACTGCGTTGTGAGGAGCAGGTCGTCAGCCAACAGCAGCCTGGACGTAAGTGGTGGGGCGGGACAGGTGGGACTGCCGGGCCGCAGCATCTAGAGCAGGGCCTTTGTGCCTGCTTCCCTGAGCCTTCAGATTTAGTTCTCCACCTTCTCCCCAGATGTGGCCTCCATCCTGATCCCTCTGCTGCTGCTGCTGCTGCTGCTGGTGGTGGCGGGAGTGGTATTCTGGTATAAGCGTCGAGTCCGAGGGTGAGCCACTGGGAGTCTGGAAAGTTCCAAGTGTTACTTTCTAAGCCAATACACACGCACACGCGCACACACACACGCGCACACACACGGACACACATGCACACAGACGACGCACACCAGCATCTCTGTCCCCTGACTCCTGCCTCTCCTCAGGGCTAAGGGCTTCCAGCACCAGAGGATGACCAACGGAGCCATGAACGTGGAGATCGGGAACCCCACCTACAAGATGTACGAGGGTGGAGAGCCTGATGATGTTGGGGGGCTACTGGATGCCGACTTTGCCCTGGACCCTGACAAGGTAGGCTGGAGGACCTTGGAGGGGCTTCCAGAGTAGGGTCCAGAGGCTGTGGTGGGACACCCAAGGGCGCTGGGTCAGATGATGGCATAGAGGGGGGTAGAGGGTACCCTGGGCCACTGTCTGAATCCTCTTTTGTTTTGCAGCCTACCAACTTCACCAACCCCGTGTATGCCACACTCTACATGGGGGGCCACGGCAGCCGTCACTCCCTGGCCAGCACGGACGAGAAACGAGAACTCCTGGGCCGGGGCCCTGAGGATGAGATAGGGGACCCCCTGGCCTAGGGCCATGCCCTAATGGACTCCCCCAGAAAGCCCTGTCAGACAACTCCTTCAATGAGCCCCCATCCCAGCCAGCCCTTCGCCGGCTCTGCCAGATGTATAAATGTAAAAATGAAGGAATTACTTTTTATATGTGAGCGAGCAAGCGAGCACAGTATTATCTCTTCCCATTCACCTTCCTGCCTGCTCCTCAGCACTCCCCCCCCCCATGCTGCCTTTGAGGGGCAGGGAAGGCTCTGGGGCCCCTGTGGCTCAAAGATATGAGGGAGCCCACCTCCTATGTTCCCACAAAAATGCACCGCTGGGAGCTCATGGTCTAGCCTTCACCCTGTGCAAGACACTTTGCCAAGGTTCTCCCCCAGCTTTCCTCCCCCCCTCAGCTCCCTAGGCACTATTTCTGGGGAGAGGGCTTTCTCTGCTGCCCTCATCTGGAAGATTTGGCTCCGGCTGAGGTAGTGAGGAAGTAATGGAGTTTTTAGTTCTTATGGGAAGGCACCCCAAGCCCCAGTTCCCCCACTCTAGGGGCACCTCCGAGATGGCACTATCAGTATCCTCCCAGGCAGGCCCTCCCCTTTCCAGTGTGCCAGAGCTGGACACCTTCTTTGGTAATTGTCCCCCAGCCTCCCCTGGGGACCAGGAAGAGTGGGACACACCGAGGAAGGGCACGTGGGCAGCCCCATTTTGGGGACGTGAACGTTTTAATAATTTTTGCTGAATTCCTTTACAACTAAATAACACAGATATTGTTATAAATAAAATTGTAAAAAAAGAAAAAAAAGAAAAAGAAAAAAAAGAAAAGAAAAAGAAAAGAAAGAAACCACTGTGTCTGCCTGTGAGACTCTGGGAGTTGGTGCTGTGCTTGCTTGTTTCAACCACCAGAGGGAGCCCTGCACCACGCTGGAGGCAAGCCTGAGCGTCCTCTGGTCCTTTGCAGCCCCAGTCTTGCTATCGCAGGGGAGACCTGCTTTTCTTGGCCCTGTGACCTTGAGCCTACGACTCGCCCTAGTTGGATCCTGTGCTCCCTCTGGCACTAACCTGGAGCTCTGTTTCACTTCATTATCCCCTCTTCCGAATACCACTTAGTCTCCCCTACCTTGTCCCCCACAGTGAGATGCCACAGCAGAAGAAATGAGTGGTAGGTTGTGAGGGGTCTCTGGCCCTTCAGGATGGTCTCCTACAGCTCTTTGACCCTGGTTGCTCTTGAAACGTTGACATCTCACTTTATGATGCTATGGATAGGACCCTGGATGAGGGTCCAGCAAGATGGCTCAGTGGGTAAAGACTGATGCCCTGAGTTTGATCCTCTGAACCCCTGTAGAGTCAAACCAACTACACAACATTGTTCTCTGACCTTCATATGTGCACTGTGGCACATCTGCCCACACACATCTCACACAGAATAACAAATAGAACCTAGATGAGGGGAAGAAGTGCTAGAGTAGAGGACGGCTGGGAATGCTGCTTGCCAGGCCCATCAGCACCCTACAGACCTATCCTGCCAAACGTTACAAGCATCCAGGAGTTGACCAGGAAGACACTGTGTAAGTTATTCCAGGTCTCCTTCAACCTCTGCCCAGAGAGGAATGAACCTCTTGCAGAAGTTACACAGCTTTACACAGTCAAGGACTGAGGCAGGGTTAGAAGCCCACTCTCCACACAGTAATAAACGTGATGCCTGAAGTGTCAAGTCCCAAAGGGGACTTTCCATCCCTCTCACCGGTTCAGCCTCCCCAGGATACTACTGCATGGCTTCCTCCCTTGGGGAAGCTTATGAACCAGGCACCTCCAGAAACAAGAGCCTTCCTCTTGCCTCATCTTCAAGACCTCATATCTAACCTTGGATCTTCCTCCTGGCTTCCAAAGACCCCTTGGTGTGTGCACCCCTGCTGGGAAAACAGGGTGTCCTTGTTGTTCTGGGAGCTTGTGTCTCCATCTGGCCACCAGGTGGCATCTGTAACTCCTGTAGCACTGCTTATCCAGAAGCTCAACACACACTAATTATGCACCTGCCACAGACCCCAGCCCAGCCTCTCGCTTCCTTCCCTGGGGCTATTTTGCACTGACCCTCTCCGCTCTCCCATACGGCTCCCATCTCTTCACCCTTCCAGCCAGCTACCTTCCCTCCCCCACTGCCTGCTGCTCCCCACCAGCAATCCCATCATCTCAGGCCCCTCCCTCTGCCAGTGTGCATCTGGAGCCCCCACCCCCACCCCCCAGCCACTGATTCTCTGCCTGTCGCCTCAAGATCCTAGGAAGAGTGAGACGAGACGGCCCGCAGCTGCAGCTTAGGAGGCTGGCGCACCCCTTCGCTTGACATCCTCCCTCTGCTGGCCAGGAGGGAGAGTCCATCCAAAGCAATCTTCCAGCAGTCCACCCAGCCAAGCAGGAGGGAGTCTCAAAGACCAAAAAGAGACTGAGCAGAGAGAAACACGGTGATCCTGACCAAATGAAAGAGATTCAGAGATGAAGAGACGCAGGAACAGAAGCAAAGACTAGAGACCTGTAGTGTGCACGTGTGTGCGCTCATGTGATTGTTGAGAAAACAGGATGACCTGACGTTAGTAAAAGCAGTGATGAATAAGTCAGGCCCCATACGGATGGAGACTTTGGTCATGGGCTTCTGTCCTGGGCACCCACTGCTGTGCTTGGGACCAGCCCTGAATTCTAGATGGGGCCATTTGCCCTTGGTCCTGACACTTCTGCCCCTTCCTTCCCTGACGACAGCACCCTAGTCTCACGTCCTTGGTTTTCATCTCCTTGAGTGTCATTCTGTCTGCCTCAACCCCTCGGATGCCTGTCCTCTCTCTGACCCTGGGTGTATATGTGTGCGTGTCTGTCTGTCTGTCATATCCCAAGTGTCTGTTTATTTGCATATGTATGGGCTTGTCTTTCAGACTCCCAGTGCTAGTGTGTGTGCGTGTGTGTGTGTGTGTGTGTGTATGTGTGTGTGTGTTCCTGTCCACATCTCTGTGGGTATTTGCCTCTGCCAAGGCAAGGTGAGAGTGCTTTGCATGCCTAGCTATGCTTATCTCTTGGTGTGAGCATGCATATCACTATGTGTTCCTGTTTTATGAATCATGTGTGCCCACCTGCATGTACTGTGTGCCTCTACATGTACATCTCTGTGTGTTGGTCTGTATGTGAATGTATTGTGCTCTGTGTGTGTGTGTGTGTGTGTGTGTGTGTGTGTGTTCACCTGCTCACTCTGCGGTTGCCCCGGGTACTGTAAATGTGTGGCATGCCTAGAGGCGTATGTTCATCTTGGGGTGTGGGCCTGTCTCTCCATCTCTTTGCTTGTCCCTATCTCTTGCTGTCTAGGTGTTGGTCATATCTCCACCTCAGCCTCAGTGCATAGCAACAGCTGACAGCTGAAGACTCCCCAGGCAGGGAAGAGAGAGACCAGTGGGAGGAGGAAACTGATGAAGAAACAGCCTAGAGAATAGGACCAGAGACAGCCCTGGAGCTAGGGACAGAGACAAGGACAGAGACAGACTGGGAAGGGGACAGGATGAGAAGAGCAGTAGAGAAAGATGGGACTGTGGGAAGGAAAGGACAGAGATTGCACCAAGAGGCTGGGCAAGGGGGCACTGGGGATTTCCCGCCCAGCCCTCATCTAGGGGTGCTTTGGGCCAGACAAGGGTCTGCCATGAGGGTCGAGGGGCAAAGGTAAAAGAGCCAGGCTAGCAGAGAGGTCCTGAGGCCGCAGAGGTGCCGTGGGGCGGGGGCGGGGCGGCGGGCGCCGTTTGTCAGCCCTATTGACAGACGTGATGGGGTTTCCGTCCGTGATCAATGATTCTCATCTCCGGGCCGAATGAGCCGCGGGGCGCCCATCCATCCCCGTCAGCGCCGCGCGCGGCAGCAGTCGCCCGAGGCCCCGCCCGCCCTCACCTCGGCCCCTGCCCTGCTCCTTTCCCGGGGACCCACCTCGGCCTGGAGCGTCGCCGGGCCCGGGCTTCGGGTGGCCCTGGTCCCGCCGCGCCCCCGAGCCCGACCCGGCTCCTTCCCGCGCGCAGCCCCAGAGCCCGAGCCCCGCGCCCTGCCCGGCGGCTCCTCGAGCCCCGACTTGGCCTCCAGGGGCGCCGCCCCTCAGCCCCTCCAACCCTTAGCACTTCACACCTGAGCCAGGGGCGTGTCCCGGGCGTGTCGGGTGAAAGTCACCTTCGGTGGCCCCAGCTGGGCGGGAGGGGGCGCGCGGGGCGCGGCCCGGATTGGAGCTCGCGGAGCCCCGCCCCCCCGGCCGCCGGAGTCAGACCCAACTTTCTCCCCCGCCCGCGCCCCGCCCCCAGCGCCGCGCTCCGCTCCTCGTGCTCAGTCCGCGGGCCGCGCCGCCCGCCCGCCGCCGTCCCGCCCGGAGCCCCGCGCCCGCGCCCGCGCCCGCGCCCCTCTCTCGGCCCAGCCCCACCCGGACCCGCCCCGCACGCCCCGCTCGGCCGCCCGCCCGCCCGGGAAGATGCGGCTGCTCCCGGAATGGCTCCTCCTGCTCTTTGGCCCGTGGCTGCTTCGGAAGGTAAGGGTGGCAGGGCTGGGAGCGAGCGCCGGGGTCCCGGGCGCCCGCCCCGCCCCAGCGCCGGGCGTCCCAACTTTGTGCGTCTGGGGGACCGCGGACAGACAGACTGCCCGCTTCAGGACCGGCACTCACCAGCGCAAGTTGGCTGAGGTTAGGGGAAGGTGCCGGGAGGAGGCCCTGCTCCGATCAGCTTCGGGCGCGACGGGGGAGGGGACGAAGCGCGACCCGCGAGTGCGCCAGACAGAGGGAGTGCGAGACAGACAGACAAGCCAGCGGGTGTTAGCCTTGCCGTTTTTCCGCTCCAACCTCGCTTGCCTTCCTTTCTCTGTCTGTCCTTCCACCCCTCACCCTCCCATTTCTCTTCTCCGCACTTGTCACAAAGCCAGGTAGGCTCTGCGTTCCGAGCGGACACGGCCCAGGCACACAGGATCACACTGAGCCACACCGACAGGGCTGAACTTGGCTACGATCTCCCACCACATTTTCCACGGAGAGACATTCTCCCCTGCACAACCTCACAGACACACCCCCCTCTAGCTTCAGGTTGACCCGGGTTGTTGTCTGGAAGGGGAGTCTCCCCCTCCACTTCCTCCCTGCCCCCACTCTTCTTTGCAGCCTCTTTTCCTGGGGATTTCCTTGGAGAGGACCCAGAGGCCGAGAGGCCAGACTTGATTTTGACCACCTCCTTCCCGACTTGGAAGCTTCGGCTCCTGAGCACTGTGTGCTGGTATCCTCATGCGTGCTGATGTGGATGGAGTATGTGGGTTGACACCAGCACCTGTGTGCTAGCATGTGTCCACTAGGCTTGGTGCTTAGCACTGGGGCCCAGGGTGTCTCTGCCGGTGTGCCTCGAAGATGCTGGCTTTGCACGGGGAAGTGTAAGTGTCTGCTTCACGGTGCAGCCCTCGATTTGTGCCCTGGTGTGTGTTCCACAATGAGGGGTCTAGGCTTTGGCCCCCAACTCCTTCTATCAGCCTGCCTTACCCAACTGTGACCTACCTAGTTTAGGGGCAAGCAGGTGGTTCTATAAGCCTTCACTGTTGGACCCCAGTCCCCAACCCCTAAGAGATCCCAGAAGGGGTGTGCAATTCTCGTTGGAACGACCTGGACCCTCTCTGCCCAGGCTAGTTATCATCTGAGACAGTGAGGCCGGGACTATCCCCTCAGCAGCTAATGATAGATAAAGCTTCCTGATTCTTCCAGACCTGCATAGTGACCTTGAGTGGCTGGAAGCTGAGCAGAGAAGTCCCTGTATAAAAGCTCCCGTCTCTAGCAGGTGCTTCGCTTGGACTTGCTGCCTGGTTTTATCCTGAGAGGGGCAGGCCCGGAACCACACAGTGTGTCAAGGTCTGGGGTCATAAGGAGGGAGGGCTACCATTGCCCTGGTCCTCCTTCCTGCCTCCTCCCCCCTTCTCTACTCTCTTCTCTACTCTCCCCACCAAATAAACTCCCCCGTGGTCAGATCTGGTTTAATTTCCTTTGCCCCCTGAAGGGGAATGAAACATCTGGTAGAGACTTGAGGGAGAGTAAGCGTGAGAATATGAGCGATAGGATCATCTGAGTGTGTGAGGAGCTGCATCTGTGGGGTGTCCGTGTCGGAATCAGCAGGGAAGTGCGTAGCTGCCATTTGGTCCAGCCTGTGATTATATGTAATATGTGTGTACACCGTGGATGTGCAGATACATATAACTGTGCATGGGGAATTGTCCAAATACCCATCTCTATGTTGCTTGCATTTCTGAGTCAAACATGTATCGATTCTAGGGTCTTAGGTGTATTTGTATGCTGGGACACATGTGTTGTCTGTTTGGGAGTCTGGGGTTATGTGTATACATGTATGTGCTCATAGTTTGGAGTGCAG
Organism: Rhizomys pruinosus; assembly: GCA_009823505.1. Lineage (NCBI taxonomy): Eukaryota > Metazoa > Chordata > Mammalia > Rodentia > Spalacidae > Rhizomys > Rhizomys pruinosus. Next base: position 622,172 of record VZQC01013061.1, on the reverse strand, counting down.
TTGAGTGTGGGCTTGGGGTCGTGATGCTCAGGATGTATCCATATATCTGAATGTCTGTGTGTGTGTGTGTGTGTGTGTGTGTGAGTCTGTGTGTGTGTGTGTGTGTGTGTTCAGGGATATCTTGGTGCCGGTGTTGGGAGTGGTCAGAAGGTGAGGTTGACACTGGGAACAGGGAGAGGCTGGTGGGGACAGTTCATAGCACAGCTCTTTGGGAAATCTTGACTATAAAACACTGCCAGTCCTGTCTTCTAGGAGTTTTCTGGCCCCTTCTTCCAGCTTCTGGGCTCCTGGTACTGCTCTCGTGGCCTGGTACTCCTGACTTTCACTGTCCCTGAGGCTCTGGCCTCCTGAATGGCCTGGCAGCTTCGAGATCTTCCAATACAATCTCCAACTCTTTTCCTTCTGTTTGTCTATCTTCCCCACCCTTTGCCAAAGCAGCTGCCTACTGGGAGAAACAGCAGGCGATCAATAGTCACTAATCACTAATCACTAATTACTAATTAGCTGGGGGAGGGCAAGGGTGGAGGCCCTCTGGGACCTATCAGCTCTATCCTGCCTCAGGGAAGGATTAGATCCTAGCCAGTCTCTCAGTCGAGGCCAGCCACAACCCTTGCTCCAGCCAACGCCGCCCACCTCCTTACCCTCCTCAAGCCCCCCAGCTAATCTTTGGCTGGGCCACTTAGGCACGAACAGCCTGGGCAAGGGCCCAGAGTTGCTGGAGGGATTTGGGGGCAATCAGGGGCTGCAGCTGAGCCAGGAATACAGAGGAGGGGTCTTTAGAGACAGTTCCCTTGGACCAACCACACATCCGGAATGGGAGGGGCACTGTTGGAAAGGAAGATATTCAGAGGGTCATGGTTGGGTGGGTAAGGAGCTAGATAGAGACCTGGGGACAACTGGTGAAGAGGTTGGATATTAAGACCAGAAGCCAGACAAAGATGGGTCACTGGGGTCAAGGAGCAGTAATTAGGAAGGGCTGACATAATCCAGCAGGTAAGTGGGAGGGGTTCTCACAGGAGTCAGCTATCTAGTAATTGGCAAGGAGCTAGGGAACTTTGGAGGGAACCCCTGAACCTCAAAGTAGGTGTGGGCAAGGGGGACAAGGTAACAGAGGGCGGCCCAGGTCATGATGGATGTAGGAGTCCTCAGGCTCCAGCTTATGGAGAGTCTCAGGATGTACAGTCGAAGAAGCTGAGCCAGGATAGGGAGCAGGGAGTGCGCCTTGAGCGCTGGAAATTGAGTCTCCCCTTCTCCCCTCCTCCACCTACACCCCGCCCACTCCCCCTCCGGCTCCGGCTTCGGGAAATTACATCCCCGCTCCGCAGCTCCCCCCCCCAACACCGCGCCCTGGAGCCGGCGCCTTTATAGGCACATTTATTGCAATAATAAAGTGAGGAGCGGGGCGGGGGGCGGGGGGTGGCCGTTCCCCGGGGGACCGAGCCGGCTCTAGGAAGCAGGGAAATAAAATAAAATAAAATAAAATCAAAATTCAGATAACGGTGAGCCTTGCGCAGCAGGCTGCGGGCAGGCGGGGCTGCGGGGGAGAGGGCGCCTGGCCCAAGGACAGAACCCACCTCACCAGCAGGCCGAAGCCCCCTGCACTGTAGTAAGGCCTGGAAGAGGATCCTTTGCATTCCTTCTCTGCCCTGGCCCCCTCCCAGACCGGATCCTGCCGCCAGCCTCTGCCTTTCCTCAGTCCTGTCACCTGTCCTTAGCGCTTGACTCCATCCGTATTTCCCACCGCTTCCCAGGCCCCATTGACCGCCCACCCCATCTCCTAAGACCCTCAGCATCTGGTTTCTTCCTACTAGCTGACTCTTCCTCCCCTTCTGTCTGCTCCCATCCTGTCCTACCAGTGACCATCTTCCAGCCCCATCCCGTAGTCTTGCCAGTGGTTCAGTGCCCATTCACCATGCCTGCCCCATTTTAGCACCCGTCCTCCTCTAGTCCCTATCTTCATTCTTCTGGTTCCTAGCCCACCAACATCCAAGGCTCTGCCCAATACCTACCCACCATTTCCAGGCTCCTCTCTCCCCGTCTATCCCAGCAGCACCCTCACCCCTGTGCTCTCTGCCTTTGCCAACAACCCAGGCCCCAATCCCTGTCCCGTTCCATGTCTATTCTAGTCCTCACCTCAGCTCGGTCCTGTCCTCTCCCCCTTTACCCTAGCTCCCAGCTGGACTTCATCCCGCCCGCCCTCCGGGACTGCAGTGTGGCCTCTTTCTACCTGCTGGGGGGTCAGTATGCTGTTTTCTCCCTTCTCAGACACTGGCCTGAGCTGTTCCTTCCCCCAAACAAGGTGCTGCCTCTCCCCATGAAGAATCCCGAGCATCCCTCCTGGCTCTAGGCAGCAATGGACTAGTCTAGAGGCCCAGGGGAGGTGCGCCCTGCAATGCGGCGGGGGGCCTGGCAGCCTGATCACCCCCCCAATTCCCAGCAGTCCTATCCCCAAAGAGCCCCTGCCTGCTCTCCCTGGTAGAGTTTGTTTAGCATCTGGAGGTGGCCTCATCTCCCCTCAGGTGCGTGGGCCTGCTGCCTTGGGGCAAAGTGCTCCTGGCAGAGCTCCTGCCGCACAGGCCTGAAGGAGCCTGCGAAAGCCCCTGCCCAGCCACCACACACCTCCACACCCCCACCTCCAGCTGACAGCCCGCCTGCTAGCCTCTCCCCTCTGCAAATGTCACCGGGCCCAATTAGTTTAATTAAACCAGCTCTCAGGTTGGGGGGGGTCCCCTCTTTGGACAACACCCTGCTCCCGCCCTTAGCCTTGGGGGATGGGCCCTGGCAAATAAGGAGCTCCCTTACCACCTTGCTCCCCCCCACACACACACTGCTGGAGACCGACACCCTGAAGGACAGAGAGCCACGTTAGACAGACAGACAGAAATGTGGGGGAGGCATCCTGAAACCTGGAATTCAAGACAGTGGGGGAAGAAACTGAAACAGAAAGAGATTGAGAGAAGACTGGGGAGAGAGAGATGAAAAAATACAGTGAAAGAGGAAGAGCGAGAGAGGGAGAGAGTAGAGGCGATCATGGAAGCCGGAGGGAGGATTTGATGATCTGATTCCATGTCCCCATTTCTCGGCTCGTTTCCTTTCAGACTCTCACCCCTCCCTGTCCCTGTCCGAGCCCCCCTCCCCAAGGTCGCTTCAGCTGCCTCCCCCTCTAACTCTTCCCTTTTATCTTGGCTGTCTCCAGCAGTGGGTGGGGGCTGTGGGTACCCAAAGCCCAGGGATTTGCCAGGATCACAGAAGCAGAGACAGCAATTTGTCTGGGATCAGAGGTGGGGGGACATCCTGGCACCTCTCTCTGCCCTGCCAAATCTCATTTCCACCCCAATCTCTGCCTTTGGGAAGAATGAACTGACCAGTCCTGGGCAGGCCCCGGGTAGGACGCAGGAGTGCTAGGATGTCCTTGGAAGAGGTAGCTAGAGGTGTTTGGGGATCCTAGCATTAGACAGCATGGGGATGGGGCTTGGATGGCTGGACTTGCCAGGAAATAGGAGGGGTTGGGTCCAGAAGGGAGGGATTGGGGGGTCAGAGTTCAACAATACTCTTTGGCTTTCCCTGAAGCCTTACCTACACCCTCTTCCAATGCCATGTCTGGGGCTCAGTACCACCTCGGGGGGGGGTCCTTTTCAACCCCCTGTGCCCCAGCCTCTTCCCTGCTCGTACTCAGGTGCACCCTCTGGGTGTTAGTGCCAGCTCAAGCTTGCCTGCCTGAGTCAATCACTCTTGCCACCTCCGCCCCCCTCACCTGGGTTGGAAGGAGGACTGGATGGGAGGAGGAACGAGGGGGGCGATAAATATGTATGACGAGCGGGTGGCGGCAGCATTAATAACCTGGGATCGCAGTGCTGCTGGGATGGAGACCAGGCAGTAGAGATTCTAGCCCAGCCCTGCCATTCTTGTTCCCTGTGGACACAGTGTGTACACTAGGGCACATGCAAACAGAGGGGGGCACCCATGTTTCCAGGCCTTTTACCTCCCCAAAGCTCAGCTGGCAAGTCAGCATGCCCATCATTCATATACAGTCACATACACACATACTCACAGCCATGGTAGGAATACATACCACACTTATTTTGTCACTATGGATATACCCCCTTAAGAAAGACCCTGATACATGAACAGAGGATAATAGGGACTCAGACAGGAAAAGCGACACCTCTATACAGTGACATATACCCAGCCTGTGTTCATACACGCTACCACAGCTACATAGAAACCAGTACCACAGACTGACACACAACCTCACTCAGGTCAACATGAACAAATACCTACCTCCCCAGGCCAGCCCAGGCACAAATACATAGTCACCACAGACATGCATGCAGCTACCACAAGCAGATGTAGCCTTCTCAGGCTGATATACATAGACATACAAGACACATACACACAGAATCACAACAGCCACACACAGAGCCATCACAGGCTCATGTGCACACTACCCCTGGCAGAACACAGATCTACTCTGGATAGACAGATATACACAACCATTTCAGGCTAACGAACAACCATGCCAGACACACACAGAACTGCCTCTCCCGTGGGACTTGCACGCAGTCAGGGCCACACAAACAGTGGCATCTAGCACAGGCTGACTGACACACTCTGACACGCTCTGCCCCCCTCCCTCCCGCTCCCTGCGCTGGAGCGGCATCTCCATATTTCTTCCTCTGGCTCTCTCCCGTCGCTCTCTCCCATCTCCTTCACTCCCGGCCACCCCTCCACACACACCCCAAGATAATTGATGGCTCGGGCCTGGCCCGGCCGCTCCCGCCTCCCGATCCATCTTGTACTCGGGCCCCGCCCGCCGTCCCCCAGATCGGCGGCTACCTGAGACACACCAGCACGCTGGGGCGGGCAGGGCAACTCTCTCTAGCCTTTCCTAGCCAAGAGGTGCGCGGACAAGAAGGGTGCCCCTTTACCCGCCAAGCCCACCCCCTCAGCTCAGTGGGTTCTCCTGGGCCCCTCCCTGCAGGACAGTCGTGGCAAAGCCTGGGTTGGGAGCTCTGTCCCTGCAGAAGCCGGGAAGTTCTTCCTATCTCTTTCCTGATGCTAGCGGTCGGGTGCAGCTAGCGGTCGGGTGCAGCTCCTCCCTGGCCCGTTCGTTACTGGGAACCATCACAGGCCAGGATCCACTCCCTCTTCCCACCCACCAAGGCTGGCTTTGGATCTGGGGCTGTGCAATAGGATGACCAGGTTATCTCACAGATGTAGAAATTGGGATGGAGATACACAAGTGACTAGACCGAGACCCTGGAGCTCGAAGGGCCGTGAGGTCTGACCCAGAGCGCAGTCCCGAACCACCGTGCTGCACGGCCTCAGCGGGTCTCCTTGAGGCGGTAGACAGCGGCTAGAGCCCACTTCAGTATCTCCTCTTTTCTCCCCACGCAGACGGTCAGTAGCCAGCTCGCGGAGTCCGGAAGGCCACAGTACCTAGAGCTACGCCCCGCCATGGCAGGAGAGGGCGCCGCCGGCCAACAGCTCCCGGCGCCCGGGTCTCCAGAGGGCCTGGGCACGGCGCGCGCCTGGAGCTGGGCCTGGCCGACCAACCACACGGGGGCGCTGGCCAGGCCGGGGGCGTCGGGTGTGCTGCCCGCGCCCCGCACCAAGAGGAAGCCGTCCATCAAAGCCGCGCGCGCCAAAAAGATCTTCGGCTGGGGGGACTTTTACTTCCGGGTGCACACCCTCAAGTTCTCTCTGCTGGTGACCGGCAAGATCGTGGACCATGTCAACGGGACCTTCAGTGTGTACTTCCGCCACAATTCGTCCAGCCTGGGTAACCTAAGCGTCAGTATCGTGCCGCCCTCCAAGCGCGTGGAGTTCGGGGGCGTGTGGCTGCCCGGGCCTGCCCCCCACCCTCTGCAGTCTACGCTGGCACTGGAGGGAGTGCTTCCTGGACTGGGGCCCCCTCTGGGAATGGCTGCGGCAGCGGCGGCGGGACCCGGGCTTGGGGGCGTACTAGCGGGCCCACTCGGGGGCGCCCTGGGAGTGCCCGGGGCCAAAGAGTCACGTGCTTTCAATTGCCACGTGGAGTATGAGAAGACCAACCGTGCACGCAAACACCGCCCGTGCCTGTACGACCCGTCTCAGGTGTGCTTCACCGAGCACATGCAGAGCCAGGCTGCCTGGCTCTGTGCCAAGCCCTTCAAAGTCATCTGTATCTTCGTCTCTTTCCTCAGCTTTGACTACAAACTGGTGCAAAAGGTCTGCCCAGACTATAACTTCCAGAGTGAGCACCCCTACTTTGGGTAGCGCCCCATCCTAGGCCCTGAGCTTCCCACCAGATCGCAGCCTCCCCTGGTGGGACCCTTCCCTGTACCCCGTGCTCCTGTGACTGCCCCCACTTCTTCCACTGGGAGGAAGAAAACAGCCCTCCCTGGGCTCAGCCGGCGTGGTTCTAAAGTTCCTTATGGGGTTCGTCCCCAAGGCTTGGGTAACCTCCTCAAACACCCTAAAGTGGAGCGGTGAGAGCGAAACCCCAGAATGGGCGGGCCTTGGAGGCATTCCTAGTGTTCCTACGTACACTTTGGATCCCCTTTGGGCCGTCTCCTCCGGGAGCTGGGCTAGGTACCCCCTTTTGCCCCGGCAGCTTTTATTAACGCCTGCCTGGCCTGGCACTCTTTCTTCCCCCAAGCGCTGGTCCTACTTACCCCACCCCCTGGCCATCCCCTCTCCCCAATAAAGATTGTAAAGGCCTATAAGCCCCAGCCCATCTACCTGCTTCCCTTTCTGCGTGCGGTGTGCCAGTCCCCGGTTCCTCCCTACCTGCACTCTGCCTCCCTCCTCCGGTCCCAGCAGTCCGGCTCCACCTGCCCTCTCTGGCTGCTTCCTCCGTGATATTTTTTTCTACGCCAAAACAGACGGGAATGGGAACAAAATAAAGTGAAATCCAATACTCGTCTGTGTGAGACCTTTGTAGGAAAGAGGGGGGCGGGAGTGGGCTTCTGTCTGTAGAGGCTGAGCCAAAGCCTCCTCCTTTGGCGGCTATTGGAGAAACTGAGGCAAAAACTGATAGACCCTGCACCTTGGAGGTCATTTAAGACCTGAACAACGAGTGATGAGTAGTGAGCAGAGGGTAGGAATTCGCCCGAGGTGGGGATTCTCCTCTCAGGAAGTGAAGCCCCCCCCCCAAGCGGATAGAATGGGAATTAGACCTGAGATGGACTTCAGCCCTCTGTGTGGGGGACTTGGGGGTGGGGGCAGAGTTTAAGACCTTGAATGGGATGGAGAGTCAGGGACCGAGTAGGCAGAGCGCTGACAACCTGCTAAGCTTCACGGGCTGAAGGGATGTAGAAGGTTGGGAGGGAACCGTGTTTGCAGCATCTGGAGTCATCGATCTTCCTTTTCCTTCCTAATTTCGTGGGCGCTGAGTTTGCAGACGGGTGAGGGAGGGAGGGAGGGAGCATTGGGATGAGGGGATGGGGGAAGGGACCGACCGCGCTCAGGTTTGGAGGGCTGGACGAGTCGCTGCTGTTAGCAGCCAGCAAACAGCCCCCTTCAGCCAGCTGCCCACCCTCTCCACCCCCGCCTTCGGCGCCCTCCTGCAGCTTTGGCTGCTAATTTTATCCGCCCCCAACCCTGGCCTGGGCGTTAATTGGCTGCCGCTTCATTAGCAGTTCTCAGCTCAGCAGCCCCCCTCCCCTTGGGACCCCCTGACTGGGGCTAGGGAGGGGGTGCAGACAAGCTGAGGCAACAAGAGTCCCGTCTTCATCTGGCCTTCTTCACTGGAGTCCTGGGTAAAGGTGCCCACAGGGGACGGGCAGTGTCCTCCAGGGAACTGCCCACTGTTCATCACTGAGTTGGAGATGCGTCTGACCCAGACATACCTGGGAGTAAAAAGTCATGAGCAGAAAAGTAATACCTGGAGCTGAGGATGTATGCTCTCACCTAGCATGTGCAAGGCTCTGAGTTCAATTCCTGCTACATACATAACAGAAGGATGGATGGGTGGACAAATGGGACAAATGATAGTATCAAGTGAAAGAAGGGAGATGGTTTGCATGGTGGCGCACACCTTTAATCCTAGCACTCAGGAGGCAGTGGCAGGATCTCTGTGAGTTCAAGGCCAACCTGGTCTACAGAGTGAGTTCCATGCCAGCTGGGGCTACAGGGAGACCCTGTCTCAAAGAAAGAAAAGGAAGAAAGAAGGAAGGACGGAAGGAAGGAAGGAAAGAAGGAAGGAAGGAAGGAAGGAAGGAAGGAAGGAAGGAAGGAAGGAAGGAAGGAAGGAAAGAAGGGAGAGATGGGGAGTGATTCTAGATCAGAGATTGAAAGAAGATAGAGGTTTCCCAACTCAGGGCCTATTGCTAGTGACTCCAGAGAAAAGCTGAGGCTATGGAGAGAGGCCATTAGAGCTAAGGAGAGATTTCTGAAGTGAGTATAGAGCCAGGTGAGAATGCCTGGCATGGGAATGGTCAGTCAGTTTGGGCCTCAAATCTCCTTACTTGTGAAGCCATTAAAAAAAAAAAAAGTAGCATACATTACAAGACCCTGGATTTGATCTCTAGTACTGAAGAGAAAGAAGAAGAAAAAAAAGAAAAAGAAAAAGAACAATGGGGATTACATGGCCTTCCAGAGATGATGCTTCTCAGACTTCACTTCCTCCTCCGAGGCTATATCTATTCCCCCTCCCCCCTTTCTTTTCCTTATCCTTGCCCGGATATAAGAAAGCAAAGTGAGGTGTTGACTATTGTCAGTTGTTCACCTCTCCATGTGAGCCCTGTGTCTCCAGGGCTGTGGCCTGCTGGCTTGGTGTAGGAGCTCAATGTCTATTGAATGAATGAATTGTAGTACTGCTATGTACAGGAATGAGTCTTAAAACCACTGCTTATTGAAATCACCAAAGTTGAATGCATGTCTTTGATATGCATTGGATTAGAACCTTTCAAGAGAAATCTTCCCCTGAAGTAGTCAGTGAGTTCCACCCCACCCGCTAGAACCAGTAAGGCTAAAAAGATCAATTTTAAGAACTCACCGACTTATGGGATCTCATGTTAATAGGAAATGAAATGCAGCAAGTGCTATGAGAGGAGGGGCGTCTCACTCTGCTCCCAGCCTTGGAGGACGGAGGTTTGTGAGGCAAAGGAGGAGAGGACAACCTACCAGAGTGTCATCACATGCAGCTTCATTCAATCCCCACCATGTGCTTTTATTGTGGGAGGTTCTTCTTGGGAGGGGGTAAGTTAGGATAGGGTCTCATGTGGTCCACTGGACTCAAACTTCACAGGCAGCAGGACCTGACCTTCTAATCTGCCCACATCCACCTCCCCGGTACTGAATTACAGGTGTCAGCCACCGTGACTGTTTTTTTATGGTTTCATAAATGAGGAAACTGAAGCCCAGCTAGGGTATTTCGCTGTAATCCTGAAGCTGGAACTTGGGTCTTCCTTCCTTTCAAATCATTGACTTCTACTGTGTCATAATTCTGTATCTTGTATGGGCCTCTCTGGATCTGCCAGTGACCCTAATAGTGCTAGTTACCATGTAGACACACACACACACACACACACACACACACACACACACACGCACACACACACCCCGCTTCTCTTGACACCTGGCAGGAAAAAAAAAACTGAAAAGTTTCAAGACAGAAAGCAAATGGAGGAGCCCCGGGTTGTTTTCTTTAAGGCAAGGTTCTCTAACCCTGTAGTTACAAATTGGGGGGGTGGGGTGGGGGTGGAATGAGAATGAAGAAAAACTACAATTCCCAAAATGCCATTAAGAGGAGGTTATCATTACGCATGCGTAGACGCTGCCCCCTTTTTTTCTCGCGCATGCGCCCTAGGACCAGCCTGCTTCCGATCACCCCACCCCCTCCACACACACACACAGTTACTACTCTGAATCGGAGTTGGTGTCTGGACGTTCTGAGACTTCTGCTTGCGATGGTACCCTTCTCTTTGCTTTGGACCATTCGGGTAAGAACAGGGTTCTAGAGACTGGATGACCAGTGGAGAGGCCCCCCCACTTTACTTCCTTTTCACAAACTGGGGTTTTCCTGGCTCTTTCGCCGCACGTGCCTGGGGCCTAAGGGAGCGGGACGCTTAGCCAGAGAAAGCTGAGGCGGGGAATGGGACACCCGGTTCTGGTGATTAGACGGTCCAGGGTCTCGTGGCCACCTGGTTCACGTGGCATAAGGTAAAGGTACGTGCCATAAGCCAAGTGGACCCTGTGTTGGCGAGATCCTGGCGACCAAATGGGGTTCCTGGCTTCTAGGTTCAAATTTAACCTTTCCCGCCAGCGCTGAGCCTGTTAGATGATGTAACCGAACCTCACTACTTTCATCAGGCCGGGGTCCCGCTGCAGTGTGGGCAGGAAGTGGGTGGCAAGGTGCCCGCGTGCCTGCGTGTGTGTGCGCCCTTGTGTGTGTGCTTGTGAAGGGGATAGGATCCTTGTTTTGGCTTCCCAGCCGGTAGACGTCCTCCTGCCAGGCACACCCTCCCTCCTCCAATGCACACACCTGTTCCCCGGGAACTGCTTCACGGCCTACCCTCCTACCTTCATAGCTCTGCAAAGCACCTCTACAGCCTGTGGCTTTAAGTCTTGCTAACTTGGTGTCTTCTCTTGTTGGGTATGCCTTTATGGATGCCCTGCAGGAAGGCCCTTTTGTTTTTGTGGGTGAGGAGATCCTGGAATATCAGTGGCTCTCTCCTAAATTTGGGGGACATGGGCTTCTGGGGGAGGGGGACAGACTTTGCTCTGGGGCCTTGCAGAGTGGGTCACGGATGAGTTGGAGAATTCTGAGGGGAGGGGAATGGAGTCAATCAGAATTGCCCTTTGGATACTGACCGTTCTAAACCTTGGCTCTAGGACTGGCTTTTCAAGGTGGAGGTGGGGTGGTAACAAGCACCTGGCCGGACTCCTGGCCTTGTTGGTCAGAGGGTTCTGCACACAAGGTTGAGGGTGGTTGGAACAAGTTTGGACAGTTTTTAGTTCATGTTGGCTTTTCTGCCCTTAGCCTGTACAGCGATGTGGTCAACTGGTCAAGATGGTTACTAGGGCTCAGCACAGCCAGGTGGCCCAGACTCAGACTGGAGAAGCAGCTGGAGGTTGGACAGGCCAGGAAAGCCTGTCGGACAGTGACCCCGAGATCTGGGAACTACTGCAGAGAGAGAAGGACAGGCAGTGCCGTGGCCTAGAGCTCATTGCCTCTGAGGTAGGACTTAAGGATATGGGAGGGTGGGAGACCACGATCAAGTATAGGCACGACAAGCCACGTGACTGCATTTCTCCCCATCTCCCAAACAGACTCAAGGCTGTTCCCTGGGGCCTTCTCCCTGTCTTTATGCTGTCCTCTGAAGCATAGGCAGAACCAATCCAGTTTATGGGGTTGGGCATTAGAGAACTTCCAGAACTTTCTGGAGCCCTTACAGTCTCATCTCTTACTCCCTTGTCAGAAGAAAAGGGACCCTGGAAGCAGGTTTGAGTGGACAGGTAGCCTGACTGTGGACAAGCATCACGGCAGCCGAGTTTCTGAAAATGGTGCTTCTGGTCCTGTCTCATACCTGGCAAGGAACCAGAGTGCATAGAACTCTGTACAGCCCGGCTCCCTCCTGCAGCCCGTGGGCTCTGGGAGGGTGGGGCTGTGGGGGTCCAGGGGAAGGGGCCCAGTGCCTTCTGACACTGCCCCCCCACCACCCCAGAACTTCTGCAGCCGAGCTGCGCTGGAGGCCCTGGGGTCCTGTCTGAACAACAAGTACTCGGAGGGTTATCCTGGCAAGAGGTGAGGGCTAGACCGAAGGGTTGGAGGGCAGCATCAGGGATGGCACTCCCAGTGGCGCAACCTTCCTGTACCCTATCAGTGTTTATGGAGCAGCGGCCTTCCCAGTCCTTTGCTGCTGGCCAAGAGCCCTTTCTCTGTGCCCTTACATACCCCTCTCCATGGCAGATACTATGGGGGAGCAGAGGTAGTCGATGAAATTGAGCTGCTGTGTCAGCGCCGGGCCTTGGAAGCCTTTGACCTGGATCCTGCACAGTGGGGAGTCAATGTCCAGCCCTACTCAGGGTCTCCAGCCAATCTGGCTGCCTACACAGCCCTTCTGCAGCCTCATGACCGAATCATGGGCCTGGACCTGCCTGATGGGGGCCAGTAAGTGTGGATGGGTGAATGCTGGGCATGGTGGGCAGTGGGGACATGAGGAAGGACTTGTTTGCTGGATCTGTGCAGATGGGTCACACTTCTCTCTGTGTTGCATGTTCCTCTGGCTATAAGGCCACAGTCACATCAGTAGATAGCCGGAAGGTGGGGCAAGCTGGGCCCAGCGTTCTGGGGGTGGGCAGGGAGTCAGGCTATTTCACATTGAGGCCTCCTTTTCTTTGTAGTCTCACCCATGGCTACATGTCTGATGTCAAGCGGATCTCTGCTACGTCCATTTTCTTCGAGTCTATGCCCTATAAGCTCAATGTAAGTGTTCTAAGGCCTGGGCAGTTGGCTCTCAGGCCCTGGTGGTCTGTTCTTGGGCAGCGGGAGGGACTGGAGCCCTGGGCAGCCCTCAGCTTCAGAGAGGAACTTGAGCTGCCCTGCTGCTACCTCAGAGCTTTAGTTGGGCTATCTGTCTGTCCAGCCTCAAACCGGCCTCATTGACTATGACCAGCTGGCATTGACTGCTCGGCTTTTCCGACCTCGGCTCATCATAGCTGGTACTAGTGCCTACGCCCGCCTCATTGACTACGCTCGCATGAGAGAGGTTGGTGGGGATCTGGAGTCCCAGGCACTGTCCCATCCCATGGGTGGGAGTCGGGGAGGTTGGGAAGGAGGGTAGCCTTGGTTATACCTGTCTGAGCCTTTCCCAGGCTGAAGTCTTTCTCTTTACCTGTCCAGGTGTGTGATGAGGTTAAGGCACACCTGTTGGCAGACATGGCCCATATCAGTGGCCTGGTGGCTGCCAAGGTGATCCCCTCACCTTTCAAGTATGCGGACATTGTCACTACCACCACTCACAAGACTCTTCGAGGGGCCAGGTCAGGCTCCCCCTGGGGTCAGCCTTGCCTTCCCCTGCCTTCCTGCCCTATTTCAGGGCATTGTTGGGCTTGATGTGAGAGGAAGTCATTCCTACGTGAAGCCTGGAACCCAGTCTTGAGGATTCTCTTCCTCTGGCCCATGGTAGCCATTCCTTGGCAGGGATTTGGGTGTGGAGTGAGGCAGGGCCCCTACCACTTGAAGGGACTTGAGCCCTTGAGTGCCCAAACCAGCCCATCTCTTCTATCCTTTATTAGCTTAGACTCTGACCACTTGTCTTTCACACAGGTCAGGACTCATCTTTTATCGGAAGGGAGTACGGACTGTAGACCCCAAGACTGGCCGAGAGATCCCTTACACTTTTGAGGACCGAATCAACTTTGCTGTATTCCCATCCTTGCAGGGGGGTCCCCACAACCATGCAATTGCTGCTGTAGCTGTGGCCCTCAAGCAGGTTGGGGAGCCTGCCACTGTGTTGGGGTGCATTGGTCCAGAGGCTTTGCGCCTTGCTAGATAAGATTGATGCTGGTGGAAGGAAAATGGCTCAGGTGGGGGATGCAAAACCAGGCATCGTAGAGCCTTGCTGGATGGGAGGGCCAGGACCGAGCCTGGAGTCACAGGTGCTGCTGTCTCATCTCATCTACAGGCCTGTACCCCCATGTTCCGGGAGTACTCCCTGCAGGTGTTAAAGAACGCTCGAGCCATGGCCGATGCCCTGCTGAAGCGAGGCTACTCGCTGGTGTCTGGTAAGGGCCTGGGTGAAGGGCTTTGTAGCCTCACACAGAGGCCCAAGCCTTCCCACTTGGTGATCGTTATCCCCTCAGGTGGCACTGATACCCACCTGGTGCTGGTGGACCTGCGGCCCAAGGGTCTGGATGGAGCTCGAGCTGAGCGGGTGCTAGAGCTTGTGTCCATCACTGCCAACAAGAACACCTGTCCCGGAGACCGGAGTGCCATTACTCCAGGGGGCCTGAGGCTTGGTGAGACCTGGGCTTTGAGGAGGGAAAGGTTCCCACACTGGATAGCTGCCCATGTTAGAAAGCATACTGATCTGTCTGCTGTCCTCTCCCAGGAGCCCCAGCATTGACTTCTCGACAGTTCCGAGAGGATGACTTCCGGAGAGTTGTTGACTTTATTGATGAAGGAGTCAGCATTGGCTTGGAGGTGAAGAGCAAGACTGGTGAGTGGGCCATAGAGATCTCTTCAGCCAACCAGGTTTGGCCTACTGTCTGCCCCTCCCCAGCTGATCTAGCGCAGTGCCTTGCCCAGAATTCTGACCATCGTTTCTTCTCACTGTCTCTAGCCAAGCTCCAGGATTTCAAATCTTTCCTGCTCAAGGACCCAGAAACAAGTCGGCGTCTGGCCAGCCTCCGGCAGCAGGTGGAACAGTTTGCCAGGGCCTTCCCCATGCCTGGATTTGACGAGCATTGAGGGCACCGGGAATCAAGGCCCACAGACTGGAAGTTACTTGTCTTCCCGTCTAACTGGGCCGGAGAAGGAACTGTACTTGTCTTTCTGGCTTGTGGTGGGGGCGGGGGGCTTCACCTTAGGGGAAGAGCCAGGTACAGTCTCCCTTCCCAGAACTGATAGATGAGATTTCTGTTTTGTAACTTCATCTAGAAGGAGCTCCACTGTGCCCTCCAGCTTTATTTTTATTTTTATCATGTTATTTTTTTGAACTCACTCAGCTGAGACTGGCCTTGAACTGATGCTCCTACCTCCATCTCCCAAGTGCTGGTGTTTATGGGTGTGTACCGCCACACCCAATTTCACTCTCAGCTTTATGCCCAATGCCCAACCCTCTGCCACATCTCAGTGTTACAGACTCTTAACTCTTAGGGAGGGGGAGTTGCGTGCTGAGCCAGAGGAAAGGGGGTAAGCACCCTCCTTCCTGTTTTTTATCTAATAAAATGCTAACCTGCCCAGAGTTCCTATTGCTGTGGGAGGAGTCCCCTGGGCCAGCAAGCCATTCGACTCCCTCTACATGTATTTCTCTCTCCCACCGTCACAAGGACCCCCAGGGCTACAGCCTCCCCTCTCTCTCTCTCTCTGATCAGAGCCGACACCAGACGTGATTAGCAGGCGCAGCAAATTCAATTTGTTAAATGAAATTGTATTTTGCCCACGGCTGCTTCTGTTTGATCCCTGGGGACAGGGGAGCAAGGGAGGGGAGGAGCGGGGAACAGCACAGAAAGGCCCAGGTGGGGGTGGGAGGGGGCCGTCGATGGGAGGCAGCAGGCTTGGGCAGGACGGGAGCACACTGCATGGCAGAGGTGCCCATCCTGAGCAGACAGGGTAGCCAGGATGAGCCCAGTTGAGCCTGAGCAGCCAAAGCCTGCTCTGACTCAAGACCTGCCACGTCTCTTGGCATTCAGAGGCCTCTGCTTGCTGTTGGCACACGTCTGACATGCTCAACACGTAGCCTGTGCCACACCCTGTTGGCAGAGGTATAGGAGGACAGAGGGACTGGCTTGGACCTTTTGAGTCAACCCTGGCTGTTGCCTGAAGTTTTGACTCCCCTCCCCCAAGTGGGACTCCAGCAGAGGGTCAGAGGCTCTTCCGCTACTGGGAACAAGGGATGGGGTGGGGGTGGAGCTGCCTGCTCCGCGTGGGAATCAGGCCTGTGTAAGCAGAAGCTGGGCAGCTTGCTAAACCGATGCCCTAGGGTCTGGGACAGGGAGTGAAAGAAATGAATGGTTTACATGAACTCTGGGGGCCTGTGGTCTTAGAAGTCTGGCCGGTCCTTCTTCAGCTTCTTATAGTCAGTGGAAACTGCAAGGAACTATCGAGAGGGAGAGGAGGGTTGGAAGAGTATCTCTCGCCTCCCTTCGGTGTGGGAGGGTGTAGGTCCAGGGACTAGGAGGGTGAGCACCCTAGGGCTACTAAATTACCTTGTACTGGTCATTGGGACTCAGTCGGTTCCAGGGCTCTGGGTTCTTTCTGTCCCAGCTGTGAACAGGACGGGAGGGTTATGGTGTCCTATGTGGAGCCAGGACTGGCACCAAACACGAACCCAAGGTTCAGCCATGATCTGTCATCACCACCCCCAAGGCCTCACCCATGGTCTCCTATTGGGGGCACATGACAGAGAAGGGGGCATGGTAGCAGATGTGACAAACTAGACAGGCGGCTTGTCACCATTGTCAGTGTGGGACCAGGTGACAGAATGAGAACCAAGCCCGTGGACTCCCACCAGTTCCCTGCCTTCCCAGGTTCCCCTCAGGGCAGGGTCTGTGAATCAGACATCCTGAAGGATAGGCTTCAAGTTCCAGCCGCAGGTGGGAGGGTTTGTCCTTGCCTTGTCGAAAGGACAAAAACCCAAACGACTCCCTGGTGCCTATGACAGGACTTGAAGTCTCTGCCACCCGGGGGCCCCCCAGTAGCCTCACTGCCACCGTGCACAGTGCTCCTGGGCCTTCATAGAGGTACCCAAAAGCCCGTGGCGGCCAGCAGAGCTGTGTCGCCATGGCAACCGGGCTGGGAGCAGCTGAGATTCCAGCTGCCAGAACCCAAGAAGTGGCAAGCCAGGTGGGCAGACAGTAGGTGGGGGTCTCAGCCCAGGAGCCAGCTCTGGCCCTCAGAAATGCTGGGTGGTGCAGTGGAAGGAGGCACAGGGCCTGAGAGCTCCATCTTGGGTCATTCATTCCTAAGGGGTCCTTTCCACTTTGCTCCTAAGGTACCCATCTTGCTCCCAAGCCCCGCTGTTACCAGACATCCGGGCTGCGCAGGGCAAGTCGCAGCAAGTAGAGTGCAGCACTGCCCAGGCCCAAGCCAATGAAGCCAATCATCGGGATGAGCTGTAGGAAGACCGAGGGTGCCTTTAGGGTCTGCACTCTGCCCACGGTTCCGACTCGGTACAAGGCTTTTGCCCTTTCACCCAAGGTCTAGTGCCACCCTCATAAGGGAGAGTGACCTAGAACCTCCTAAAGCCAATTCCCCTTCATCTATCTCCCTTACCTTACAGAGATCCTGTCCAAGGTAGATTCCAGGGACACGAGGCTATTTTGCAAGGATAAAGTATGGAAATGTCCCTGGGAAGATTGGGAGCATTTGGGAAAGGAGACAAGCAGACTCGGGAGGTGGAGTAGCAAGAGAGGAATTAGGACCTGAGGTCTGAGGCCTGAACTCACCGCGGGGTATCTCTTTATCTGCCTGTAGAGGCCGGCCCCCAAACTGCTTCCTGCCATGGTGTATCTCCAGTGTGTCTGGTCTTCTGAGGATCTGCTCTATTCCCCCTCCTGGGGTCCCGCCCCTCACCGGGGAGGGCTCAGCCGAACCCAGCCAGCCCCACCCAGCTTGCTTCCTCCTTGCAATTCTAGGTCCAAAGTAGGCAGGATGTTGGGGAGCCAAGAGATTTCTCCTCCCAGCTCTCCTACATATTGCCAGATGTGTACTCTGGCCCATCAGATACCATTATACTTGGGGCTTTGGGTGTCTGAGGGGAGGGCCTGTTAGGCACCCAGAGAGTGCAGGGAGATCCAGATGTAGAACAGGCCAGTATACACAGCCCTCTAACAAAACTGGTACGGAGTGTTCACAGTGAGACCAGGAGGGGCAGGGACATCGGCAGGACTTTTTGACAGTCCTAGAGCACACAGGTCTTGAGAATACTGGGTCTACCCTACCCTCAAGTCCTGAGAGGATGGGGAAGGAGGCAGGTGGGGTTCAGTAGAGCTGCCCAGCCCCTCTTGTTCTAGGCAATTTCTCTTGAGTTGTGGTTGTCCGTGGAGGAACCAGGTGTGTCTGAATCCCTAGGCTCAGAACAAGACAAATGTTCTGGCAGTTGGGGGCTTGAGAGATAGTGAGAGTAGAGTCCCTCCAGACGTCCCCCCTCCAGACGTCCCCCCTCCAGACGTCCCCCCTCCAGACGTCCCCCCTCCAGACGTCCCCCCAGAGGCTCTGAACTAGAGGAAGAGCTTAGGGTGAGGAGAGCAGTTAAGGATGGAAGAAATGTTGCAACAGGAGACAGAACAGGCCAACTGGGGAGTGATTTTCTCTTCAATCAATTCAGGTATTTGCTATATTGCCAGGGTAGGAAGTCTCCCCTCCCCTCTGCCTTTAGAGAACTGGGGTCTCGGGAACACAGGAAATGTACCTCATCCCCTTCTCCCGTGTTAATTCCTGTCACCCCCTCTCCCTCTGCTGCTGCTGCTGCTGCTGCTGGATCCCTACTACTCCTCTGAGAAACCCACCCGACAGTGGGTACAGCACGGGTGAGCTGTGCACCCACCGCTGCCCCCTTGGGGTGTACGGGGGTGTGTGAAAATCCTTCCTGAGGGGTCCCTCCCTTCTTGCACACCAATACCTCTCCCACCCCTAGCTCTGACAAGTGCGGCTGTAATTAGGCTGCGGGGTCCGGGCTCTCCGCCTCCCTCCGGCGGATAATGAGATAAAGTGTCAGAGACATGGCGAGAACAAAGAGACAGAGACTCACTGCGATGTGTGTGGGGGTGGTAGTGGTGGAGGAGGGGGACTGACGGGATGTCAGAGCCTGGATCAGAGCAGGGCCTGCCTGAGCAGCCACATCTTCAGGGCTAGACCAGGGAGGAGGTGCCCTGTCCCTGTGCCCCCTAGCCGTCCAGGCTGCGGGTGGTGTAGCTCGAGCTTCAGTAGCTGCCCAGCTGGGCTGCACATCTGGCACGCGGCGGCACAGCTGGGGAGCCCCGACTCCCATAGGGACCTGTTCTGCGCCCCGGGCCTTCGCCTGCAGTCTTCCATTCCCCTCACCCCCAGTTCTGGTGACCTAGGCCCTCTGCCCCGCTCTTCTAGAGAGCCTGCACCGGTCCTCTTCCCTGGAGTCTCCTGCGGGCTTCTCCAAGCTCTAATATTACATTATGGCTTCCGCTCCTGCCTCTCAGTGATTCCTTGACCTTCATCTGCTTCTGGTCCCCATCTCTATGAGCCCATTTCCAAGACCCCCCTCCCGACCTGTGTCCCCATATCTGGATGGTGGTCTCGGGAAGAACTGGGACACGGAGCTCCTTGGGTTCCATGTCTCATCTCTTCTCCCTTCCCTGGACTTTCCCTCAGTAGTGACTCAGGCCCTGCTGGCCCAGCAGGGGAAGAACAGCGGGAGCCGTGGGTTCAGCGCATCTAGGGGTCCCCTGGGACCAGAATCTTCAACTCTAAACCGCTCCAGGATGCTAATCTGCGAGGCTGGCTGTGCAGCAAGTCAAATGCAGCTGGGCTCGGCGGAGCGAGCAGACTGCCCGGGGGCCGTGGGTGCTGGCGCCCTCTGGAGGCCGAGCGGCTCTCAATCTGGGGAAGAGGTCTTGGGCGCCCCCTGTCGGGAAGCGTCCGTTCTGCAGCTCCACTGTTCCGTCAAGTTAAGTCCCGACCCTGGACAGTGTGTGTATAGGTCTGCACAGGGCTCCTCACTCCTGTCACTCTCGCAACCAAGAAAGTGGGGTCCCAAGCCTCCACTCTTCTCATATGGGGCCGGACAGCAGAGATGGGACGAGGAAAATTCTGCGTCACCAGGTGCAGGCAGCACCCACGTTCGGGCAGGGTCCTTTCAACCAGGCTGGCTTCGCACACGCGGGGCCTCGTCTCTGCTCTGGGACATCAGGGAGAGACTGCCCCCCATCTCTGACTTGGCCTTCCTTAAGGCTCTGTTTGTCCCTATCGCTCTTTTCTTCCTCAGGTCGTCTGTCTGACTCTCCTTGCTCTCTCGGGGTATGTGTCTCTGGTCCTCATGTTCCATCTATTTGCCGCTCTGCTTTCTCTACCTGGCTTTGTCTTTCTGCATCTGTTCCTCTGTGTCTATCTTGTCAGTCTCTCCTTCCCTCTACATCTCTCTGTCTCGCTGTGGTCTCTGCAAACGCCTTCCTTTCTGTCTCCCTCTTTCCTCCACCCACCCATTCTTTAGCTCTTTCAATTCTGTGGCTTACAGCCTGTCCCTGGGGGAGGGGGGCTGCGGCAATCCAACCGGACAGTTGGAAGGCACCTTGGGGCACTGCTCAGGGTTCCTTCCCCGTCACATCACCTCCACATTCTGTCACCTCACGGCAGCCTCTGTCTTCCCGCTGCAGCTGAGGTGCTGGAGAGGGCGCCCAAGAGGGAAGACACAGTGCCCAGCATCTGCTCAGGAGCCCCGGGGGGTCCCTGACCCCCGCTGCCACTATTAAGGGAGCTGGGTCCTGAGGCTCTGAGATGATTGTGATTGCATCAGCCAGACAGAAGTGGAGCTGGGAGCCGGGCGGCAAGCAGGCTAGCAAGCGAGACAAAGACGCCCGTGCCATCTGTTTATGCAAAGCTCTCTCCGCCTGGGACCCTGGTGTCCCGGTGCCTCGCCCAGCCGGGAGCACAGGGTCATGAACCTGCTTCTACCCAGGGCTCCCGCTAAGCCTGGGCATCCCCCCTCCCCAGCACCCAGAGGGGCCAAGGGACGAGCAGAACAGGGAGGGGGCGGGGTGTTGATGTGATTGGAGCAGACGCGGCTGTTTCTTCAATAATGGATGGAGATGATGCGGACGGCGGAGCCGAGCCGGCCGGGAGAGGAGAGAGGAATAGAAATAGGGAGAGAAAGGAGAGGGGGTGGGAGACTCAATCAGATGCGCCCGCTCACGGGAGCGCGCACACGCGCGCGTGCCTGCGTCACACTGTCATTTGGGTACTTGCTGCTGCGCGGCTCACACCCAGGCACACGCCCACGCACTGTCATCGAGACACACTCACCTGCAGGCGGAGACGCCACAGCACACACACACACACACACACACACACACACACACACCAGTGGCTCTTCTTGATTTTCACACATACAGTGGTGGAGGCGGAGACTCACAGAGACGCCGGCACCCAGGGGTTGGGGGGTGCACAGCCAGCCATGAAGAGCGCAGAGACACGTTGACATGTCAAAGCACATAGGAAAGAACACTCATGCACCCTGGGGCTTATAGATAGAAATCATAGAGATGGGGGAAGATGGGAGTGGGGTAGGAAGTGGACAAACCCTACAGACACAGGGAGGAAATCGGAATACAGACACGACCCTGGGGCTCGTAAAGACACACTTCACATTTCTACACACCAATGCCACACACCAGGGTATAGACGCCCATAACTGCCAGCAGCACACAAAAAGAGACCCTCCCACATCCACTCAGGGTCAGGCAAGTATATGCAGGAGCTGCCATTTGTGCCCTGAGGGGTTGAGTGTGTCAGTAAGGTCGCCTGGGTCCCAGAGCAGGTCTTGTTAGCCTAGCAGTATAATGAGGTAGTGGTGACAGGAGGCGCCTGGGGCTGTGGACTCGAGGCCTGTGGCCCAGCTCTACTGCCTGCAAGCTTCCTTCTTAGGCATTCAGGGCTGTTCCTGCAGCAGCAGTCCCAGCAGGCCTTGCCACTCCAGACTTGACCAGTTGGGGTAGAGGAACCAAGTCTGGTGGATATAGGCACTAACATTAGGAAGTTCCCAGGAGCCCAAACTATGCTACGAGGTGAGGGTTGAGGATTGGGCCAATCTATACCCCACTTCCTGCAGGATACTGCCCTATCTTCAAAGAAGGGGCACTTTTTAAAATTATTGGTAAGAGGTGGGATGCGAGTTGTGTCCTGGATCCTAGTACCCCAGCCTGTTCTCTGATCTATTTTCAATTCAGTCTGCTCCTTGGCCCAGACTTATGACCTTTGCAATGTGCAGCAGCATCATCCATCACTCAGGCTGCTGTGCCGGTGGGACTCACTGGGGGCTCAAACTGTCTCTGTCTTACCCCTTGGCCTCTCCTGAGACTCACCAGGGTTCAACCCATCCTGAAGACTCCTAAGAAGAAGGGTGTGGCCACCAGGTTCAATTGCTGTGCTGTTTCTCCCCTGGCACCCCAGCACCCCTCCTTCCAGTTGGGCACAGCCTGTCTCCCTGCTCCTCCCCCCCTTCTCTCGGGCCCTTTGCTTAATTTCCTATTAACTGCTGATAAATCCAATTAAACCGCCGCTCTAATTAGGGACAGCTGCCGGCTCGGTAAGTCGAGGGAGGGGGGCGCCCCGCGAGTGTAGGGAGAGAACAGCCGTTCTCCCTACTCCTCGACACCCCCACGCCAGCACTGCTGCCCAATGAGCCAGTAAATTGGTTTTGCTTTAGCATTGGGGGGGGGGTCTTGACCATGGGGCCTTAAGTTTAGAGCCCCTCATATCACTTGATGAACAGAGGTGGACAGGTATTTCCATGATCTCTCCCCTCACTTGTGGGAGAGGGATTCCAAGGCGGGAGAGGGATTCCAAGGCGGAACAGGGCAAAAAGGTTGACTTGTATGTGTTCTGGGCTGTGTGTGGTCTGCTCCTATTCCGGCCCACTAATGAATGATAAAGGGGGCTAGAAGTCTTCTTCTAAGACCGTCGCCCTCACACGCCCTCGCTCTGCCAGGGATCCAGAAGAGTCAAGGGCAAAGGGAACAAGAAACTGAACATGGTACCGGTACCTCAGCGAGTTCTGCTGTGTGCTTCCCTACCCCCAGCACACCTCGGCCTTCTATAAGGAAGCGGAGGGGAGTGCTGGTCCCGGGGCCCTCTTCTTTCCAGCCCAGCTGAGCCTCTGCCCTCCCCCTGCCAGCAGCAGATGGTGCCCGGGCTCCCGCTGCCAACCTTGCTAGGCGATGCCAACCTCAGTCCTGGCAGACAACCGGCAGAAGAGAAGAGGCGCTTCTGGCTGGCCAGGCCGACCCTCCCCCACCCGCTATCAGCTGGAGATCCTCAGTTTGCCCCACTCCAGCAACCACCCCAAGCTGCCTCTCAATGGTGGGCTCCTAGGTCCCCAAACTCCTGTCTCCTTCTGGTCCCTTCCCCACACCTTCCTGCTCCTCGCCACCTGCCGCCCTGACCAGGGCCGGCACATTTGCATATTTGCATATGCAAATAATAACATTTGCATACGGCGCTCCGCAGGGGGGGTCTCCGTTCGATCTGGTTAGCTGTCTGGCTGACATCCTCTCACTCGGTACCTGTGGAAAGGGCTGGGGTATGGGGCGCGCGCGGGAGGGGTTAGGCCCCACGGCCTCACTAGCTCAGTTCCCGGAGGACTGGAGGAAGTGTTGCCATGGAGACGGCACGCACCCCACCCCCTCCCAGGCCTAGGGTCTCAGGCTTGGTGTCTCTGGTTCTCTCCACTTAGCCACCCCCTACCGCTCCTCCCTATCTCTCTCCAAAGGAGATCTTGCATCGCCCCCTGGCGGCCTAGCTCGGCTCTGAGACAGGTTAAGAAATTCAAGGGGCTATATGGTCAAAGGCTGGGGGCGCTACCCCTGCCACTCTATACTCCTCTTCCCAGCCACAGGGGTGCTGGGGTGGCTCCAGTCCGACTCTTCCTTTCTTCACCTCCAGCAGAAGCCTAGCCTAGTGACTGCAAGTCCGCCTACTCCCAACAACTATGGATCTCCGTAGCCTGATAAGGTAGAGCAGCTGGAGCCGATTGTCCCCCTCTCCGCAGGCCTTCCCCCTCACCCAATTAAGGAACAAACTTTTCTAACTTTTGTCAAAACTTTAATAAATTCACAACATTCGACAGTTCGTCCCCACGATCCCCCTCGCGCCACCTCGTGGAGCTGCATTCTTCTCCAGTTCTAGAGCCGTCCAGAAGGGGTTTATGAGCGCGGGCTGCTCAGGGCACCCGGTACGGAGGCCCCGGCAGGGACAGGGAGGCAGAAGCCAGTCCCTCGCCCAGAAGCCCTGTTGTGTTCTAGTGGGTTTTCCCAGCCCTCCCCATCCAGCAGTCCATTTCCTTTCGCCCTGTTCCTTCCCAACCTCACTGGGCCCGCCCAGAATGAGGAATAGTTGTCTCCCGCCTGCAGGAGCCAGTACGCCTAAATCTCCTCTAGGAAGTCGGTGGGGAACAGTCCCACCTTGCGGCCGGTGTAGACCTTGACGTAGCCACCAGCTTCGTCTCCTTTCTGCACAACAATCTAGAAGGTTAAAGGATTAGGAAAGTAAGAGCTGAAACAAGGACAGGCAGGAGATGAGAGCACAGGAAAGTCGTGTGGTAAGGACGGCCTCACTAGCGGGTTAGAATCTCCAAGGAGTGTGGTCAGTAGAGGCACATTCAGGCCTGGGAGTGGGTTAGGGTAATAAAGCAACCTGGTCCTTCTTGAGAGTGATCTGTCCGATTTCACGGTTCCCCACGAAGGATCTCGTTACACGGTGCACACGTTCTCCAGCCCGGACTCGAATGATGAAGTTTGGGGGGAAGAATCCGACCTTCTCTCCGATTTTCCCCTAGAGAGAGCAGTGGTAGAGCGAATCCTTCAGGTTCTGGACTCAACCCATATCCCACCTTAGCCCTTGCCATGTCTCTTACTCGCCACCATTCTTCATTGGAGTCGTCAATGACGGTGATCTTCTCTCCTGGCCTAGAACAGGATTGGAAAGCTCTCTGAGATTTAGGGATCTTACTTACACCTGCATAGTAGCTCCCAGCTGTACCCAAGTCCAGCCTCAACCTGGAAGTGAATATTCCCACTCTTCCCAGTTTCCCACTTCCCAGGAACCCCACACCCCTACTCCCTCTTCTCCCTTGAAGACTTCTCACGGGAAATCCAGATCATCCTTCTCCAAGGCTTTGAACCGATAGAGAGCCACAAAGTAATGAGACTGCTGGAAGCCAGGCTGCTTGTGCTGCAGGTGAAAGAGGGTGATAAGTTACCAGACTCTTATACCACTGTCTTCTAGGTCTTTGAGTTAAGAGTTTTGTGGTGTGTGTGTGTGTGTGTGTGTGTGTATGTGTATGTGTATGTGTGTGTATATGTGTGTATGTGTGTGTAGAGTGGATGGAGGTGATCTGTGAGTGATGTGAAACCTGGGCTGGGGAGAACAGGTTCTCACTTTGTCATCAGGTGTCTTCTCTGCCTTCTTGTCTCTTTCTGGGTTGTTTCCTGGAGTGGGAAGCATGGAGAAATTGTTGTTTCTGCCTCCTGGAGAGCAGCCCTTTATTCCCTTTCCCTTGTGTTGGAGAGCCCTTTGTTTGTTTGAGACAGGGTCTGCCAGTAGCCCCAGCTGACCTGGAACTCACTCTGTAGACCATACTAGCCTTGATCTCACAGAGGTCCACTTGCCTTTGTCTCATGAGTGCTGGGATTAAAAGTGTATGGCACCACACCTGGCACTAGAGGGCCCTTTTTATATCTAAACAACCCCCCCCCCTTCCCTGCTACCAAACAGCTAAGCCCTTGACCATATCCAACCTCACTGCATCTCTGAGGATGGAGATGATACTCACCATCCTGAGATTTGCCTTCCTCTGGCCTGGCTGACTCTGGCTCTTCCTCCATCATGGCTGCTAAAGGCTGAGGGGACACCAGAGTTAGATGCTATCTTTGGAAACCCATGTTTGCCCTGCAAACCCAGACAGGTCAGAGAGCTGTAGAATAATAGTATCTCAGGGCTGGAAGAATACTTGGAGAAAATATCTAGTCTAGCCTAATGCAGGAATTTCTTCCAAAATATGCTGGCAGGTAGGTCACCTACAGTGTGCCTGAATACAGCTAATGAAGGAGAGTTCACTCCCTTACAATACAACTGCATGCAATTTGTTTTTTTATTTATTTTTTATGTGTATGAGTATACTGTCTGCATGTAGGTTGGTGCACCTGTGTTGTGGAATGCTGCAGAGGTCAGAAGAGGGTATCGGATTCCCCTGGAACTGGAGTTAAAGATGGTTCTCAGCCGCCATGTGGGTGCTGGGGAAGGAAACCGGGTCCTGTGCAAGCACAGTTGGCACTCTTAATCGCTAGGCCATCTCTCCAGTCCCAACTGCATGCAATTTGGGGCAGCTCCCTATATTAAGCCTATTATCAACTTCCCTGTAATCTTAGTTATTGGTATTGATTTGCCCTTTGGAGTTTTAATGGTGGAGCAAACATAGTCCCCTTAAATATTTAAGGATGGCTGACATACCCTTTCTGTCTTTTCTTCTCCCATGAATCTCTTCAAATAATACCTACAATCCAGATTTCAGGCCTTTCACTATACTGTCTGCCCTTAAAAATACTTAGTGTGGCTGGGTGTGGTGGCGCATGCCTTTAATCCTAGCACTCAGGAGGCAGAGGCAGGCGGATCTTTGTGAGTTCAAGGCCAGCCTGGTCTACAGAGTGAGTTCCAGGACAGCTGGAGCTACAGAGACCCTGTCTCGAAAAGACAAAAAAAAAGAAACAAAACTTAGTGTGGGGCTGGAGAGATGGCTCAGTGGTTAGAACACCAACTGCCCTTGCAGAGGACCCAGGTTTGATTCCCAGCACCCACATGGCGGCTAAGAACCGTCTTTGACTCCAATTCCAGGGGAATCTGACGCCCTCTTCTGACCTCTGAGGCATTGCATGACACAGGTGCACCAAACTACATGCAGACAGTACATTCATACACATAAAAAATTAGTAAAAATTTTTAAATTTTATTTTCATATGTGTATGAATGTACTGTCTGCATGCAGGTCTGTGCACCCGTGTCATGCAACGCCATGGAGGTCAGAAGAGGGTATCGGATTCCCCTGGAACTGGAGTTCTCTTGGAATTGGAGTTACAGACGGTTCTCAGCCGCCATGTGGGTGCTGGGGATCGAACCTGAGTCCTCTGCAAAAGCAGTCGGTGATCTTAACCGCTAGGCCATCTCTCCAGCCCAATAAATAAAAAATATTAAAAAAGGGGCTGGAGAGATGGCCTAGCGGTTAAGAGCGCCGACCGCTCTTACAGAGGACCCGGGTTCGATCCCCAGTACCCACATGGCGGCTGAGAACCGTCTGAAGCTCCAATTTCAGGAGAACTCCAGTTCCAGGGGAATCCGAGACCCTCTTCTGAACTCCGCGGCGTTGCACGACACGGGTGCACAGACTTGCATGCAGACAGTATATTCATACACATACAGAAATAAATAAAATTAATAATAAAAAAGTAACTTTAAAAAAAATTAAAAAAATAGTGTGTTAAGAAAAAAAGAGGAGGGGGAAGCACTTTTCTCTGTATGTTCTATCCTTTCATCCTCCTTTTTGAGATAGAATTTTACACAGCACAGTTGTCCTCAAACTCCTTACAAGAATGACTTTGAACTCCTGATATTCCTGCCTCCCAAATGCTGAGATTATAGGCATGTATCACCTCACCTGTCTGGAAAGACAGTTTTCATATTTCCCTTCAGAGAATAGAACCCAAGATTTTGGTAGTCTTTCTGGAAACAGCCTTATAATTCATAGTTCACTTGACAGAAATGTGTTATCTGTACACAAGTTCTATATCAAGTACTCTGGGGGAGGCAGATCTCTAGTTATTTCTGGGCAGTTTTTTAAAACTTTTTTATTGGGGAAGTTATTTTTTATCCAACAAAATAAATTTTCTCTTATGAAATTTCAAATTATTAAAGCTGGGCATGGTGGTGCACACCTATAATCTCTGCACTTGGGAGGCAAAGACAGAATTATGAATTCAAGTCCAGCCTAGGCTATAGAGCAATTTCCAAGCACCCTGTTACATATAGCAGGACTCTCAGAATAGAGTAGATTATGATTAGAACTAGAATATAATAGAATGGAATAGAATGGAATAGAATAGAATAGAATAGAATAGAATAGAATAGAATAGAATAATAAAAGAATAGCAGAACAGAATGGAACAGGAATTGGGGATATAGTTAGTTGACAGAGTGCTTGCCTAGCATGCATAAAGTCCTGAGTTTGATCTCTAGCATGACACAAACCAGGTGTGATGGCATGTATTTGTAATCCTAGAACTTGGGAAATGAAGGCAGATGTCCAAGATCATCTTAAATTACAAAGAGAGTTTGAGGCCAGTTTGGGCTACATGAGACCCTATCCCTCCCCCTGCCCCCTCCCCCCCAAAAAACAGGGAGGGTGCTGGAGAGATGGCTCAGCAGTTAAGAGTACTTGCTACTCTTGGGCTGGAGGGATGGCCTATCGGTTAAGAGCGCTGACCGCTCTTGCAGAGGACCTGGGTTTGATCCCCAGCACCCACATGGCAGCTGAGAACTGTCTGTAACTCCAATTCCAGGAGAACTCCAGTTCCAGGGGAATCCAAGACCCTCTTCTGACCTCCACAGCATTGCATGACATGGGTGCACAGACCTGCATGCAGACAGTACATTCAGACACATACAAAAAAATAAATTAAAAATTAAAAAACAACAACAACAAAATCAGCTTGGTCTACATAGAGAGTTCCAGGACAGCTGGGGTTACAGGGAGACCCTGTCTGGTGTGGTGGTGCACACCTTTAATTCCAGCACTCAGAAGGCAGAGTTAGGTAGATCTCTATGAGTTCTAAGATCTCTATGGTCTACATTGCAAGCCAGGGCTACACAGTGAGACAGTGTCTAACAAAAATGTAATCCTGTGGGAGTTGGGCATAGTGGCACATGCCTGTAATTCCAGC
The DNA here is from genome assembly GCA_009823505.1 of Rhizomys pruinosus. Lineage (NCBI taxonomy): Eukaryota > Metazoa > Chordata > Mammalia > Rodentia > Spalacidae > Rhizomys > Rhizomys pruinosus. Next base: position 593,846 of record VZQC01013061.1, on the reverse strand, counting down.
ACTCGGGAGGCAGAGGCAGCAGATCTCTGTGAGTTCAAGACCAGCCTGGTCTACATAGTGAGTTCCAGGAGAGCTAGGACTAAAGGGAGACCCTGTCNTTTTCTCCTTCATTTATTAGTATTGTTGACGTTTAAGAGTATATACTGCACATGATTATATGTGTTTGAGAGAGATTGGTTGTTTAAGAAAAAAAATAGAGGAGGAGGTGAAGCACTTTTCTCTGTATTGTCTCTATCCTTCATCCTCCTTTTGAAGATAGAAATTTTACACAAGCACAGTTTCCAAACTCCTACAAACGAGATGACTCTGAACTCCTGATATTCCTGCTCCACCGCAGAATGCTGAGATTAAGGCATGTAGTCACCCACCTGTTGGCAAAAGACAGTTTTCATATTTCCCTTCATGAGATAGAACCCAAGATTTGTATAGTCTTTCTGGAAACGCCTTATAATTCATAGTTCACTGACAGAAATGTGTTATCTTGTACACAAGTTCCGTCTATCAAGTCACTACTGGGGAGAGGAGATCCTCTAGTATTTCTGGGCAGTTTTTTCTAAAATTCGTTTTTATTGGGGAAGTTATTTTTTAATCCAACAAAATAAATTTTCTCCTATGAAATTTCAAATATTAAAGCTGGGCATGGTGAGGCACACATAAATCTTCGCACTTGGGAGGGCAAAGACAGAAGTTATGAATTCAAGGCCAGCCTAGGCTAGAGAGCAATTTCCAAGCACCCTGTTACATATAGCAGGACTCTAGCAAAGAGTAGATTTGATTAGAACTAGAAGTATAAAGAATGAAAGAAGTCGAATGGGAATAGAAATAGACTAGAACGAATAGAATAGAAGATGAAATAATAATAGAATACAGAACAGAATGGAACAGGAATTGGGAATAGTTAGTTGACAGAAGTGCTTGCCTGGCATGCATTAAAGTCCTGAGTTTGGATCTCCTTAGCTCATGACCACAACCCAGGTGTGATGGCCATGTATTTGTAATCCCCTAGAACTTGAGGAAATAGAAGGCAGATGTACCAAGATCATCTTAAATTACCAAAGAGAGTTTGGAGAGCCAGTGTTGGGCTACATGAAGACCATTCCCTTCCCCCCCCCCCATTCCCCCCCATAAAAACAGAGTGATGCGTGCTGGAGAGTATGCTCAGCCATTAAGAGCAATGACTGCTACTCTTTGGCTGGAGGGATGGCCTAGTCGGTTAAGAGCGCTGACCACTTTTGCAGAGACCTAGGTTCTGATCCCAGCACCACATGGCAGCTAGAACTGTCTGGTAACTCAATCTCCAGGAGAACTCAGTGTTCTCAGGGTGAATCCAGACCCTCTTCTGACCTCCCCAGCATTGTCATGACAACATGGGTGTCACAGACCTGCATTGACAGAAGCAGTACATTCAGGACAGCAATAGCAAAAAAAAAAAAAAAAAAAAAGTAGTAAACTGGGGTGCTCGCTGATACATGGAAGGATGCTAGCATCACCATGGTGGGTACTAAGCAGCTACCTTAACTCCATATCTGGGAAAGAGGATCGTGAGTCCCTACTCATGCTGTCGTCAGTCACACACTGCACATACACAGATTGACAATAGCACTATACATAAATAAAAAATAATCTTTTAGATAGGAAAGAGAGTGACAAAATAAGAATTAGATAGACAGGACTATGACTCAGCAGTTAAGAACACTAATTGCTCTTGTAGGGGACCCAAGGTTGGTTCCCAGTACCCACATCTGGTGGCTTACAACTACCTTTAACTGCAGCTCCCGGGGATCCCAGTCTCGATGCTTGGTCTTCTTGAGTCACCTGCAACTTGGTGCACATAGCCCTCCGCCGTCACATATAAATACATCTAAAAATTTAACTAAATTCTGGCGGAGCACTGAGCACATGGCCTTTAACCCCTAGTTATTGGAGGTCAGAGCAGGATTGACTGGTCTCTGTGAGTTCAAGGCAAAGTTAGTGGTTTACAGAGGAGTTCCAGGCCCAGCTGGACTACAGGAAGACCCTGTCTCAAAAAGACAAAATTTTGGGTCTTTTCGAGTACAGGGTCTCCCTGTAGCTCCAGCTGTCTGGAATATTTGACCTTGTAGACCAGACCTGGCCTTGAACTCACAAAGTCCTCCTGCCTCTGCCTCCCGAGTGCTAGGATTAAGGCGTGCGGGCGCACACGGCCCGGCTAAGAACCAAAAAAAATTTTAACATGCTATAAATAAAAAATGTTAAAAAAGCCCAGGAACAGTGTGGTGGCAGCACGCCTTAATCCTAGCACTTTGGGAGGAGAGCAGGGTGGATCTTTGTGGTTCAAGGCCAGCCTGGTCTACACAGTGATTCCCAGACAGTGGGGCTACAGGGAGACCCTGTCTCAAAAAGGACCAAAAAAAAAAAAAAAAGTTAATATTTTTTTTTTTTTTTTTTTTTTAGACAGAGTGCCTGCACTCGCATCGACCTCTGCAAGGCTGGCCTTGAACTCAGGATCTGCCTGTCTCTGCTGCCCAAGTGCTAGGATTAAAGGCGATGGCCACCGATGCCCACAAGATTTTTTTAATTTTTTTTATTTGTTTCATATGGTTGGTTGAAGGTACTGTCTGCATGCAAGTGTTCGGCACCATAGTCAGCAATGCTTCAGAGGTAAGAAGAGGGTGTCGGATTTCCCCTGGAACTGGAGTTCTCTGGGATTGGAGTTTCAGACGGTTCGGCGACCCAGTGTGGTGTGGGGATCGAACCCGGGTCCTCTGTAAGAGAGACAGCGCTCTTAAACCACCTAGCCATCTCTCCAGCCTGACCGCAAGATTTTTAAATGTTATTCAGTGTATAAGTTTTTCCTTCTAGCTTCCCCACTAACAAGACTACTTTTGGCCACTATCATTCAATTTTAGGAATCCCTCTAACATCATCCATCTTAGTCCATATCTGGCTGTTCAGAGAGATATTAGTTGGTTGCTGAGCAAACACACATCTATGGTATTATGAACCTTGTAACTCTATTCTAAAAGGTTGTTCTTGACCAGTAACTTTATGCATCAATTTCATCTATAAAATGAATGGACCACACCAGGTAATCTTTGTGGACACTTGCATGGCTCTAGAATTCTCTAGTTAATTGAAATGACTATCTTTCCCAAATGCAAATGCACAGCTTTTTCCTCTGTCATCCAGCAATGCCAGGCTTGGGACTTAGCCTTCTCTGAACCTAAACTGTCTATTTTAGAAGGGATTTGAGAAAGCATATTCCATGGCTGGAGTAATTTTGCTTTTCAGGGTTGGGGACAGAACCAGGAAGCTTTACACATGCACTAGGTAAGTCCTCCACTGCTAAACTAGAGTCTCAGTGCTAAATCACAAGTCTTTTTTTTTTTTTTTTTTTTTTTTGGTCTTTTTGAGACAGGGTCTCCCTGTAGCTCTGGCTGTTCTGGAACTCGCTATGTAGACCAGGCTGGCCTTGAACTTACAGAGATCAGCCTGCCTCTGCCTCTGCCTCTGCCTCCCAAGTGCTAGGATTAAAGGCAAGAGTCAACATGCCCGGCTGAAGCAGAAGTTCTTAACCTGAGGCTCACTGGGCAGCACATAAACTGTCCCCAAACCATCTAAAATTTCATACAGAAATGTTTCTATTAGTTTATGTGTCATTTGAGGGAGGAGGATTCATAGCTTCTGTTAGTTTTCCAAAGGGGGAAATGACTTGTCCACTGAGCTTCTGGGAAGGGCTTCTGTGGGAACAGATGGCACTCACATTTTTCTTATCTGCCTGTCCCTTCTTCCGTTCCTTGTTTGCCATGATCACCCCAATACGCAGAGTTTCAAACACAGGGTCATTGCGATTGGCAGCAGCTAGTAGAATGGGAGGAGAAAGAGGACATTACTGGGGATGCATAGAAGGGCTTTGAGGAAAAAACTTTAAAAGAAAGGTCAGCTAGGATTCAGTGGATACTTGAAGGGTCTTGGGGTTGAGGTAGAAAGAACAGGGGAGGGTCAGCATGTAATACCTAGTCACCAATCTACACAGGACTCGAAATCACTGGAAATGTAATGGAGGAAAATGCTTCTCAGGGCTTCTTCCAGACAGAGTACTATATGATGCTGGAAAGACAATGTTGGCAAGTTTCTTGGGACATGCTTAGAATCACTATTCTCCTGCTGGCTCTTGTTCTGCTGAGTGGTATGTATGCAGACTAAGGTGCTATCTACCAGTGCATCCTTATTCTGCTGAGTGGTAGGTATGCAGACTAAGGTGCTATCCACCAGTGCATCCTTGTTCTGCTGAGTGGTTAGGTATGCAGACTAAGGTGCATCCTTGTTCTGCTGAGTGGTATGTATGCAGACTAAGGTGCTATCCACCAATGCATCCTTGTTCTGCTGAATGGTATGTATGCACACTAAGGTGCATCCTTGTTCTGCTGAGTGGTATGTATGCACACTAAGGTACTATCCACCAGTGCTTCCTTGTTCTGCTGAGTGGTATGTATGCACACTAAGGTGCATCCTTGTTCTGCTGAGTGGTATGTATACAGACTAAGGTGCTATCCACCAGTGCATCTTTGTTCTGCTGAGTGGTATGTATGCACACTAAGGTGCATCCTTGTTCTGCTGAGTGGTATGTATGCA
>VZQC01013061.1:558456-587920 GCA_009823505.1 Rhizomys pruinosus | reverse complement strand
TCTCACAGTGACAGACTGGTTGAGAAAGAAAAGCATGGAAATGTGACTTGAGGGACCAGCAAGGGGCAGCCGGTGCACTCACACCCTCCCTTCCACTTTCTTCCCCACAGCCTACTCACGATCTTGCCAAAGCATCTCTGCATCTCCACATAGGACTGACAATGTTCATGGATGTTGGTTTTGCAATTCTTACAGCGGAGTCCAAATTTGTTATTGACTTGGAGGGGGAAAACATTAGAGTAAGGTTCTGGCTTCCCCTTTCCCTTTGGACCATTCCAGCTATTTTAGCTCTGATCTGCCCTCTTCTGAGACCCTACATTGTCACACTCAAATATTTTTTTTTTTTTTTTGTCTTTTCGAGACAGGGTCTCCCTGTAGCCCCAGCTGTCCTGGAACTCACTCTGTAGAGCGGGCTGACCTTGAACTCACAAAGATCCGCCTGCCTCTGCCTCCCAAGTGCTAGGATTAAAGGCGTGCGCCACCATGCCCAGCAAAAATAGTATTTCATAAGGCGAATCCTGCCACTATCTGTTAAAGCTCCTTCCCGCCCTTAGTGAGCCTTCCGCCTCACGCACTCCACGTCCCTACAGGACTCACGCACAATCATCCGGGCACAGACATCACAGAACTTTGGCTTCTTGAAGAAGTGATCTTTGAATTTGTGGGGCTTGTCATTGACAAGCTTAGGAGGTTCTGGGGGTGGTTCCTCTTCCTCCTCCTCTTCTTCCTCTTCCTCGTAGATATAGTAGATAGGCCCGCCCCCAGCTCCCAAGGCCTCTCCGTTCGCCTGGGGCTCTGGGGGAAGCTCCGTCTCCTTGGTCTCTGGAGAGCCCTTCTTGAAGAGCTGCTTCAGTCGCTGTAGCTGAGGGAGGGAGTGAAGGAAACTCAGCCTTAAAAGCTCTCTCTCTCCCCCCTCGATCTCACTCTCTTCTAGCACAGGACAAGCGCTCTCTCTCTCTCTCTCTCTCACTCTCTCTCTTCTAGCATAGGACAAGCAGTGTACCCCAGGATTACAGGACTGGGGGCTGAAAGTGTTGGCTGGCCTAACACAAATGAGTCACGTTAATGGGATCAATTCAAGCAGTTTTCTTCAGAGGCCGTCAGGGCTTCCTAGTCACCACACCCAGCAGTCAAAGGCCCAGACTCACCCCACTTTGCGGAATCTCTCCTGGGATGGAGGGCTTAGGGGACTCCAGCACCTCCTTTTCTGTCATCCTGCAAGAGGGTGGACCCCACTATGAAATCTAATCCCTGGTGGCGATTCTTGTCTTCCTTCTTTCCTGTTCCTTATAGAAGGCTAGTCAAGTGAATTGAGGCTTTGGGAGGAACACGGTTAAAGAGAGCCTTTGGTAGAACTTATGTTCAGATTCTATGGAAGTCCAGGAAAAAAAGCCCAACAGACCAAAGAACTTTGCAACAAGCTCCTCAAACTGGCATCTATCTTTCCACTTCAAGGGGCAACCCCAAAGTTTATGGACCCAATACAATGTTCAAGGCTGCCTGGCTTTGGGATTTTCCTACAGGTATTCAAGAATGAGTGACATGACTCACGCCTTCCCAATGGCTTCAAGAGGTTTAACCTGTGTCTTTGCCCTTATGCATGGAGAGGTGGCCTAAGAGATTTGTTCTCCCCTACCTCTCTTCTGAGCCCTAGGGGCCTTGTGCCTAGTTCTGTCCTGGCCTGCCTCAGGCCTCAGCTATTTTAAGTTTTCAGAGTAATACGAGCCTTCGCTTCCTTACTACTCCATTCTCTGGACCTCACCCTACCCCACCCCCAACTCTAATCTTGGCTCATCCTGAAGTAAAACATTTCACTTCTTAAAAACCCAAATTACTCACAGCCAAGGAAAAAAATGAAGAAGCTGGACAGACTAGAGATGGGGGAAATGCAAAGAGGATGAAGAGGAAACTTACTTTTGAGATTCCCTAAATCAGTCCACAATCTGTGGAGAGAAAAGGGAGTCCCTAGGGCCTTGATGATGATGCTGAGGAAGGGCTGGTCCTCTTCCTTTGGGGCTAAGCCCCCCAGTACCCCTGGACTCACGCCAGTTACCCAGGCAGTACTGGTAGGACTCCTAGCCTTTCACCTTGGTGGCAGAGCTGAAATGACAGGGCTGGAGGGAAGAGGACAGCTGAGCAGCACAGCTGACTGGGAGAAATTGGAACCCGGGAGGTCTGGGGCAGGGCTTGACCCTAACTCCTCCCATCCCCCCAGAGCGACTCTTCTTTGTTTATGGTGAGCAGGGCAGTACTGGTTGGCTCTCTCCTTTCTGCATGTGGGTGCTAGGGATTGAACTTATTAGGTCCTCAGGATTGGCTACAGGCACCTTTACCTGCTGACCCATCTTGCTGGCCCATATGATATCTATTTATTTTATTCATTTAGTGTGTATGCCACAGCACACTGTGGAAGTCAGAGGGTGGCTTGGCACAGTTGGTTCTCTCCTTCTACCGTATGACTCTGGGAGCAAACTCTTTATATCCACTGAGCCATTTCACAGGCCCTAATTTGAGTTTTTTTTTTTTTTAATTATTTTTATGTGTAAGTGTGTTACCTGCACACATGTAAGCGCACCCGTGTATATACTGCTTGTAGAGGCTAGAAGAGGGTGCTGGAAACTGAACCCCGGTCCTCTGCAAGAGCAGTCAGTGCTCTTAACCACTGGACCACCTCTCCAACCCCACTACAGTGAGACTTTATAATTTGTGAATAATGTCCTCTTCTCCAAGAGAACTGCAGACTCTAGAAGATGGCCAAGCTTTACATTCCTAAAGCATTTTATTTATTTATTTATTTATTTTTGTCTTTTCGAGACAGGGTCTCCCTGTAGCCCCAGCTGTCCTGGAATTCTCTCTGTCGACCAGGCTGGCCTTGAACTCACAAAGATCCGCCTGCCTCTGCCTCCCAAGTGCTAGGATTAAAGGCGTGCGCCACCACGCCCGGCCTTCCTAAAGCATTTTAACCTCAATTTTACATCTCACCTGAGAGCTCAACTGAAAGGCCAAGAGGATGGCTGACATTCTTATAGGGACATAGCTTTCTGTACTCTTTGGGTTATTCCATGCTGCAAGATCTTAGAGGACAGCAAATTTAAGGTGTTTAGAGTGTATATGTGAGACATAAAGGACTACACTTGAGCCTGGATCACATAAGCCCTTGGAAGAGGTTGGACAGAGATACTGTTACCCAGACCCAAGAGATTTCCAGGGCAATGTGCTGTGTCATCCCACCCACTGTTCTTTTCTCTTGGTGAGGGGTATTAGGTTGGGCCTGGTGGCTCATACCTGTAATCTCAGAACTCATGAGACTGAAGCAGGAGGATTACATTGTGTGCGAGGCCAGCCTGGGCCATAGAGGGAGACCCTGCCTCAAAACCACAACAAACAAGAACAAATAAAAAGGAAGAAAAGGGAGTGCTGGATGGCTATGAGTCTGCAGGCTCTTTAATGTCCTTGCCCTAACAGGCTGTACAACAGAGATGGCTTTAAGAATCTCCAGAGAGAGGAAAAGCCCCACCTTGCATATGAGTAACTTCTGTTCCTTAGTTTTCATTAGCTGCGCGAACAGGGACTGCTGAATGTGCCTGGGTAACACAGCATCTTGGCACTGGAAGTTCAGTTGGTGTAGCTTTTATTGTAAGAAACATCCACTTGTGTTTCTTCCAAAAACCCAATCCTCTGGCTTCAGGATTAAAGGTGCAAGTTCTCCATCCTTAAAGGATTTTCAGAAGATTAGATGGACGGGAACGAGGCCAGCATCTCGACCCAGCTCTGGACTTCGCTCACCCTCCCCAGCTCAGGGTCAAGGGCTATCATGAATATCAGAATTAATGGGTAGGCAGGAGCCTCTGACCTGGACACAAAGGCCCAGAATTGAGAAGCAGTGTGCGTGATGAAGACCAGCTTGCAGCCGAGCTGAGAGAGCCCCGGACCAAGGCTCCACAGAGACCCCGTCATCCATTAGCGCTCAGGGAGGAGGAGGGGTGCGAAGAACGAGTGTCAGAAAGACAGATGTGCACATGCTGGGGCAACGCCCTGTCCTACAGAGAACCAGCGAACCCTTCCAGCAGCTGCGGGCTGTGCCTACCTGGAGCCTCCAGCCCCACCCACACCAAGCCAGGAACAGAGAAACAGTGACTGGTGTACAGTGACAGTTTTTTTATATTTAAAAACCAAACCAACCTCCCCCCAAATAACCCCCCAAACAAACAAAAACCAGATTAAATAAAATTTACAGTGAATATACCCAGCAAACATCTGTATGTGCAATTAAATACTGAGTCTGTTACTGCGGCACAAACCTCAAACAAACAAATATACGAGTGTTCTGGGGATGGGGGGTCCCAAGTTTTAACTCTGTCGGGTTTGGGGAGACAAGATGGGAGGAGTGAGAGAATGGGGAAATCAATTTATTTTTCTTAATTCTGTCCATATAAATATATTCGTGAAGACCAAAAAAAGGCAAAGGGGCCTGGGGTGGTAAGGAGATGGGCTGTGGGACCTCTCAATTCTACCTGACCAAAAAATATGAAAGAAATTAGTTTCATGGTGGGAGAAGAGATAAAAAGAATGATGGAAGAGAATGGGAAGGAGAGGGAAACAAAGGGGGACCGGCCAGGGAAAGGGGCCATGGCAAAGGAGCAGAAGGAGGCCGGTGACAGTGTCAGGGCCCGCCTGCTTCTCTCTTCAGCCATAGTGTCGGAGGGCGTCACTTTGGTGGCTGTCTTCCTTACTTCCTGCCTCTGGCCGAGTCCTGCTTTGTTTGGCTCCCTCTATTCTGCCTCCACCCTAACCGTGCCAATCCCATCCCCGTCTCCATTTACTGGGAACTGGCTCGCTCCAGGATCCTCAGGTCATAGTTCTTTTTGGCCACTCGAAGTTTGAAGCGACTCACAGAGTTGTTGAGGCGAAGGGAGGCATTCTGGGCTGCCAGGGGGCTGGGGAACACAGCCACAATGGTGTACAAGGCAGCGAGGTCCGAGTGACGGCCATTCTCAGCAGTCCCACTGCTGTCCCCCCCACCTGCACCAGGCAGCCCCTGAGCGTCCTTAAGCCACTGGATCTTGGCGCCAGACATGGCAAGTTGAGTGAAGAGTTTGTCTGCCTCTGTACGTGTGATGCCCTCAGGGAGATCTGTCACCTCCAGCACCCGTCCCAGCACTGAAAGGGGAGAGAGGACACGATTATGAGTGGTAGAGTCAGGACTGGACAGTGGCCTAGTAGAGTACTGGTCAGCAGACCAACCCTGTAATGGTTGGTCTGCTGACAATGCCCTCCAAAGCCCTGCCTGTCTTCCCTCCCCAAATGAACCCAACTGGCCCCATTCAGACTTTGACCACTATGTCCAGGAAAATGTACCTTCCTCTTTTAACCCAGGGATACAAGTAAAAAGGGATTGATAACTAGAATCTCAGCTTTCTGATATGGCCACCAACACCTGGACCTTTTCACAGGGTGTCACTGCCATGAAGGTAAGGTAGCTTTGTTGATAGTCTTTAATAAAGTCAGAGCATTGGTCTAAAACATGTTGCAGAGTTCCCTTCCCAGCCAAAGGCTGCTCCAGATAGAGGCTTCTTTCTTAGCATCTTGGGAAGTCTTATTTCCCTTCCCTTTCCTTCCTTGTCTGGACAACAGCTGCAGATTGAAGAATCACTACAGCCTTTGTACGCCCAGCATGGAAGACCTGCAGGAACAAAGCTGCTCTCCCAAATTCTCTACAGATCTAAATCATGTCTAGGACTACCGAGGGGGATGTCCTAGATTAGGGTCAGGAAGGAGACTGCTGGTTAACAAGAGGCTTGGCTGTGCCCATCATTGTGGTATTCCAAATTTCTAGGCTGGTCTACCTCAAGACCTGGGACGGCTTACTCAGGGAGATGGACACTTCTTACCCTTCTTCTTGGTCTTAAGCACAGAGGCCTCCATTTTCCCCACTCTAAGCTGGCTTTCCCAGTATCCTGGGCTGGAAATGAAAGGCTGGAGAGAGGGGCATCTTCCCTTGGGGATGTAGCAGTCCGCTACTCACCGACATCTGCTGTCCCCAGGTCAGTGGAGGCAGATTTGAGTGCTTGTCTCTTGCCCCGGTTTCCATGCTTCAGTCCACTCTGTCCCTTCAACAGTCAATACAACACTCATCCCAAGTACACAGCATTGACTGCCTTGTGTCCCAATGTCCATCTTAGAGACTGGGGAACAGCACCCACCCTGAGGACTATCTCACCAGGTAATCAAATTGCCCAGGAAGTGGTCCCTGAGACATAAAGTTCCCTCCCTTTTGGCACTGGGGTGGGAGTCATGAATACAGTCTGCCCTCCTGTACTTTTTGCTCTGTCCATTATGTGTTGTCTCCTGCAGGTGCCCAGCTGATTGAAGCAGGTGGCTCAGAGACAGGGGCCCAGATAAAAAGGGGGATCTGATGGCCCTAAGGCTGATGGTGAACACCCTTACCTGGTGCACCGTGTAAGCTGACTGGCCATGGAGTAGGGGAGGGCAGATGGACAGATTGTACTGTAATGGATGACCCAAGAGGGAATAGCGTCCATCACCTAGGAAGTAAGAACAGATTTTTTTTTTATTATTTTTTATGTGTATGAATGTACTGTCTGCATGCAGGTTTGTGCACCCGTGTCGTGCAATGCCGCGGAGGTCAGAAGAGGGTGTCAGATTCCCCTGGAACTGGAGTTCTCCTGGAATTGGAGTTACAGATGGTTCTCAGCAGCCATGTGGGTGCTGCGGACTGAACCCGGGTCCTCTGCAAGAGCAGTCGGCGCTCTTAACCGCTAGGCCATCTCTCCAGCCCCAGGTCCCCTTATCCTTAAGTTCTGTCTATTGTTGATAAAAGAACCTATGAAAATGACCACTGAAGAGCTAGGCATGTTACTTTACCACTTGGGAGGCTGAGGCAGGAGGATCACCCTGAATTTAAGTCCAGCCTAGGTTACAAAGTGACTTCCAGGATAACCTGAGATACAAAGTGAGTCTGTTGCCATAAAAACAGCAACAACAGCCAGGTGTGGTGGCACATGCTTTTAATCCCAACACTTGGGAGGCAGAGGCAGGCGGATCTCAGTGAGTTCAAGGCTAGCCTGATCTATACATAGTGAGTTCCAGGTCAGCTGGGGCTACAGGGAGATCCTTTCTCAAAACAAACAAACAAACCAACCACCCTCCCCAAACCAAAAAACAGCAACAACAAAAAAAGGTTTTCCTTATCCCCAAATCCTCCAGTTTCCTATTTATATGAGACGCAACAAAGTGTGACAGACAAGAGGACAGACCTGTGCTAGACTGCCCAGTCAAAAGTACTGACTGATACTGGAAATGCAATGTGGGGTGTTTTCCCTTCTTTAGTGTTGTTGGAAGGTTAAATGAATATGACATGTAGCCATGGCCAACACAGACCAAGTACTGTGTAACAGTGTAATTAGAGTTATATTTCAGAGCATTTAAACCTTTTTTTTTTCTCCGAGACAGGGTCTCTCTGTAGCTCCAGCTGTCCTGGAACTCACTCTGTAGACCAGGCTGGCTTTGAACTCACAAAGATCCGCCTGCCTCTGCCTCCCAAGTGCTAGGATTAAAGGCGAGCGCCACCATGCCCGGCTGCATTTAAACTTTTAAACAACATCTGAATCTTATTTTTAGACTATCTGGGACAGCCAAAGCAGAAAGCAACAAAACTAATCCCATCTTATGTATGATTAACCCCATTTCATGGATGAGAAAGCTAAGGTCTAGTTCTGAGTTTCAGTAACTTATTCAACATCATAAAACTAGTTTGTGCTAGAACTGGAACCTAAGTGTGTTCCCTCTTCTAAAACTACATTGTTCTTGGTGCTGGAGACATGGCTCAGTGGTTAAGAGCATAACTGGTCTTGCAGAGAACATGGGTTTGGTTCCTAGAACCCACATGAGATGGCTCACAACCACCTGTTACTCTAGGTTCCAGAGGATTCAACGTCCTCTGGTCTCCCTGGGCACCTAAATATACATGGTGCACAAAAACTCATGCAAATACATACTGACACACAATAAATAAATAAATAGTCCCCAAAGACAAAGCATGTTTTTCTTTTTGTTTTTTTTTTTTTTGTCTTTTTTGAGACAGGGTCTCCCTGTAACCCCAGCTGTTCTGGAATTCATTCTGTAGACCAGGTTGGCCTTGAACTCACAAAGATCCCCCTGCCTCTGCCTCCCAAATGCTAGGATTAAAAGCGTGCACCACCACGTCCGGCTAGACAAAGCTATTATACTGACACAGCCTCACATTCCCAGCCCTCTGATTAGTACTTATGTTAGGCTGAATTCTTTTGTTCATTAGAAAGTTGAATGAGCTTTTAAAAAAAATTTTATTACTTTTTATATATATGAGTATATTTGCCTGCATGTATATAAGGGCACACATATCATGCAATGCCCACCAGAGTCAGAAGAGGGCTTTGGGTCCCCTGGAACTGGAGCTAGGGATGGCTGAATGAGCTGATTTTTTTTTAACTTCCTCTCTCTCTTTTGGGGTGGGTCTTTTTGAGCAGGGCCTCCCTGTAGCCCCAGTGGGCCTGGAACTCATTATGTAGACCAGGCTGGCTTTAAACTCACAGAGATCTGCCTGCCTCTGCTTCCTGAGTGCTGGGATTAAAGGCGTGCACCATCGCACTTGGCTTTACTCCATCTCTTTACCCTACTTGGAAGTAAATGTTAAATGTGTAAAGGAGGGCTGGTGTTGGCTCCCAGAACTTGGGAAGCCCTACTGATTCTGTACTATTGCTAGTACAGAATTCTGTACTATTGCTGTACTATTGCTAGATTAGATAATCTCCCACCTTGGAATGTTATGTGAACAGTGAGTTCCACATCAGCCCCACCCTAACCTAACCTAACCCCCTACCCTGTGCAGGACCCCCAGGCCGGGGGAACTGTGTGAGGACAGGCAGGGGACTGAGTCCAGTGCAGACGCTGCTGAGGCTGGTGACAGGAGAGGGTGCTGGAGACTGGGTAGGAGATGTAACGGGGCTGCTGCTCATTTGTGTGTTGGCCTGCAGAAGAAAGGAGCACACATCACATAAACACATTATCCTAAGGCTTGGCTTTAACTTCACTACTCTTTAAAAATAAGGTAGTCTTGTGAACTCTGCCCAAGTCACAGTACTCCTTCAAACTGCCTTCTTATTCTCTAATTAGTTTTATTTTCTTGGGGTATTTTTGAGGCAGAGTCTCCCTTTTAGTACCAGCTGTCCTGGAACTCACTGTGTAGACCAGGCTGGCCTTGAACTCACAGAGATCCACCCACCTCTACCTCCCGAGTGCTGGGATTAAAGGCGCATGCCACCATGCCCGGCTATTATTTATTATTTTTTTTGGTCTTTTTTTTTTTTTGGTCTTTTCAAGACAGGGTCTCCCTGTAGCCCCAGCTGTCCTGGAACTCACTCTGTAGACCAGGCTGGCCTTGAACTCACAAAGATCCGCCTGCCTCTGCCTCCCAAGTGCTAGGATTAAAGGCGTGCGCCACCATGCCCGGCTATTTTTTTGGTCTTTTTTGAGAAAGAGTCTCCCTTTAGTCCCAGCTGGCCTGGAGCTCGCTGTGTAGACCAGGCTGGCCTTGAACTCAAAGAGATCCACCTGCCTCAGCCTCCTGAGTGCTGAGATTAAAGGCGTGTGCCACCATGGCAGGCCATTATTTATTATTTTTATTTTCAGTGCTAGGCAATCAAACCCAGCATTACATGTATAGTAGGCAAGCAATGAACCACTGACTTACATCTCCAGCCTATTTTGTATTATAGTATCTACTTTTGATAAATCATTTCGTTGCTTTGACTGTGTGCATGTGCATGTATACATGTTTGTATATGCAGGCACATGTGTAATATGCATGTGTGTGGAGGCTAGAGGTCAACCTGGGTATTGTCCCTCAGATGCAATCTACTCCAGCTCCAATAAAGCATTTAAAATATTTATGTGTGTGTACCATTGGGGATGGAACCCAGAGCCTTACATGTGCACATGTAGGTAAGGGATCTACTGAGATATATTCATTCCTTGTCCCTCCATTTTATTTTATTTTGGGGGGGTAATTTTTGAGACAGGGTCTCCCTTTAGTCCCAGCTGGCATGGAGCTCACTGTGTAGACCAGGATGGCCTTGAACTCACAGAGATCCGCCTGCTTCTGCCTCCCGAGTGCTGGGATTAAAGACATGCACCACCACGCCTGGCGCCCCTCCATTTTAAATATTCTCTAAGCACTACTTAATGTGTTCAATCTCCTACTTTAGATACTGGGTTCCTTGAAACAAAATGCTGTTATTTTTATGTTTCTCCCTTAAAATACTCAGGAAAATACGTGTAAAAGATGGTTCAGTCAAAGACATAAAGATGGCTCCCTAGTAAGAATCTGGAACCCGTCTTAGAAGCACAGGTTGGGTTGGAGGACTTACTTGGGGGTTACTGTCAGGATTGTACAGGTCTCCAGGCTTCTGACCCCGCTGGTCCACGCTGTAGTATTTGCAGTGATTCCACTGGACCACAGATGGGTTCTGGGGGGGCTGGGGTCCATTAGGGACATTCAGCTGCATGACTACCACACCTGGTCCAGAAGGTGACACTCCTGAGTGACATGAAGAAAGCAGGTAGTTGGGAATTCAAACCGTATTTTGGCCATCAAATTACCTCTGAATGGAAAAGCCAGCAAGCAAATCCACCCACTGGCTGTAGGGCCAATCAGACTGTGTCCTACCGGGATCCGAGACAGCTGCTGACCTGGCTTCTGATTCAGCCACTGGAAGCTTAAGTAGAGAAGAGGTGAGTGCCAGATGCCAATGCTCCTGGCCTTCACCTGGTAGGGGCACTTTGTTATGATTGGCAGAAAAATCACTCCGTTCTATCAAAGTTGAGTATTAGCAAATGCCCAGGGCACATTGCTGAAATGTCTGGGCATGGTAATAGTCTTGGTCAGGGCATGGGCCAGGCTTCAGAAAGAAACATGCTCTTCTGCTAAGGACTGCAGGGAAGCCAGCAAATTCTGAGTGTTCTAGAGAAGATGAAAATGCCCACAGCTTCACTACGCCAATTTATGAAGTACTTCTTGGTCCAGACTAGATGAGCAGGGAAAATTCCCAGCAAAGGGAATAGTCTGGATATATCTGGATATATCTCATATTCAGGAAATGACAAAAGATATGAGGGGCTAAGATATAGGGCCCTTGTATTCAAAACACTAGGAGATAAGAAGTTTATTCAATAAGCATTTATTGAATATTTGTTATATGCCAGTCCTTACATTGGGCACTGAGTGTACAACAAACAAGCCTAGTCCCTGCCCTCATAGAATGGATGGTCCATTAATGATTCAGATGTAATACAAATAGCTGATTTCAGAATCTGAGGTGCTTTCTGGCAAGACACTTGATCTCTATCCTGGGGATGTTGGCACAGGACTGGCGCTTTGTAGAACTTTGTATTTGCTTTGGCTAAATATAGGATGATGAAGGGAGGGGTCCAGTGGTAGGAAGATGGTGACACAGAATAGGAGGTTCTAGAGGAGGAGAATCCCAGCGCCTAAGAGTAGGAGGGTCAGGACCCTCTGAAGACTCTACTGGCAGATTCAGGGGCCCAGCTGGATATAACCCTGAGGTTTTGGTACTGGTAACTTGGATAGCTTCCTCTACAAACAAGTTAGAGGGAGAAAAGGACACAGTGAAGAGGAACATTAAGTCAAATCTTCACAGTAAAAAGCCTGGTATGGAGTCAGGGAGAAGCAGTTTGATAGACAGTCTCTGCTGGGAGGAATAGTAGGAGCTCTGCTTCCCCACAGGGGATTGCTCAGCATGAAGGTTTACTCTTGACCTGCCAAGGCTGTATTCCTGTTGAGGTTGTGTTGGCATGTACTGTGGTAGAGAAACAGGAAATAGGTTACTAGCTCAAAAGCCTGCTGCAATGCTGCTGTGTTCATGGTTTGGTGCTTCAGCACTGCCACCGCTCTGCTGCTACCACAATGCTGCCTATGACCTGAAATGTTACAGCCTCTGGGCACCAGTCACTGTGGGAGGTGAGTGTGGTTGTTTTGTTCAGGTATTACTGGCCATATGAGAGGGAAAGAAAAGGCAGGAGGCCTGAGAGAGAAGCTCGGGAGGCACAACATCTATTGGATCCTATTCCCTGGCCAATTTGGGTACCCACCCACCCTCTACGGTTCACCCAGTTAGGGAGCACAAATACTTAGTGAGTGCAATAGGCTGGTATCTCCTATCCCCTGCCAAAGGGGACAGGGTATTCATCAGTGTGGCTTATAGAAGGGCCAAAGTAAAATTGCACAGTTGTGGAGTGTCATGCATTTATAACAACTCTCCCCTTACAATAGTTGCTCTGGGCATTTTATTTTCCCATCCCAAGAACCCATCCATTCCAATATCCTCTACCAACAAAATTGCAATTGACCTTATTCAAACTCATCATTGCTACCTGAGGGGCCAACGCAAAAATAATCAAATCTACAGCTTTTCTGGAAGGCAGCTCATAATCTGATCTTAATGTCCTGGGGCAGGAAAGGTGGGGAATATGTATATACTAGGTGGGAGCATAGGCAGGACAGAGGAAGCACTTTCTGATACTAGCATGTAGCCATAAGGAGCTACCGGGGGTTCAAGGAGAGGGAGAAAAAGAACGAAATACTTATATTGTTTTCTTTGATTCCAACAACAACAACAAAAGCCAGGAGTCTTGGTTGCAGCCTCTGTTCTGAGCTTCTCCCCATGCTCAGTCCGCCCCCGCTGGCCTGGAGCACTGTTCCTTCACTCAACCGAGGACACCAAGCACTACTAGCTGATGAGCTGATTTTTATGCCTCTCTTCCTCAAGCCAAAACCAGGTGGCATCAGTTAGCAGCTGAACTGTCCCTACTTAATGGCCTTGGCAATAAAAAATAAAAAATAAATAAAAATAAAAAAAAGAAAAGAAAAGAAAGAAAGAAAAAAAACTACTGGCCACTGACAGCACTTCCATATTATCAGGCTGGGGAAGGAGAGCAGGTGGAAAGAGGAAGAAGGGGGCTAAGTAAGGAAATCAATTTCAGCTTGAAAGCTCAGAAAGGAAGGGGGACGTGTGAATGGCTTTTTAAGTGGCATCATTAAACCTGGGCAGAAAGGTAGATTAGGCAGAGCAAACCACATAAACACAAACAGATGACATTTATGTATGCACAATTGTTTTTCATTTTTGTTTAGATTTAAAAAAAAATCACCCAGAAAGAAAACTGATAGGGCTCTTCCTTGCCACCAGGAACTGAATCTATGAAAAAGAATATCCAAATAAATGAAATAAAAATTATAGGATAGAAATCAGTATCTTGGTGGTTTTCCTTCCTTTTTTTGTTGGGGGAGAGGAGGATCTTTCTCAAGTGGAAGAGAATAGACTCAGCTTTGAAAACCCTTCAAAACGAGCTAGTGTGTGAGACGCTGTTTCTGTATGTATCTCATGCTGTCCATGCCACTGTGTCACTCTGAGTTGGGCTCTGTGTATAGGTATCGCTGCCATTTCATGTTTGTGTGCATCTTCATAGTCAGACATTCCCGTAGAAACCTCAGGAGACCTGCAAGCTCTAATTTTAGTTGGAAAAAAAGTGTTTCCTTGAGTTATAGTTTTATCTAGTATTATAGTGGCAAAATTAAGGTCCAGGCCTGGGGGTAAACGGGGAAACTACAAAAATGTATTAATAAACCACAACAGTTGTTCCAGGAACAGCCAATCCTAATCCCTGCCTTTATTTTTGGAAAACTGACCACGTTGCTACATGAGAGGAGGGCAGGGCGTCTGTCCTTTGAAGGTGAAAGAGTGGCCCTTGTTGGTTAGTCCTGCCATCTATCTATCTTCCCAGTTAACAGTAAACTGGAAAAGAAGATAGAAGAAGCACTGGTTTCTCTTTTTCTATTTCCATGAGCAGGGATTAAAAGCTTTTAAAAATCAATGGTTGGCCGGGCGTGGTGGCGCACGCCTTTAATCCTAGCACTTGGGAGGCAGAGGCAGGTGGATCTTTGTGAGTTCAAGGCCAGCTTGGTCTACAGAGTGAGTTCCAGGACAGCTGGGGCTACAGGGAAGACCCTGTCTCAAAAAGACCAGAAAAAAAAAATCAATGGTTTAAGCCGGGCTTGGTGGCATACGCCTTTAATCCTAGCACTTGGGAGGCAGAGGCAGGTGGATCTTTGTGAGTTCAAGGCCAGCCTGGTCTATAGAGTGAGTTCCAGGACAGCTGGGGCTACAGGGAAGACCCTGTCTCAAAAAGACCAGAAAAAAAAAATCAATGGTTTAAGCCGGGCTTGGTGGCGCATGCCTTTAATCCTAGCACTTGGGAGGCAGAGGGAGGTGGATCTTTGTGAGTTCAAGGCCAGCCTCGTCTACAGAGTGAGTTCCAGGACTGCTGGGGCTACAGGGACACCCTATCTCAAAAAGACCAGGAAAAAAAAAATTAATGGTTTAAGTGAACATGGTCTCTTAGATGCCATGGGTAGAGCAGAGGGGTCCTTTCACCTGGGAAGGGTAGAAGGGCTCAGCCGGAAGCCTAGGATCAATCTGGGGGAAAAAGATATAATGGGAAAATTCCAAAGAGGCAAGAAAAGTAGATGACAGAGTTTCCTCATCTCCTTTGATTTAGGAAGCTTATGTTACCTCCTTGTTCCACATTTGAGGCTGTTAGGTCTGGCTCTCCCAGGATTCCAAGGGACACAAGGATGTCCACTTCCTCCAGAAGCTGTCAGTCAGTAACCCTACTTCCCCTTTACTTGAGGCCCCACCTAAGACATTTGAAAGGGCTTGACTAGCCACCCTAAGTGCGGCCGCCATGATTCCACCAATAGACAGCCCTGATGCCTAGTTGGCCTGGAACTCACTATGTAGACCAGGCTGACCTCTGCCGCCCAAGATTGGGATTAAAGGTGTGTGTCACCACACCTGGCAGAAAACATCTTAATTAATGTGAGCACACACTAAAATATGATAAATAGATGTATGATGTGACTTAAAAAGCATTTTTCAATCTTCTTAATGTCCCCAAGAGAAAGGGAAATGTTGTCTAAAGGACAATGAGTGCAGGAGACAGAAGTTTTTTATGACAGAAAGGTATGAGTGTAACCCTGGGATCACACATGCACACACGCACAACAAAAAAAAGAACAACAAACCCAGAAATGTGGCTTAAACTCCATCTCTTTCTGCCTCCCGAGTGCTAGAATTAAGGCACAATTCCTCCCCCACATTCAGTCAAGACTTCTGTCTTTCTTTGTTATGAGACCATGGCTACCTGTTTTAGAACACAAGCTCTTCAAGAGTGTTTGCCTTTGTCAGTGCTCGAGCTCTCCCCAAATTTTAAAAAATTCATTTTATGTTTATGAGTGTTTTGTCTGCACATAAGTAAGTGCACCCATTTGTTCCAACACCCACAGAGGCCAGAAGAGGGTGTTGAATCCCCTGGAACTGGAGTTACAAATGGTTGTTAGCTGCCATGTGGGTGCTGGGAATTGAACTCAGATCCTCTCTAAGAGCAGCCAGTGGTCTTAACTGCTAAGCCATCTCTGAAGTGCCCCCCACCCCCATTCGTTATCTTCTTACCTGAGTACTGCTGTGGTATTTGTGGTGGGCTGCAGGGAGAGGGAGACTGAGGCATCTGGTACTGCTCAGAGCCAGGAGGTTGCAGAAACCCCACAGAAGGGCTGGGAAGCAAGGAGAGAGGAATGGTGAGGTGACCGAGGGAAGAACACAGCTCCTGCACACAGCTGCTGCTTCCCAGGCCGCCCCGCGGGAAGGAGAAGCAGCTCCACGTCGTTCCCAGTCCAATTTGCCAGGCAATTTCTAAAATCACTCATCAGTTCAAAGTTAATTATATGTATTTGTACTTGATCATCTTTCAATTAGGAAGCTGCTAATCACTGCTAAATATGGAATGTTAGTGACACGTGCTCTTCCCAATGGCATACATACACCAGGCGTGTGTACGTGTGTACGTGTGTACATGCAAATACTCATAGATTCTAGAAACAAAAAAACTACAGGTAAAGCAAGTTGGGGACAGACCACAGTGCTAAGGAGAAAAGAGTAAAAAAGAACTAAGGAGATGCATGAGTTAGGATCTACACACAATGGTAAACACTGGGAGTAACCAAGACAAACAGGAAAAAATACTGCAAAGTTCAAAACAACATGGAGACATGCACATAAATGACAGATACACAAATAGGCACTGCAGTCAGACACAGAAATAACACACAATCAACATACACTAATTCTAGTTCAGCCACACATCTAACCAGATGTGTGACTCTGAGTAAGTTTGTTAAGATTCCTAGGTGGAATTTTTTTCATTTAAAAAAGGAGAGGGAGCTGGGCATGGTGGTGTACGCCTTTAATCCCAGCTCTCTGGAGGCAGAGGCATGGCATCTCTGTGAGTTCAAGGCCAGCTTGGGAATTCCCATAGTGAATTCCAGTCTAGCTGGGACACCTTGTCTCAAAAAAAGACCAAAAAAAAAAAAAAAATGGAGAGAGAGCCAGGGGTGTGCCACCATGCCTCTAATCCCAGCATTAGAGAGGCAGAGCCAGAGCCAGGCAGATCTTTGTGAAATCAAGGCCAGCTTGGTCTACATAGTGAGTTCCAGGACAGCTGGAGTTACTGAGAGACCCCTCGGAAAGTAAAACCAAACCAAACCAAAACAAAACAAAACAAAACAAAATAAAAGGAGAGTGAGCCAGGGGGCATTGTGGCTTCTTCCTTTGGAAGAAGGATTACTATACAGCTCAAAGCCAGCCAGGGAGGACTACAGAATGAGACCCTGTCTAGAAAGGGAAGGGAAAGGTGAGGGGAAGGCGAGGGGAAGGGGAAGGGGAAGGAATAACAAAGGAACAGGAAAGGAAAGAAAGAAGGAAAAAAAGGGAGGGAGGGAGGAAAGAAGGGAGGCAGGGAGGCAGAGAAGGAGGGAGGCAGGGAGGAAGAATCAGGACTGTCAGATGTGGTGGCACACACCTTTAATCCTAGCACTCTGGAGGCAGAGGCGGGCAGATCTCTGTGAGTTCAAGGCCAACCTGGTCTACATAGTGAGCTCCAGGCCAGCTGGGACTAAAGGGAGACCCTGTTTTCAAAAGAAAAAAGTACTGGCTACTCTTAGGAAGGACCCGGGTTTGATTCCCAGCACCCACATGGCAGCTAACTATCTATAACTGGAACTGGATTCCCAGTTCCAGGGGAATCCAACACCTTATTCTGACCTCTGGGGGCATTGCACAACATGGGTGCACTTACATGTATTCCACATCCAGACAATACTATCACACACATAAAATAAATAAAATACTGAAAACACAAAGAGTGGGTTTCATTAGTCCAGGATGGCCTCAAACTTGTAATCCTGCCTTAGGCTCCTAAGTGTAAGGATTACAGGTGTCTGCCACGATGCTAACTACTACTAGGACCTTTAGTCCTGTTGTCTCTTAGGCCACTAGAGACAGTTGCTCAAGGTCTCTGGGAGACATGCCCCACCTGTCCAGGCCTCACCTGGTTCCGTTCTGCTGAGCGGCTGGAATCACGCTGTAGTACACAGGCACACTCCCCGCAGGGAGGCCGCCTTGCACAGACTGGCTCGCAGGGACCAGCATGGGCTGCTGAAAAGGCGGCTGGACCACATTTTGTGAGTCACTGCCCACTGGGACCTGGGTAAAAAAGAGCACGACTACTGGTAATCTCACTGACCTCATCCAGAAAACAGGCTACTCAGTACTCAGGGCATTATAATGCCCTTCCAGGCTCCTAAGAGTCTTTTTCAGTACTCCTTATCTGCCCAAAGGAAATGCTCACAGAGCTATCTCCAGATCTTTTCCTTCTCTAAACACCACCCTTAGCATCTGACCCAAGGAAGAAGCCCAATTTCCTTTGGACTCTTGTTTCTTGGGCATACATACACTCATTTATACAGCTATTAAAAAAACCAAACAATTTAAAGATAGTTCTCAAACTCTCTGGGCTTTCTGTCAGAGAAAAAAATACACCTAGAAGTTTAAGGGGGAAGGTAGATGATATTTCAGTATTAGAATCTTCAGTCTGTATGACCCTGGGAAGCTGTACTTGTCTCATCCCAAGGACTCGGTGATCTTTCCCAACACAGAATGCACCCACTTGGTAAGAAGGCAGTGGAGTGTACTGAACCACCAGGCCTTGCATTTGGCCTCCCAGGCTGCTCCTCTGGTTGCTCAGTAGGCCCTGGTTCTGAGGCTGCTGGACCCCAATTATGCCCTGGTAAGCCGCCTGCTGCTGGTTAGGCATCATGGGCTGTAAACCTAGGGATGGGCAAGGCATAGATGACATTAGTGCACATGGTTGGGTCACCCCACAGCAGTGACCGCCCTTCTCCACTCTTATTTTACCTTTTTCTTTTTCTGGAGGTTACAGTCCTCATCTTAGAAAACAGACTTTTCCCAACTCTTTCTTACCACCCTCTCCAGTGCAGAGAGTAACTCTTCTCTTTCCTAGACTCTGCCCCTCCCTTGTGCACCACTGTTTTAAACCAGTAGGTCCTCTTACCAGGCTGCTGGGACGGCTGAGGCAGCTGTTGACCACGCTGGGGGCTATAGGCCACCGGGTGAGAAAGAGGTCGATATTGCTGGTTGGAGTTGGGATACTGTCCAGGGGAATAGTAAGAAACCTGGATCTATGGTGAGAGGAAACAGGAGTGAACGGTCCTTCTCATCAGCCTTAACACCTGCAAATACTAAATGCCTCAGGGTTGATGACCAAAAATCTGTAAATGGATACATTTGGGGTTTGCAGTTACAGGATTACTACACAAGTATGACATAAAACAGGACTTGTGTTACATATAAGAGACCTTTTAGGCCAAACATGGTGGCACATGCCTTTAATCCTAGCACTAAAAGGGAGACCCTGTCTCAAAACACACACACACACACACACAAAAGGTAACTCTCAAAACATACAGTGGGGATAGCATTCCTTCCTGATCTGTCTAACCTAGAGGAAGAAAGATTTGTAATACTGAACAAACTGACTTAATGACTAAGGCTGGGGAAGGGAGCTACTTACCTGTTGAGGGGCTTGCATATAGCCCTGGGGTGGCAGGACTTGCTGAGTAGGTGGTGCATGGCTAGAAGTAGAATAGTTGGAAGTGGGAAGAGGCTGTCCTGTGGAAGCCATAATGAAGCTAGCTTGCTGAGGATGCTGGGAAATAAGTGAGGGCTGGAACAGAGCTGAGGATGGGTCAGCTGCTTCAGTAGAACCTTGGCGGCTAAGGCTCATTTGTCCAAAGGGGTTGCTGAGGTCATCTGCCTGCTGAGAGAGTAGAGGAGTCAAGGACTGAGGCTGTATCAGACCTCATGCTTCTGGCTTCAGTACAGAAAGACAGACAGCTGGATGTGGTGACACACACCTGTAATCTCAGCACTTGGGAGGTGGAGGTTGAAGGATCATGAGCTCAAGGTTAGCTTCAGCTACATACTGAGTTCTAGGCCTGCCTGAGCTATGCAAGGCCTTATCTCAAATACACTAAAAACCAAAAACAAGAACAGAGAGACAGACAAATAAAAATGCTCTACAACCTTCCTCACAGCATTTTTGGGACAGTCCTGCCTTTGTGCCCTGAGAAGTCTTTTAGCCCTAAGCTTCTGTCCTAATATTTTAAATAGTTATATAAACTAGACAGCTGCTTGAAGCCTAAGTCCAGAGCCAGTATCTCTACTACACAGCTAACAGTGGCTACCGGATTATGATTTTCAGGGTTAGTGCTCAGGAGATAGCAGCATATGGCACAACTTCTAGCTATAGAAAAATAAAGGACGGGGCTGGAGAGATGGCCTAGTGGTTAAGAGCGCCGACCGCTCTTGCAGAGGACCCAGTTCGATCCCTAGCACCCACATGGCGGCTGAGAGCCATCTGTAACTCCAGTTCCAGGGGAATCCAACACCCTCTTCTGACCTCCGAGGCATTGCACGACATGGGTGCACAAACCTACATGCTGAAAGTACATTCATACACATACAAAAATAAATAAAATTTAAAAAAAAGAGAAAGGACAAACTTGAAGGTTAAAGAAAAAGACTGTAAGAATCTTTCCATTTCCTGTATTCCTTAGCCCCTAACCACAAAAAAAGGCTCGTACCTTGCTATAAATCCTGTTTTTAGAAAGCACCTAGAATAGTAACAGCTTGCGTAGATTCTGGAAGGCCAGGCCCTGCGCCCGCACAGCAAACGCTGGGGGCTCCACTCCTGCTGCTTAGCTCCTCACTCCTTTCCAAGGTTATTTCCACCTTTGTTCCTTGGCACCAGTCTAGAGTTTTTCTGCCTTTCAGAAACCACTTCCAATTCTCACCTCCGAAAGGAGGCCAGGATGAGTGGCTGAACTGGAGGAGGAGACTGACTGACTGGCTAGCTATAATTACCTTTCCCTCAGCCTTCTTTCCTAAGCAGCACGGGTGATGATACTCCATCTCTCACTTGTATGGTGATAGGTTAGCCTTAGTTTCCTCTTTCTTATTCTCTGGACAGTAATTCACACACAAACACATTTGTACATAAACCAGAGCAGTTCTTTTGCAAAAGAAAATACTAGATACCAAAAGAAAATGTTGCCCTAGAGTTTCATCCAATTTTCAGGGAACTTTTTGCTACCTTATTGGTCAGGAATAGATGACAAGAACCTAGGTGCAGATTATTTTAAGGTCCATATTCCAGCACTTTTCAGAATAGGGGTAAGAGGTAGGAGGAAAAAGGGGATTCTATCAAAAAAGTAAAAAAGAAGTATAATTAACATAAAGTAAAAAGTAAAGGCTCTTATCACCATGATGAAGTCATTAACTATGAAGCACATCAGATTTGCAAATAATTTGTATCTAATTTATAAATAATTAACTTCCTCTCTCTCTCTCTCTCTCTCTCTCTCTCTCTCTCTCTCTCTCTCTCTCTCTCATCTTTGAGATAGGATCTTACTATTCCGGGCTGGGTAGGAATTCACTATTTAGCCTAGGCTGGCTTCAAACTCAAGGTCATCCTTCTCTCTTAGCCCCTCAAGTGCTAGGATTAGAGGTGTGCCACTACATCCACTTTACAAATAATTTAAATAGCATGTACCATACACTGGAAGAGGATATAAAATGACACAGTAGACTGGTAAGATTTAAAAATTTTGACCACTAGTACCCAAGACTGCATGAAAGGTAACTGTAGAGAATCATTCTGTACACAAACTGGGAACAAATTAGATGAAGAATACATATGGCAGAGAGATGAGGGGCCTTGGTTAGTTAGATTAAGAGCCCAGTTTGTTCCTCTTCTGACACACTGGGGACTCCGAATCCCCATTATACACTTACTTGTTTTTTGGTATGCTGTGACGAGTCCATGATGGAGTTTAGTTCACCTTGTGCTGGACCCTCCAGAAACAGCTTTTTAACTTCTCTCCCCAAAACACAACATGCTCACAGGCTACCACAGACTGACCCAGACATACCCACAGAAACAGGCCACACAGGAACAAGACAAAAGGGGAGAATGGAGTTTATACCATGTTGTACTGCTGGGGCGGAGAAACTGGCAGAAGGACTTGGGGACAGGAGCTTGGAGAGAACTGAACAGGCTGCGGAGAGGGCTGCAGGGCTGGGACTGGCTGTGGACCAGAAGAGAAGCATATGGAAAAGGAAGAGAAAAGGGAGGAACAAGGAAAGGCAGGGCAGGCAGAGATGGGGAGGAAAAGGAGGAACAACAAGGTTAATCATAAAAGGTATTTTACATGAATTGTAAGGCTACAGAGCAGTCTGGCCACCAGGCCTGGGATAGCTTGTAGCTTCCATACTTCTGACAAAAAAACAAACAAACAATCTTTCCTATTAAGGGAGACCACTATACTCTGTCCCATTAGCCACTTGGAGCTCTGTAGCTATTGTGAGTAATTCATGAACTCTCAGGGCCAGGGTCTGTGACCCAATTTTAAACAAAGCTTTCCCAAAGTATTTTTTGTCCTGACCACATGATCCCCTAGGACCTCAATCTAAAACCTTCCTAGATGCCCACTTGAGATGGGATTCCTATGTGTGCTGCTGCACTGCTTCTGGAGGAAGGGTCATCCAAGGGGGGCTCTCCTGGAGCAAGTTCTCATCCACAGAGATCATCTCCCTTTGGAGGGCAGAAAAGGAATAAACACTCAGGAGATGCTTGCTTCCAGCTACTTCCTCTTGATCCACGATTTTCTGTGCTCCTCCAGGCTGTGAGGGCAGCATGAGAAATGCCCTCATAAACAGACAGAGGAGTCTCAGGATAAAATATGACAGTTCAGTTTTGGTTTCTATCCCTTCAGTCCCTCCACTAGCCTTAAGTAAGAGAATTTATTAGGAACATGCAATGTTTTTTTTGCTTTTTTAAAAAATTTTATTTATTTTTGTATGTGTATGAATGTACTGTCTGCATGCAGGTGTTGTGCAATGCTGCGGAGGTCAGAAGAGGGTCTTGGATTCCCCTGGAACTGGAGTTCTCCTGGAATTGGAGTTACAGACAGTTTTCATCCACCACGTGGGTGCTGGGGATCAAACCTGGGTCCTCTGCAAGAGTAGTCGGTGCTCTTAACCGCTAGGCTATCTCTCCAGCCCGAACATGCAATGTTTTAAACCAACTAGTGGGTAATTATTTTTTCCTCATTTGGATTATCTCATCAATTCTCCAGTCACTGTCCCTGGTAGAGAAGGCATGAGAGAAAGAGAGAGGCAAGGAAGAAGAGAGAAATACTATTTATACATACTGTTTCATGACAGTTTTATGAGAATACCTAGAGAGATATGCTAACTTACAATTCCAACTATGAGGAACTGGAGAGATGGCTCAGTGGTTAACAGCACTGGCTGCTCTTGAAGAGGAGCTAGGTTCAATTCCCAGCACCCACATGGTAGCTAATAATGGTCTGCAACCCCAGTTCCAGGGGAATCCAGTACCTTCTTCTGACATCCACAGGCACTGAATGACATGGGTGCACTTACACATGCAGGGAGTATACTCATACACACAAAAATTAAAAGAATAAATAAACTATTAAAAAAATAAAAATGAAATGCTCTGTCCATGCTGGGTGGGGGTGGGCTTAGTCTCTCAGAACGGAACCTCAAACATCTGAACTGAGTTGACCTCCTGCCAAGATGAACCCTTACACTTATTTTATTTTTGGTCTTTTCGAGACAGGGTCTCCCTGTAGCCCCAGCTGTCCTGGAACTCCCTCTGTAGACCAGGCTGGCCTTGAACTCACAAAGATCCACCTGCCTCTGCCTCCCAAGTGCTAGGATTAAAGGCGTGCGCCACCACCGGCGAACCCTTACACTTATAACCTGAATGGAGTTATCAGCTCAAAGCAAGAATCCAAACTTGAAGAGCATTTCCGGGAGGACTCTTACCATAGCCAGGAAATTTAAGCAGGCTGTGTGTAAAACTCAACGTGAAAGAAGCTAAGGAACAAGTTAAGTCTTGGTTTGTAAGCGCAGAGACTTACAAGGACCTGAACCCCACGCGCGTCCCGTCTGGTTCAAACTCCTTTGCCAGGCATACAAGGCCTTCCTCCACGGCCTCCAGAACATGGACTGGAAGACCTGCAGGCCCAAAGCATCTTCCTTCACAGAGCTCAGCCATCCACCTCCTGTGCATGTCCTGAGCCTCCATCCTCACCCGGCACCCCAGAACTCCCTGAAGCTCCACAAGCCTTGGAGAAACTCTCCATCTCCACCCCAACATCTGGGTACCACGCAGAGATAAGGCAGACAACCAACCAGACCCTCATGGTTTCTGAGCCTGGGTAAGGGTGTCCCAGAAACTCCAGGGCCACACCCAGCTCCCCAGCCTGTAGGTGGGTGGTTTTTGAGGGGTTTGTTTGCTTGCTTGTTTGTTTTGGAAAGGTCTCCTGTAGAGCAGGGTGGCCTTCAACTCAGGGTAGCCGGGGGTGACTTCAACAGCTGATGCTTCCACCTCTGCAGGGTGGGGATTGCACAAGGCCATTTGGTTTTGGTATTTGTTTTACTTCATGTTTGGGGTTTTTGTGATTTGGGTTTAGGGGTTTCTATCCTCTCTGAAATAGTTTCATCCACCACCAGGCCCTGGAGAGTGGCAGATTGACAATAAAACTCATTCACAGAAAAATAAATAAATAAATAAATAAATAAATAAATAAATAAATAATAAAAGTGAAAAAACAATTCCATCCTAGCACTCAGAAGGCACAGGCAGGTGGATCTTTGTGAGTTCAAGGCCAGCCTAGTCTACAGAGCGAGTTCCAGGACAGCTGGGGCTACAGGGAGACCCTGTCTCGAAAAGACCAAAAAAAAAAGGGGGGGGGAACAATTCCAATATGAAAATAAGGCTCGGGGCTGGAGAGATGGCACAGTGGTTAGGAGCACTGACTGCTCTTGCAGAGGACCCAGGTTCGATTCCCAGCACCCACATGGCAGCTAAGAACAGTAGTAAGCCGGGAGTGCGCCTTTAATTCTAGCATTTGGGAGGCAGAGGCAGGCAGATCTTTGTGAGTTCAAGGCCAGCCTGGTCCACAGAGCAAGTTCCAGGATAGCTGGGGTTATAGGGAGACCCTGTCTCGAAAAGACCAAAAACAAAAAAACTAACCATAGTAGGCCAGGTGTGGTGGTGCACACCTTTAATCCCAGCACTTGGGAGGCAGAGGCAGGCAGATATCTGTGAGTTCTAGGCCAGCCTGCTCTACATAGCCAGCTCACTCTGGGAATGTGCGAAGTGGAGTGTTTGCCCAGCACATGCAAGGTTCTTCGTGCAATCCCAAGCATGCCCTGCCCCTCAAGGCTCAGAGAAACTGAAGGGAATCCCTGGGATCACACAGCTAAATGACAGAGCTAGGATTGAAACCTAGTTCTGCAGGACACATGTTCATACCAGATTATACTTGATTAAGAGTAGGGAAGAGGTATAAGAAAAAGCCAAATAGAATTCTCTGGCTCTTCCTTCTGCATTTGAAGCATTTGAGGATACTGTGGTACAGATGACCTACATAAGATCTCCATAAGGCCTTTTTTTTTTGAGACAGAGTCTACCTGTAGCCTCAGCTGGCCTGGAACTCCCTATGTAGACCAGGCTGGCCTTGAACTCACAGAGATATGCCTGCTTCTGCCTTCCAAGTGCTGAGATTAAAGGCACATGCCATCTGCAGAAGACTCTTTATAATAAAGGTAACTTGTGCAGGAGGCTAAGAGTCTAGGAATTAGAAGGCTCCCAAAAGGGTGTTTGAGGCCTTAGTAGAGGACCTGATCCCTGATATTTTAAAAAGATACTGAGAGGGTTGGAGAGATGGCTTAGCAGTTAAGAACAGTGGCTGATCTTGCAGAGGACCCAGGTTTGGTTCCCAGAACCCACATGGCAGCTAACAACTGTCTCCACATGGTGGCTAACAACCATAACTCCAGTTCCAGGGGATCTGACATCCTTTTCCAACCTCCATGGGCACTGCATGACATGGGTGCACTTACATACATGCACCCAATACACTTATACACATAAAATAAAAATAATAAATAAATTTGATTTAAAAGTTACTGAGAATCTCAAGTGACCAGGGAGAGATGTTGTTGTTGTCTAGAAAAATCAACCTAGCCCTACTAGCACTCTTGTTTTCTACAAGCCAATGGTATACCAAGTGTAACTGCTGGCCAAACCTCAGCATTAGCTGCAAATTCTGGTTGCTCCTATACACATTTTCTATTATCCTCCTCTTGCTCTTGGGAGCAGGACTTATGATTGGTGAAATAATAAGGCAACTATGTTTTCCTCATACTTGTGGGTTTTAAACAGACAGTGGGGAGAGCTGATGCTCTCTTGGCTTCCCCTCACCAGGGAGGGTAGCAGTAAGGGCCTCACTGCTACTTCTGTTGTTATTTTACCAACACCTTCAGATATAGTTCTACTCTTTTTTTTTTTTTTTTTTTTTCTTTTTTTGAGACAGGGTCTCCCTGTAGCCCCAGCTGTCCTGGAACTCACTCTGTAGACCAGGCTGGCCTTGAACTCACAAAGATCCACCTGCCTCTGCCTACCAAGTGCTAGGATTAAAGGCGTGTGCCCGGCTTATAGCTCTACTCTTGGATAAACTCCAGAACCAGGCTACTTCTGAGAAACCATGAGGACATGGCTGCCATCTACTGGCCAACTCCAATGACTAGGATGCCTTTAAGACACTAGCTACAAGGTTGAGAGGACTATTGTGCTGACTCATCCTACTGCAGAGATATTTGTACATCCATGTTTGTTGCTGCTCTTTTCACAATAGCTAAGAGATGAAGCAACCTAAGTGTCCCTCAACTGATGACTGGATAATGAAAATGTGTTAGATTTTCACAATGGAGTTCTTCTCGGAGGTAAAGAAAGATGGAATCATGAAATTGGCAGGTAAATGGATGGAACTAGAAACTATTATACTAAGTGAAGTAGCACAGACTCAGAAAAACAAATGATGCATGTTCTCTGTCATATGTGGATCCTAGCACCAAATCTTTATATGTGAGTGTGTATCCAGATGTAACTGCAGGAGCCAGGATCATGGAAAGGAACCAGGAAGGTAAAGAGAAAGAAGAAACCTGAGAGAGAACAGTAGGAGACAGGTGTGACTAAGGGAGAAATGGATAAATGGGGGTATTTAAATGAGAGAGGAGAGGGAGGGTTATACAAAGAACTTTGGGGAGCTGGGCGTGGTGGTACACAGCTTTAATCCCAGCACTCAGGAGGCAGAGGCAGGCGGATCTTTGTGAGTTCAAGGCCAGCCTGGTCTACAGAGTGAGTTCCAGGCCAGCCAGCTGGGGCTACCAAGAAGAAGAAAGAAGAAAGAAGAAAGAAGAAGAAGAAGAAGAAGAAGAACAACAACAACAACAACGACAACAACTACAACAACAACTACCACTTTGGGGATAAAGGGAAAAAAATAGCTCAAGAAAGGTGGGACGGTAGGAGACTGGTGTTCTCAAGGGAGAACGGGGGAAATGGGGAGAACAATGGAGGGAGGGCTGGATGGGAGAGAAAGAAGAGATAAGTAATGCCTAGTTTGTGTAAAAACCAGGGGGAATCTTATTAGTCCAACAACCTAATGAGAAATTATACATACAATATCTCTACGTGAGTCCATGCGTACAGCTAAAGGCTCCAAGAACCACTGTCAGTCTTGTACAAAAAATATATCAGTGTCAGACAGGAGAAACCTTCCTTTGAGTTGTTGGCCAGGGTACTCCAAGTCCCAAAATAACACAAACGATTGCCACAGCTCTTGATTGCCTCCCAGAACTTAAAAGGTAAGACCCTATTGCTGAAGACAGAGACAGGACATTCTTTGGACAGGATTTGGAGCAACAGAGCTAGAACTGACCTGGAAGCCACCTCCCCCGAAGGCTGCTCTCAGAGCTTTGGAGAGCACTATGCAAGCTGCTAAGGGAGAACGTCAACTGATGGTCCAACACCAGCTTCAAGACCAAATAACCACATCAATGAGCAGCACAGCATATGACATTGGTGCATTAGTAGTACTTTTATCCCAGGGACAATCAAAAGGTACCTAAGTGGACTAAAAGCCCACTCAAGGGGACAAAACATGTGTGGTACTGTACACATAGCCAAATACACATGCCTGGAGAGGACACAGATGTTAGAGAAAATCCCAAGACTGTCATATTCCTAGATTAATGTAATTTCCTACTATGTGCAAATTATGGATCCTTATATTTACAGACAAATGTCCCAGTCACTACTAATCAAAGAAGCTTCTTTTGCACCAAAGACTATTACAGAGTACCACAACTGGTCACATACAGACATTGTCTGTGAACTGCCCAAGCCTAAGTGGCACATCTACAATGTAACCTCTACACTAAAGGCTCACAGAACAAAGAACAAGAGGACACTAATGAATATCTCATTCTTCTTTAATGAAGTTCCCTCATACGATGGAGAGCCAGGTATACAAAAGGTCACAAATGGCCCAAGTGTAAAGGTTAAGAGTCTGCAGAATGCTGGTCCTTGAACAGGACTCCTATATTAAATCCTACCCACCAAGAGCTCAGGGACCACTGCAGAAGAGGGTGTGTTAAGATTGCAAGAGTCAGGGAGGAGATACATGACCATATACAAATAGAGTACTACAAAATCCTGGGACCCCACTCATAGGAACCTATGGCAATGGTGTCAGCATGCACAAGACTCATACAAACTCAAGCGGATAAAAACCCAGCACAGAACTGGGCAAATGGACAGCAGACCCCAATCTTCCTAAAGTGAGGGGCTCTAGATAGGAGGCTCTAGATAGGCTGACTCGACCCCAGTGGATGAACTTGCACTGAGAAACATCTAGGGATACTAACTTGAAAAAACAGGCCTTAACCCAAATGACAGAATGTATGAATTCCAGTGGGGGTTATGGGAGAGTGCTATGGGGAAGGGGGTGTTAAGATGACTAAGACTGACTGAGGGGGCTGGAAAGAAGGCTCAGAGGTTAAGAGTGCTGACTGCTCTTGCAGAGGACCAGGCCTTAATTCCCAGCACCCACATGGCGGTTAAGAACCATCTTTAAGCCAGGTGCACGCCTTTAATCCCAGCTCTCAGGAGGCAGAGGCAGGAAGATCTCTGTGAGTTCAAGGCCAGCCTGGTCTATGGATTGAGTTCCAGGACAGCTGGGGCTATAGAGAGACCCTGTTTCAAAAAAAGAAAGAAAAAAAAGATTGAGATATTCCATGTGAAAATCACAAATATTTAATAAAAATTAAAAATAATAAAATATTTTTAAAAAATAAAGAGGGCTTTTATCTTTTTCTTTTGTCTTTTTTAATTTTATTTATTTTTGTATGTGTATGAATGTACTGTCTGCATGTAGGTTTGTGCACCCATGTCGTGCAATGCCTCGGAGGTCAGAAGAGGGTGAGGGGTTCCCCTGGAACTGCAGTTCTCCTGGAATTGGAGTTACAGACGGTTCTCGGCTGCCATGGGGTGCTGGGGATTGAACCCGGGTCCTCTGCAAGAGCAGTCGGTGCTCTTAACTGCTAGGCTATCTCTCCAGCCCTCTTTTGTCTTTTTAAGACAGGGTTTCCCTGTAGCTCCAGCTGTCCTGGAACTCACTAAGTAAACCAAGTTGCCCTTGAACTCAGAGATCCACCCTGGCTCTGCCTGTTGAGTGCTGGGATTAAAGGTGTGCACCACCACACCTGGACAAAAGGGTTCCTTTGTAAGAGGTCTACTCTAGTCTAAATCAACTGGACAAAAGGCTACTGTGGCTACTGGCCCTTTACCCTTATCCTCACTAGCTGGCAGTACCTGCTTCACTAACACATGAAATGAAGGCCTGATAAATAGAGGAGGCCTGCCAAGAAGGGTAAAAGTATTGTTTTATCAGAGCTGTCCTTTGGCCTAGGCCCTTACTATAGAGCTAACTACCTTTTCTCAAAGTTTTTCTTTTTTCTTTTTTTTTTTTTTG